>JALMGJ010000004.1:55553297-55908297 GCA_023362775.1 Charina bottae
ATCAGATATTGATCTGTGTGTGTGGGTTTCCTGTAGATCCCTATTTCTAGCTTGCCACCGGTCCCAATGAGGACTTCACAGTCTAGGAATGCCAGTCTGTTGTCCTTGGTGTCTTCTCTGGTGAAGCTAATGTTGGCATCTATAGTGTTTATATGGTCCGTGAAGGCCTGTACTTCCTGGGTCTGGATTTTGACCCAGGTGTCATCCACATACCTAAACCAGTGGGTGGGCACCGTTCCCTGGAATGTGTTGAGTGCTTTCTTCTCCACTTCTTCCATGTATAAATTGGCCACAATGGGTGACACAGGAGAACCCATGGCACAGCCGTGTTTTTGTCTGTAAAAGTCACATACAGAGGTGACCTTTACAGACAAAAACACGGCTGTTTACAGACAAAAACACGGCTGTGCCATGGGTTCTCCTGTGTCACCCATTGTGGCCAATTTATACATGGAAGAAGTGGAGAAGAAAGCACTCAACACATTCCAGGGAACGGTGCCCACCCACTGGTTTAGGTATGTGGATGACACCTGGGTCAAAATCCAGACCCAGGAAGTACAGGCCTTCACGGACCATATAAACACTATAGATGCCAACATTAGCTTCACCAGAGACGACACCAAGGACAACAGACTGGCATTCCTAGACTGTGAATTCCTCATTGGGACCGGTGGCAAGCTAGAAATAGGGATATACAGGAAACCCACACACACAGATCAATATCTGATCTTTGACTCCCACCATCCACTGCAGCACAAACTAGGAGTCATCAGGACATTGTCACGCAGAGCAGAAACCATCCCCACCTCCATGGATTCCAAAAAGAATGAAAATCAGCACCTGAGAACAGCTCTGAAGGCCTGTGGATATCCAAATTGGGCCTTCACCAAATCTAAATCTACCAGACCCAAAACGGTGACAGATAGGGCTGAGACTCAGAATAAACGAAAGAACCTGGTCATTCCCTACATGGCTGGTGTGTCTGAAAAGATAAAACGGATATTTGGCAAACACCACATACCTGTATATTTCAAACCCACCAACACACTGAGACAGAGGCTTGTACACCCCAAAGATCAAACTCCAAAACACAAGAAAAGCAATGTAGTTTATGCAATCCAGTGCAGTGAGGAGTGCTCTGAACTCTACATTGGAGAAACCAAACAACTTTTGTACAGGAGGATGGCCCAACACAGGAGAAGTAACACCACAGGACCAGAGTCAGCAGTTTATCTTCATTTAAAGGAAAAAGGACACTCATTTGAGGACATTAATGTTCACATTTTAGACAGAGAAGATAGGTGGTTTGAGAGAGGGGTCAAGGAATCCATTTATGCCAACTTGGAAAATCCTTCCTTGAATATTGGTGGGGGCCTCAGGCACAATCTATCTCCCATCTATCTCCCGGCTTTGTCTTCTGTGCCTAGGAAGATTAAGACCATTTCACAAGCTCAACAGCAGCATGGTGATCTTAACGATTCTCCTTTAGATGGTAAAAGGACTTAAAAATAACATCTCAATATAACCATGACCTAGCCCCAGGTGTAAGGTCACACAGCTACCTAGAAACATATTTGGGATTCCCTTACCAACTTTGCTCAGACTGAAGAAGCTCCTTGGATAAGGAGCGAAACGTTTCCACTAAGAAAATAGAAATCCAGTTGACATGATTCAAGCTACAGACAAGCAAAGAGGCACCAATTCCAGCCCACTTTTGAACATCATATTGTAGATATACAGTAGCATCCAGTATTCAATCTTTACTGTAGCCATCCATGTACCAGGCTATGTCATTTCTTGACTGACTACTTCATCCAAGCCTGAATGGAATTTCTGTACCATAGCAATGGCTCTTTTCCAATGCCACTGCAGCAATCTCTTTGATAAAAAAAATATATCACCATTTATTTCACTCCCCACCAATATTACTCCAATTGTTTTTCTTCATAGAATAAGAGGACAGAAATGAGAAACAGAATGCTGATAATGATCCGTCTCAAATAATAAAATCTTTCAAACATTGAAAGATTGGCTTCACAATAATATAGAGAAACAGTATCTCCAAAGACAATGGAGAGAAGGAACGGATCTGTATCTTGATACATCTTGATCAAGGCTGTCCCTAACAATTCTTCTTAGTCTTACTCTGGAAAACTAATTTTAAAGAATAAAAAATTATTTCTGAGAAATCCAAGGAAACACATACTTCAAATATTTTGAAGAACAGAGAACCTCTACTAGGCCAGTCTTCACTAACCTGGTGGGCTTTGAATTCATTATAAGTATTGGGTAGCTATTTATGTCAGGTGTAGTTGTTTACTCTGAGTTAAGGAGATACTTAGTTCATAGAAGCATATGCTAAAAATAATAGAATTAGAGTTGATCAGTTTTATTCTTTGTAGGATAAACCAAATTCATGCAAATAGTGACAACATACTGTAAGTGACAGTTTGGTTAATGTATAGTCGAAGGCTTTCACGGCCGGAATCCAATGGTTGTTGTGGGTTTTCCGGGCTGTGTGGCGAACAGCGACTGGCAGCGACTGAACAGCGACTGGCGAAACGTTAGGAACCAGAACAGCCAGAACACAGCCACACAGCCCGGAAAACCCACAACCACCATCATTTTGGTTAATGTTTATAAAAGTATTAAGAAAGATTAAATTATTTCAGAGGAAGCAATTCAGAGGCATAACTTATGAGTGTATGCTTGTCAGCTTGTATATTAAAAGTAAAAATGAGATTATTAGTTGATAAGAAATTTAAACAGTTCAATTGTCTGGCAAAGTGCAGGCATGTTGGGGAATATTTGTATCTTATTTTATTTAGCTGAATTTTCACTTAATAGCTTTCAGGAAACAGCTTTTTATAAATTTGCATAATCAATAAGCAGACATGCAGATACTAGCATGCTGCATTTGAATTGTGAGAATATATTCACTTTTCCATGATTACAAATTAATATTCAATGTGGTCCACTGTTGAATTACAAACTATCTTTAGCATTACCAATCTGACAATGGGTTATTAAATAATATATAGCAGCCTTTCTCAACCTTTTGATCCCGGAGGAGCCCTTGAAATATTTTTCAGGCCTCAGGGAACCCCTGCATATTCAGGCTCAAATATAGGCCAGAAGTTACAAAATCATTATATTCGTTTCATGGGTAGGCCTGTATATATGCATTAACAGTGTTCTCAAACTAAAAATAAAGAATGAAACTTACCTCTTTAATGTGTCTATGAAGGTTCTCAGTCATCCAGGTGGAATTGTCTGTAGCTTGAATCATGTCAACTGGATTTTTATTTTCTCAGTGGAAACGTTTCGCTCCTTATCCAAGGAGCTTCTTCAGTCTGAGCAAAGTTGGTAAGGGAATCCTAAATATGTTTCTAGGTAGCTGTGTGACCTTACACCTGGGGCTAGGTCATGGTTATATTGAGATGTTATTTTAAGTCCTTTTAACATCTAAAGGAGGATCGTTAAGATCACCATGCTGCTGTTGAGCTTGTGAAATGGTCTTAATCTTCCTAGGCACAGAAAACAAAGCAGGGAGGAAGATGGGGGAAAGATTGTGCCTGAGGCCCCCACCTCTATTCAAGGAAGGATTTTCCAAGTTGGCATAAATGGATTCCAAAAATGGTTTGCCAGATATCCGTTTTATATTTTCAGACATGCCAGCCATGTAGGGAATGACCAGGTTCTTTCGTTTACTTTGAGTAAACGAAAAGAATTTGACTCAGAGTAAACGAAAGAACCTGGTCATTCCCTACATGGCTGGCGTGTCTGAAAAGATAAAACGGATATTTGGCAAACACCACATACCTGTATATTTCAAACCCACCAACACACTGAGACAGAGGCTTGTACACCCCAAAGATCAAACTCCAAAACACAAGAAAAGCAATGTAGTTTATGCAATCCAGTGCAGTGAGGAGTGCTCTGAACTCTACATTGGAGAAACCAAACAACTTTTGTACAGGAGGATGGCCCAACACAGGAGAAGTAACACCACAGGACCAGAGTCAGCAGTTTATCTTCATCTAAAGGAAAAAGGACACTCATTTGAGGACATTAATGTTCACATTTTAGACAGAGAAGATAGGTGGTTTGAGAGAGGGGTCAAGGAATCCATTTATGCCAACTTGGAAAATCCTTCCTTGAATAGAGGTGGGGGCCTCAGGCACAATCTTTCTCCCATCTTCCTCCCTGCTTTGTCTTCTGTGCCTAGGAAGATTAAGACCATTTCACAAGCTCAACAGCAGCATGGTGATCTTAACGATCCTTCTTTAGATGATAAAAGGACTTAAAATAACATCTCAATATAACCATGACCTAGCCCCAGGTGTAAGGTCACACAGCTACCTAGAAACATATTTAGGATTCCCTTACCAACTTTGCTCAGACTGAAGAAGCTCCTTGGATAAGGAGCGAAACGTTTCCACTGAGAAAATAAAAATCCAGTTGACATGATTCAAGCTACAGTTACCTCTTTAATGTGAAGTTGCCTGAATTTGAAATAATTTTTTAAATAAATCATGATCTCCCAGGGAACCCCTAGTGACCTCTCACAGAACCCTAGGGTCCCACGGAACCCTGGTTGAGAAACCCTGTTATACTGTATAGTATTTATGTCATATAATATATAATATCTATGGCAAAAATCTGGATTGCATTTGTTTGTTATTATGGTTGTAAAAAAAAGTGTATGTGTATGTGTATTCATCAGCTGTATATCGTCTAATGTTCACAAGAAACACAGTGAGAGAGAAATCCTGAAAGAAAGAAAGTTTCTTTCTCCTCTTGAATTTTTTATCCAACCGATTATTTTATCATAACTGAAATCTTATAAGGGAGTAAAATTGTCTTTTTAAATGTTATGCCCATGGTTTGCTGTGTTAGGTTTAAAGTTCCTTGGTTAATGTACTTGTTTTTTTTATTTCTAGTGTAAGACTCTATCTAGCGTCTGTGATCATATAATCTCACTTTCATCTGATCCCCTCGTGTCTCAATCTGCTCACCTGGAAGTGATCCAGCTAGCAAACATCAAGCCAAGTGAAGGGCTGGTAAGGTGTACACAGTTAATCAAAACTTTATCCAGGAGGGAAGAAATACATTTTCTGAATAAAATGCTTATTTGGCGTATCTAGTCCATTTATTGCAGATCTGTATGATGCAGTCAGATACACCATAGTCAGCATTGCATGTTATCAGTTATTTTATAAAATCCTCAAGAAAATAGTACCAATTAAAACTATCTTTAAGTTACTATAGTAGATTGTATTCTGCAGTTGTCTACAATTGGTTTTCAAGTTTAAATTATGGAATACTGTAAGCTTTATTGTGTCTCTGACTAGTAATATATTAATAATTTATGGAGGACATTTAAGTAAAGTTTACATAATATAGGAATTGATTATTACCATGATCCTGATCATATTAAGAAGTAAGCTTGCAACTCTGTGTCACATTGTATGCTGCCATACAATTATTGAAGCATGGAATGGAATAACAGTTTCACTGAAATTTATGAGATTTCTTCAAAGTTAATATGTTCAGGAATTAATATAACTGTATTGTATCTTTCTTGCAGTTTTTATAACACTTGTGTGGTGTTCTAATACTTTAATTTAGATTGAAGAAATAATCCTAATTAATTTATGAAAATGCCTTTTTATATAAATGATGCCATTACAAGTTCGCTTGTCCTAGATATATTGATGTTATTGATACTGTTTTCCCCAAATATTGTTGATTTTAACTTCCTTACAGTTATGCTGGGTCCGTAAATTTGTTATGAGACAAAGAATAACACTTTACTTCTAATTCTATTGGATATGTTTTGGTTTCACTTAAAAATATTTTAAGTCTTGAAGCCATTGTTTTCTAAATTTGGCAATATCTTTTGCCCTCAGCCTCACCTCCAATCTGCCTTCTACTATGCTATTCTGCAGTACCTTGTTCTAAATCTTGTATTTGTCTCAGTGTCATGATAGTATATTAAAGTCATTTTCTATTCCACCGTCTGTAATTTATTCCATGTCCCATGTCATAATCTGATTAAAAATGTTTGTATTTCACTGGATATTTGTACAACTTTCCTAATTCAGATCTTCTTTAAAAGTCTCTCCATTCAGAAGTGCTTTTTAAGAGATGACCAAATTCTCTTTTTAATTGTAAAGGTTCCCACCCACCCCCCAGTTCCTGTCACAGCTTTTTTGCTATTTATTTGTTTAGATTTTAAGGCTGTCCCTGTACAGAAATACTTATTAATGGTTTGATTGTACTGTATATAGTACAATAAAGCCAATTCTGTAAGTTAAAAAAAATCAGAATGGATTTTCAGTTTTTTTTTTAATTAGCTCATATGTCCTTTTCCAAATGTATTCTGTAAGTTATTTTGAGCAGTGGTCACTATTTTACCTACTTCTTGCTGAAACATGTTATTTTGGAATCAAATAGTGAGTTGTAATATTAGCCTTTTATCAGCTTAGTAATGAAAAATATTTTAAAAGTGACATTTACATAAACTGCTTGATGTTAAAAATAATTAGAATGAAAGAATAATTATTCAAATATTATTATAATTATTGACACTTGATGGTTTTAAAGTGTCTTTTGGCATTTCTTACATAGGAAGTGCAAGCAAAGGAGCTGTGTAATCAAACTTCACATAGAGTTTTGTTTTATCTGAAAGTTATGTATCATATTGCTGTCAGCTTGGAAGTTCTGATAGCAGTAGAGAAATAAATTACAAAGAAAACACAGTGTAAAGATATAGCAAGGAATATGGATGAAACTTCTTAACATATGGAAAGAATTACAGTGCAGAAATGAAGGCAAATGAAATTAATGTTATGGCTGACGTTATACTTGGCTCAAATAATAAATGGCAAAAGCAAGAAGGAAAGTGAACAAATTGCTCAAGCCATGTTAAAAAAAAAATTAAATGCACTTCAGTTTCAATTTTTTAGTATATTATTCTATTGCTGTAATACCTACAAATATTATTGTGGTATCAGTGTAAGGATTAAAGCCTGAACCAGTAGTTTTCAGGCCAGAGATGACTATCGCATAAAGTCCAACAGCCATTCATTTCAAGGATACCAAGAGCCATACCATGTATCCATTAATGGGTAAGAAGGAAACAATGACTTTAAAACCGAGCCTATCAAAAGTCATTGCACCTTTTCCCTGGCAATCCAACTGTTGTGTATGGCTTCATTCTTCTCTGCAATAAAGATTTTAATTTTGCTGAGCCATATCTTCTTCCAAGTCAAGTTGAGGAATCAAGTTAAGCTGTCAAGTACCAGGAGATACGAGATTTACTGCCAAGTCCAGCTTGGAAAACTTGACAATTAGGACTTATACATTTAGTGTACGCAGTTAATATATTAAAAATAAATTGTATATTTTTGCCCAATAGAACTGGTATTGAATGTGCTATGTCTATTGCCAATATATTAGCTATGAATGTTTGAAGAATTCGTAAGCAGTGTATTAGATCTTGTAGAATTTTAAGAAATAGTCATAGAAGTATTGAGTGGAGAATCTTCAAGATTCCTTATACAGTATGTAATCAATTCACAGAAATTTTCCATCAGCTGAGTAGAGATACAAATATCTGTAGGAGAAGGTTTTGTGTCACTGATTTAATTATAATGTGTTGTGCTTCTTCCGTTTTGCTTCTAAAAATAAGAATGTTATTTGTTTAGTTGATAAAGCAAGTGCTTACTGATTTAGTGAATTGCCTGTTCACTTTCATGTGTGTGAAAGAATAGGGTTTGCAAAGTTTCAGAAGCAAATTAGTTTTTACATACTTCAGCTGAACCACTTTATAGGTCATGGATGGGCAATCTTTCCATCTCAGGAAGTGTGTGTGTACATATGCGCCAGATTCATTTGCATGTGCACATGCCTCTAAACACACATATTCTTTGTTTTGACACTTATACGCCTTAAATTTTGGTTTTGTACCTTTTAAAATGTTGTGTTAAGTGTCATATTCTAACTTATTTTAACAAGTCTCTTGTAGGACAGAATCTTTTAACTGTTTTTCAAAATTATTGTAATATATTTTGATAATTAGGTATGGATAACTATTTTATATCTTCTGAAGCACATCTTAAAAATGTTTAAAAGATTATTTTCATTATTTTACTAGTAAAATCAGTTAGGTTATACAGAATTGAATTTTCAGAAGGCTAAATATATTGTTTTGATGAGCAATAACAAAGTGAAGATGTTTGTAGGATCAGGCAGAGAAATGGTGATATGAATATCAGGAGCAATCATGGTCTAAATCTTCCTCCAGTGCAAGTTTCTGGTGGAGCGTTGGGGTATGGTGGGACTTTGAATCTCCTAGATACGTAGTGATTTCTACCTCATCTCTAAAAGGATATCTAATTGCCCCGGTATCCTTTCCTGTGGCCCACAGATGGTGCGTCCAAGGTTAGAAGAGTCAGTCATAACAGCTCTCTCTCTGTGTGTGTGTGTTGATGTGTGCGTGTGTTGGTGTGTGTGTGTGTGTGTTTGATATTTATAGTTACTCCTATTTTTTGTAAGTTTTAGTTTAAGCTTTTTCACATTTCTCTACACTCTACCATAAAGAATAATTTTACAAAAGCACTTATATATAGTTCTTCTGCAGTTGATTTTAAACATGATATATTACTCTTTTATAAAATTTTACGCTTGTCTTTTGAGATTTTCTTGCAATATTAAAAATATATATTTTTTATATTTTATTCTTTTCTATTTTTCATTATGGTACCTTCATCTCAAGCAAAGTTTTTTGTAGGTTTTTCCCTCTATCAGTTTGAGTGTTATGGAGGTACTGTGTTTGTTTCACAACAATATAAGTGAAACATTTGTTCTCTGGAATTATAAAAGTATTATGTTATAAAAATTATACATGTACAAAATATATTTTGTTATGATATAAAAAGTCATAAGGTTTGTAGAATACATCACCTAGACTGTGATCATTTAGAGCAAAGGTATTTCATAAAGGAGATGTGTGCCTGTCTGTGCAGAACACACTGGGTCTGTTTGTTTGTTTGTTTGTTTTAAAGACTTATATGGTCACCCCTCTTAAAACACAACTCTGGGTGGATCACAATGATGAAAATTAAAAAATATCAATAGAAACAATAAAACCAAAATTTAGCATCTCAGCCATCCTTGTCCAATGCATACAACATAACCATCCCTTTACTGCTATGGAAAAGGCATGCTTCTACGTCCCTCTAGATGGCACCATTTAAGTAAAGGACCTGAAGCTTCACTGTCACCCTGTCTAACCTGGTAGAACAGGCAGATACACCCAGGAAGAGGTGGTTCCACAGATGTAGGGCTTTAGATTATAACCAGCACCTTGAATTGCTCCTGGAAAGAGACTGGGAGCAGTGCAGCTCATGCAACAGTGGTGTAACATGGGTGAACCATATGGGTGCGTGCGTGTGCGAGTATAATAGAAAAAAATGGGGGGGGGGGAGAAAGGGAATAAAACCCAGAAAAATCATACATATTTTTGTATTGAATAAAACTAGACTTACTGAAGAAAACCTGCCATTTATATAATTACTAATTTTAAGGCAGCTAACAACAGAAAGAACATTGAGAATTAAGCATATAAATTAGTAGATGCTTTCAGCATTTGTAAGTAGTCCACCAAAAAGGAACATACAGTAACAAATATTAAAAAATTAGGTGAATTTTTTGGACTACCATATAATTGGTGAAGAATGAGTCTCCTAGTCTTCTGACTGACTGTAGATATGCTTATATCTAATTCCACTGTCTCACGTTAATTTGTCAAATCATTAATATTTTGAAAGAATGTAAACACCTACTCAAAAAATTTGTTCTTAGACTTAGTTTAGCTGACTGACTTAGAAAATTTATCAACTGATTTAATGTGTGTTCAAAATGGCATTTATTTAAAAAGTGCCTATTTATTCCAAAAAAAGATGGATTATTTATTTCTTTGAAAATCTGTTTGTGTGTGTGTGTATCTCCTTTAACTAGGTTGGGTTTTCAGATTTTCCTATTCAGAGTTCTGAATATTTTGTTATTTAGATGTACTTTTTCTGAAAATAATTACCACAGTCAGTCTTCTAATTTTAATCAGCATGTTTATTTTGGTAATAATTGTTTTTGTAACACTGACTTTTAAAAGATTACCTTAGAATCTCCTTATTGTGTCTGTGCATGTGCCTGCATGTGAGCACATACATATGTTATCACTTTTACATACATTATTTTGTGCAAAAGAAAAGTACCCTCCACCCTCCTACTACTACAAAACAGATTTTAAAACTAAATATGAAAACATCTACAAGAGTACTGGGCTTTCTCCACTCAGATCATTAAAAAACCAGACAGCGTGCAGTGATATGTGGGCAGAAAGGAACAACATAGAAAAGATGAAAAAAGTGTTAACAGTGACAGGACTACTTTTTCCAGGAGTTCAATATCTGGCAAAGACTGGCTCAAAAGTCATGACTCTCTAGTTTCCTCCCAGCAAGATAAATAAATAACAATGGATCATTTAATGTCTAAGCTCTATTACCTAAGGTGGGCCATCTCATGTTAAAATTACCACTGACACGACAAAATAATAATTGTTTTCTAAAAATAGCAACAAAACATTTCTACAAAAGAGGAAGAAGAACCTCCATTACAAATTTTAAAGATCTTGCAGTTATATTGCATTGCATTTCCTTTATATGGTTGCCATCATGAGTTCATCATCAAAAGAGCTAGGGCTAGTAGCTTCATAACACAACATTCACACACACACGCACACCACACACACACAGAAGGGTAGCTCCAAATCAAGAGATTCTTAAAAGGAGGGGAAACAAAGAAATTCTCTAGCAAGTCTTGATGCAGGGCAATTATCAAGAAATAAGGCATCAAAGGAAATTATGTCAGAAGAACTCTATAAAATCATGTTGCAGGGTTCACTAAATACTCATTTTTTAAAAAAAATATATAAGCAAAATGGCAGTTTTTATGTATAGAAAATAAGTACCAAGGTTTATATTCAAGAGCAAACAAACCTTACCTTCGAGGCCATTTAAATATTAGTATAAGTAATATAGAGGACAAAAGATTTAGACATCTTATTTATTTTAAGCTAACAAGCCATATGCCCTTGACAAACCTGAACTGTGCTTTCTTCTGTTTTCTCCCTGAAAACTTGGAGCAGAGGGCACTTTCTTCTAATGGATACTCCTCAGTCTCAAGTTAAAAAAGCGTCAGATCACTGAGTAATGTTAAGACAGAACAGAAAAAAAGATAACAACAATAATTTTTTAAAAGTCCCACAGAGAACAGAGCTAATAAAAAAAAACTTAGAATCAAAGTGGGACAAACATATATTTAACAGAGATAATCTGAATAAAAAATATGTGAAGCTAACTTCCTCAGGAAGAGAATTTGACAGGGATCAGTAAAGAGAAGAATTAGTGTTGTTTATGGGACATATTGAAGGGTTCTTAAAGCAGATTTTAAATAATGGTGCAAATTAAGAAAATCCAGTCAATCATTTTCATCAAAGAAAAATTAAAGGTGAGTCCATACTTTTCATTCTAGAGTCTTGCTTATCAAAGGAAGGCTGACACTGATTATACATACTGTATGTGTAGGTATGTGAGGGGTGTGTGATGGCTCAGCGGTTAAGACACCAGGCTTGTCGATCGGAAGGTCGCAAGTTTGGAGGTTCGAGACCCGAGCACTGTGTGACAGAGTGAGCTCCCACACTCGCCCCAGCTCTTGCCAACCTAGCAATTCAAAAGCATACAAATGCAAGTAGATTAATAGGTACCACTTTGGTGGGAAAGTAACAGCGTTCCGCATGCGTCATGCCGGCCACATGACTGCACCGGCCCCTAGAGTCGGATACGACTGTGTGGGGGAACCTTTACCTTTAGGTATGTGAGATGATGCATGGAAATATTTTTTTTTCAAAGTTATTTTTACCATACCTTCCTTTAGTGTTCCTCTCCCCACCAGCAGGAGAGTCAACTCTCTGGCCTATTTTTATTTACCAGAGATATAGCAAAACATAAAACTGGATGTTTTAGTTGTTCAACTAATCATATTCATGGGTTGAACAGAGTAAGACTGGACAATCAGCTTCTTCAGTTAGCACCACAGAGCTATATAGCAATCATACATTAAAAAAAATTAAAATCATAGAGAGACACACTGGACCTGTCATCTAGGAATGTATCAATGGGTACTGTAAAAATTAGAATGGAAAAGTATAATCTACATTTATATCAATATGATTTTGGAAGTATATGTTCACTTTAGGCTTTATATTCATTTGAACATTTGGGAACATAGTAAATTACAAAGAACAATACAACTTTTTTCAGTAAAGTTCACAAAATGAAGGTATTTTATAGGAATACCTATAACTGCTAATTTTGAAAGAAATGTATTTAATCTTTTATTAAAATTTTTATTAAATTTCAGTGTTGAACTACATGTATCAACTGATTATACATCAATTTCACACAGTTCTTGAATCATATTTATAACTTTGCAAAATAATAAATGCTTACATGTATTAGAAACCTTTTTATTGACCCTGTTAGTAAATAGAAAGTTCACAAATTATGATTTATTGTATTTTATAATAATTCTCTGTAATCACCCAATTTTCATTTCAGTCAGCATTCATTTCAATGAACATGTTTATTAAAGTATTGTATTTTAAATCCTATGAAATCAATACAAGCTTCTTACTTTATTGAGGAGCAGTTGACCCATTTTTAATCATGAATTTTTTACAGGATTTTCCTCATCCTCTTTTATGTTTACTTCTTGAAATTTTGGATTTTTAAAAATGGCTACCTTAAGATATCACTTCAAATCACTGTAGGAAACTCAGTATAGCTTCCCCCTACCATGAAAGCATATGTTGTGCACTTTAATGTGATTAACACTTCTGAGAAGTATGCATGATCGATTCAGTACACATCTGGATTTGCCTTTTATTTTGGATTGTGTTTATAGTTTGTACTGGTGTACCTATACATTGCACTTATAAAAGTGAGACTATACGTCCAGCTCCAGAGTAGTAGACATGAACATGCTGCCATATGGAAGTTACTTTAAATAATTCCATGGTTCATTACAGTTGTTGCCTGAAGATTGCAAATCTGCCTCATGCCACACAAATCTAATCCAGATTACAAACAAACGAATAGCATCCGAAGATAGCTGCCACAAAGTTTAAAATAATTTACACCTGATATGCATCAGTCTTGGGGTTTGTTTGGGAGGGGCAGGTGGAATCACTTTTTTATTATTCGTAGTAGTATTCTATTGTATCACTCAACTGTTAGCAGATAAATTTTAGACAGATGAGAAGTGTATAGTGGATGGTAGTATGGAAAAACTTTTCAAATTCTTTCCCATGATGTCTTTTTCTTAGGGTATGTACATTAAATCTACATATGATGGTCTCCATGTAATTACTGGAACAACAGAAAATGTAAGTATTGATAATAAATTTTGCTGAGGTCTGGAGCATTTTAAAATTTAATTTTAGATTAAGTTACCCCTGTGCTTGCATATGTTAATTGCAAAGGATCAAGAATATGTTTAGAAAAGGAAGGGCTGCTCTGGGGGAAAGAGCTTGAAAGAACTTGTATTAAACTGATGAGAGGTTTCGTCTGTTGAAGGAATGTAAAATCCTTTGTTTTCTTGTTATATAAAATATTCTTGAGGTTTCCTGGTGGACTTTTGTATGAGTCAACAAAATCAAAATTTCTTTTCCATTTCATCAGGATTATCATATGTAAGATAAAATATTTAAAGCTGAGGTGTAAGTTTTCTTAATCAATAGAAATGTTATTGGCACTCTTTTATGTTTATAATTTTAGTCTTAGAATATATATATATATATATATATATATATATATATATATATTCATATATTATATTCATATTCATATATAATATATTCATATTCATCCATAGTTCACCCAGGGACACTCTACTGTATTAATCTAATTTATAGCCACCCTAAATATATAGTACAGTAGTTGGAATTTCAGAAACTCTCCAGCTCTCATCTAAAATCACTCATGTAGTTCACATAATAATAAAAAACAGGTTTGTTTGTTTGTTATTAATTTATGCATAAAACATTCAAAATTGCTCCTGCACTCCCATACCACACAGCTGGAAAATGACTATCTGTAATTTGTAAGGGCTCACTGTGTCATGCAAATAAAGTACGCTGGAAAATTCCAGTGGGAATAAATAAGAGAGGGTGTCTATAGCTCATGTTAAGTTTATGAAGATGTTCTTTTCCACAGTTCCTTTTGCCCTAAATTCACACAATACAGTATCCTAAACCTTATGGCTGGCTGCCTCCAATCCACAAACTTGAGGGGAAGAGTGGTTCACTGCACATGGGGATGTGCATTCATAAATCTGGCTTGTCATATCACGTGATATGAACATTGTCTTCTTAAATAGGAAGATCAGACTAATTTTGGAGATAATAAAGACCTAATATCTCTAAATATAAACTATTCTAACACCCATATTAGCAGCCATCATAGGGTTTCTTTTTCTATGGAAGGTCCTTGTCTAAATATTAATTTACAGCTTACCAAAACTAGAGGGATCCGCTCCCTGTACAACTATACACATGGATGTTTTCTACAAGTGCTTTACTGAATGGATATGGGTCAGACTTAAAGCTTACTGCTACAGTTCCCTCACCTCTTTATATTATTTGAATCTTCATGAGAGGTTGAGAAGGGCTACTAATACTCTATTTTTAGATCAGCATAATACACATGAATTCCCACTCCATTTCTATTTTCTCTGTTGTTTTATATTACTTGGTTAACATTTCTCTTAGGATAGAAGTGATATCGGACCAAACTATCTGGGTTGCCCCTTCATATACTTTACATGACTGATCAGATAGATGTATAGGAACCTCAGCAAAACTGATTGGGCGCAAAACTAAATGAGACTGTAGGAAGTTGCAAGCATGTGTGTGAATATGTGTTTGTAGAAGAATCACATGGACTGTTAGCTTGTTTGTTTTTCTTCTGAAGCAGTTTTTTTTTTTACCAGAATGACAAATCCTTGGCTAAATGTCTTTTACATACACTATGTGTATATTGCTGCTTTGAACTGCTAGTTCCTATAGTAGCAACATACTTACATGAACAGTTGTTAGAAAGATATTACTGTCAGCATTTCTTGAAATATATATAACAAATATAAGATATCCACCCATTCTTGATAAATACAAGCATTTTTAAAAGGATAATAGTACTTATATCCTTAATATATAATGACTGGATTTTTTCAGAAAGAAATAGATTTATATTTGGGTAGGAATAAGTTATGTTTTTGAAGTTTGGTTTAATAAGTGGCACTCACCAACGTTCAAGAGGCTACTGGTACAGTTTAACAAGATTAGGTACAATTATCTTTTTTATAGATAAGAAAAATCAATTTATTGCAATTTAGAAATAACTATGCACAATCATAAGCAGAGTAATTCAAAATCATTTTAGGTTCACTGGAATATTATATGAATTTGACATATCATTCCTTGGTGCTTTTTATTCTTTTCAACCTGGCAGAATGTTGGAAAGAAATTGTATAAACCGAGTTGGGACTTTGTCCAGCAGCACAATAACCCTCTGAAAATTGAACAGAATGGGACCAAATTTGGTGTGGGGAGAGACGCTGGCAAAAAAAAAGGTTAAAAAGTGGGGCAGATCAGACTGGTGCCTGGAGGGAAAAAGAAGAAAATCCTCCAGTGCTTCTGTATGAGACAGACACTGGGCAGTGGCTTGGAATATTAGCAACTGCTCCATTTTAAGCCTTCCTTCCTCCCAGTCACATGATCTAGAGCAGAGTATCTCCAGTTTTCCATGTGCTTCCCAAGTCACACTGTATATACACAAAGTTATAGCTATTGCTGGTAAAGGGCTTGGTAATAATTCAAAAAGCCATTTTCTGTATGCTTTATTTTAGGGGCGTGGTGGCTCAGAGGGTAAGATGCCAGGCTTGTCGATCGGAAGATCGCAAGTTTGGAGGTTCGAATCACTAGTCCCGCATGATGGAGTGAGCTCCCGCACTAGCCCCAGCTCTTGCCAACCTAGCAATTCGAAAGCATGCAAAATGCAAGTAGATGAATAAGTACCACTTTGGTGGGTAGGTAACAGCATTCCACGCACGTCATGCCGGCCACATGACCATGGAAGCGTCTTCGGACAATGCTGGCTCTTCGACTAACAAATGGAGATGAGCACTGGCCCCTAGAGTCAGACACGACTGCACAAATGTGCGGGGGGAACCTTTACCTTTTTTCATATGCTTTTTTATTTTATTTTTATCATGTGTTAGAAGTCAGTAAGTGGTGCTATAAAATATGTTAGGATAAGTCTTGCTTTTGCATTTTTAAAATATATTTTGTAATTTCAAAATAGGTAGAGTAATCCTGGGAAATACATAGAAACTTTATAATGAATAGCAAAACTATATAGAGCTCTGTCACATTAATAATAATCCTCTTACTATATTTTAAGATCAGTTGCAATCTAATTAACTTTTTAAACCACTTGAAGTTGATAGTTCTAATTTCAAATAGTTGAGGATTTCAGACCATAAGGGACTGTAGTGTCCATCTTAATTTTAGTTTCCACCATTTCTGAAGAATATATGTATACTTTTAGCTAATTTTTACATAACCGATCCATAATAATTTATTATGAGTATTTTTATTAAAAGTTACAGGTGGAAGGTATAATTTAAGAAGAGGTTTTCTTCTTTTTTCTCAGATAGGATGGAATCTCTTCACTTACAACTATGTCCTAAAAATTGTGAAAAATTGTGTTATAATTTCAACAACGACAAAACTTATTATGGTCAGAGAAAAGTCAGATACAATAAGAGAACAGTAAATTGATCACTTACAACTAAATATTTTATCACTGGCAGTTTATTTAAAAGAATCCAAACTTTAGAAGGCAATTTTAGCTTCAGAATCTGAAAAAAATGCTTTCAAATAATAGAAATTGAATAGAAGCTTTTATATTATGAATTTTCTATGGGGAGACGTTATGGTGAAGCATATTTGTGTTTTCATGGACTAGGAATATATTCAATAAACTTTAGGAACATATATATTATGGCCTATTTGAAAATGATATGTCTTACTGTCTTATTGTTAAGAAATGTTGTGCAGGCTATAGAAAATGACTTTTGCTTTTAAATGTAGTATATCCATTACTACATTTATATAACCATTTAAGTGGTTCTGATATTTGTTGCATTCAGGGAACTATTTCCATTTATTTGTCACTTGTAGATGTCCTTCCTCTATAATCTGTGGGATTCTGTGTTGTAAATGATTCAATATGCCATTTCATTTGGAATACACTTAGTGTGTCTGTTATAAATGGAATGCATGTGATATGCTCAGCACTTCCTTTACTCAGTGGAGGGAAAATAGTGATGTCAAGGAGTTGACTTTTGAGCAGTTAATACAGAGGACTGAAAATCACCCTGCTTTGCTCACAAATCCATGCGTGTGTTGTTTCTTTGTAGAAATGTTGTGGTTATGAATATAACTTGCCTTCCAGTCCTTCATACCAGACTATTAATCCACACCTCCACATAAAGGGCAGCCCTTCGTGCTAGACATTCATACACATCCCCACAAGGGAGAGGTGCCTTAGGTCATGTACAGAATGAGATACTCCAACCCTTCCTTTTATGGGAGATGGGAAAGGCTGGTTATTTTAAATCGAATAGTAAAAATATGTGGATTGAGGCTGGAAAAATATGGAGTTTACCATCTTCCTAGCAGCCCCTGATGAAAATTGAATTTCCAAGAATCTGGGGAAGTCCAGGTAACTGGTGCAGAGGAAACATGTGTTGCAGGAATTGTTCTATTTCTGTAAAAATTGACAAAAATATTTAGCCAGGAATTTGTACAAGATTGATTTAAGTTTGCTGTGTAGTGCTAAAGACTCAGAGTTCTTATTGTTTCATGTTCTTATTTCTGTGTACTAGAAATTATATTTTTATTTATAGAATTGCCTTGTAATATGTCATATTAATTTATGTAATTGATCTATTTATGTAATCTGTGTGATTAATTGTGTAATTAATTTATGTAATATAATATATAATTTATGTAATATATCCATCCTATAATTTTTGTTTCCTTTATAGAAACTTTGGGGTAGTTATACTTATTTATAGCAGATCAACACCATTTTGTGGTCTGTCCAGGGCACTTGGTTTTTTTTTGTTTTTTGTTTGTACTTAAATTGTCAGCTGTAACACCATGATTTGGGCAGCTCTGTAATTTATATTTTTAGGCATTGTCCATTTGCATTTCTAACATTTAAAGTTAAAAAGGGACTTTACATTTTATCTTTCATTTTGTAAAATAAAGTTTTTATTTTGTTTTCCTCTTGTAAGATTGATCTGTCTCCCAGAATGGAAGAAGGGCTTTATCCTCTAGACATTATGCCTCTACATTACATGGCCAAGAGGTTGCAGAAATTATTTCTACTTTTTGTTTTTTGACATTTAATCACTAGAAAAGCAGCACAGGGTGTGAAAGGCTATACGTGATACACATCAGGGTTAGGCAGTACACATCAAGTGAGGCGCCCCTGGAACACAGCTGGTAGCAACAGGAATTAATAAGCCACTATCCCAAAGCTGAAAGAAAAGATAGGATGTGAAGGGCTTCTGGGAAAGGAAATTTGAGACCTTCAGCCTTGCATCTTATGGATTCAGCTGGTTTGCTACAGCTTGTGAGAATTCCTTTCTCTAGCTGATACTACCACTCAAGCAAAAAAGTTTCTAATCAGCCACAGGTGGATTTCTGAAGGGGAAATCACCCTCATGAAAGGGGTTTCTAGGTGACTACAAATAGTGCTATATGTCCTATTTCTTTCTGGGAAATTATGGGGCTTGTAGTAAAACCCATGATTATACAGGAACATTAGCTATCTTCTAATTTAATATTTTAATTTTTAAAATGTATTTGATATATATCCTATGTTTCTATTCTAATAAGTATTCAGTGTGGTTACAAATAGATATAGATATACAAAGTAAAATGAAGAGTAAAATTAATACTAAAACGATTAAACAAAAGCCTGCCAAAAGAGATGTGTTTTTACAGATGTTGTCAGTGTTAAGATAGTTGACATTAAACACGATTCCTGTTAGAAGGGCAATCCATAGTCAAGGAAAATAACTAAAGTAAGCATAGCCTCTACATCTGACCTGTTCAGAAGAGTTTAACTTTGCACAGCCTCCATCTGTGAATCCAGTAACATCTGAGGCTTAGGGGTCATTCCAACACTGTGAACATGTTGTTGCCAGGAGAACATAACTGTAATCATTTTTATCCTAATTTTTGAATCCAGTTTCCTATTTATTAATGGTACTTCAATTTTTCTGGATTTATTTTCAGCTAGTTAACTATCAGGCAATGTTGAGATACTGATTGCTTCTTTACAGTTGGGTAGTAAGGAACAGTAGAGCATTTCAAAACTGCAGTTGATCTCCCCAGCAGCTTCCTTTAAATGTTGAACGTCATGAATGCAACACTTGGAGACCCCACAGGTCAAGGGCTTGGCTCCCAGTACCTTTTTCTGGAAATGGCCCAAAAGGAACAAGCATTTTTTAAGGCCCAATCCCATCCAGGCAAAGTAGGATGTTCAATGGAACCAAAAGCGGCCAAGAAATGCAAAGTTATCAATATCATACTCCCCTCATCTTGTTTCTGATTTTATCCACTGAAATGACCAAGACAATTTCAGTATCATATTCCTACTAAAAGACCTGCTAAGACTATCATTCATATATTGGTCATCTTTCTCAGTAATTGAACATTTGAGCCTATATTTAGTCTGTAATTGATCAGATCTCCTAGGTCAAGGGAAGGTTTCTTCAATAGAAATGTTATTAATGCCTTATTTAGGCAGCAGGGAACGTAGCTCTACTGTGAGAAAGCGTTGATCACCTCTTTTAGCTTTAATATTAGTTCATCCTGGCTGATTTAATCATGAGAGATAAGGGTTGATTAAACATGCAGTAGCTCTCATTTTTTCAGACATCCTGTTCACATCTTCAGGCTCTACAAGCTAAAATGGATGTAAAATAATAGGACAAGGAGCTGTTGAAGTTATATCCCTGCCCAACATTGAAGTCCAAGTCCAGATGGATCTGATCAGCTGTTTCCAAAGAATAAAGCAGTTTGCCTATAGCATGCCACTGATCTGTTCCAATTACTATTTCAACAGTGTGGAATAATGGTAAGGATGTCAGACTAGGACAGGAAGGCCCAGGTTCAGGTTCACCTTAGAGTCACTCAGCCATGCAGAGCCACTGAGTGACTTGGACCAGTCACTTTTTCTCAGTCCATCCTATTTTGCAGAACTGTTAAATGAAGGGACATTCCCCCCAAGGTCACTTTGAGCTCCTGGAGAAAAGGTGGATTATAAATCTAACAAGCAAACAAAACATATTGGTGAGGGAACTTTTTCAGTGTAGAAAAGGCATTATTTGGTGTATATTCAGTGAAGGTGGAGATGTAAGCCTTATTTGCCACTCCCATTGTCGCAGCGTAGGGCTTCAAGTAGGTTTTCAAATGGGCCATGTTAAGTGCTCAATTGATCTGTTCCAAGAAGTCCTTTTCTTGCCCCTCAAATGAATGTTCCACCCACGTTATTGCTTTTAGTTCCTAATAAACCAAGAGACTGATTTGGTTCAGCAATGGGAAGAGATAATTAAGGTGTAATAGTTTTATCTGCCTGGGTCTTCTTCATATTCCACATATCAGTCAGTCAGTTAATATGGGAGAATCCCCCAAGGATATACAGTACATGAAGCAGTCTGCATTCATCAGGAGCCTGAGTTAAAGCATTTTAACCAGTCCTTCACTCCAGCATAGATTTATAGCAGCTGTCAGTCTTATTCTCCAGGGAGTGAACTGTCTATGACAATAGATTTACTGTATATAAAACTCCTTCCATCAGCTCCACCTGTACAGAAAACCAAATCCAAATTTATATTAGTTAGGTCAGGTGCATGGTTATAGAGGACATAAATTCATCAATCATTCCTGACTGGATAACTTCAGTGGGGCCACTGAAATATTTTAGGACAAGGAGCCTAGAGTAATCCAATGTCATGTGTCAGATTATCCCAGCTAAATCAGGAAGAGAGACTCTTAGGCATCAGGTAGATTGGTGAATACCTTCAGAATCCAGTAACAAGCACTCAGAACTGGTAGAGTATTGAATGGAGTATCTGATCAGTAAGATGGAATTCCTTTGACCACCCAAATCTTAATTGCTGTATAGTACTAAAAAGTAGATGGCTGATGAACTAGCGGAGATGAATTCTCCCTTCTACTTCAGCCCAGTTTTTTGAATTACATATGTAGTTTCATTCAGGATTAAATACAGCCACCCACCTGGGACTGAAGAGCAAAACTTTTTCAGTTGGAGTTGGAGACACTACCATGATTGTAGCATACTGTTAGGCTGAAGTTTATTGTTCTGCCTTCCTCCTGTTGTTTGGATTTTTAAGCAGATATTATTGTTATTTATGGAAATTCTTCTGTGTTTTAAATTGTGTCTTGGTAATTGTTGTGATTTTATTGATGAAGTTTTTGATTTATATTGTTAGCACTCATGGGCTAGTATGAACAGGTTTGTTACTTATCTAACAAAGAAAAATTTGAGATATGCCCAATGCCCAAGAACTCCTAGTTTGCATATTTAAAAAATTCAAAATAAATTTACATATTTACAAAACTATTTATTTATTGGAAACTTTAAATACAATCTTCATAGCTTAATGATTTTTTTTTTTGGAAAAGGAGAGATGATAATCAGTAAGAATTGTATTCTTTATCATCTCTTTTATTTTAAATTCAGTCACCTGCAGATCGATGTAAGAAAATCCATGCTGGCGATGAAGTGATTCAAGTTAATCACCAAACTGTGGTATGTATAATTGAATTCTGTTTCACTTGAAGATGAAGATGCACTAGTTTATCAGCAACTCGTGTTAACAATTTTGGTTTACTAGGTTGATCAGCATTTGCATGCAATATTAAAAAATTAACCATTCTTCTGATGTTTATATGTAGCCACTTCTCTCCCAACAGTTAAAAAAAAACCACAGCTGGCCAGTTTTTATAAAGGAAGTTGGCTGCTCCCTCTCAAACAAGCTTTGTTTTTCATGATAATTTGCTGCTACTTTACTGGGTATATTACGTTCCTGGAAATAACAGCTGAATATGTCAGTCATATCATGAGAAAAGAGCCAGTGAATTTCAGTCTAGTTAATCCACTCCTACCATATTATCTTATACAACTAAAAACATATTTCTACAAATACATATTTGGTAATACTCATAGGAGAGCTTTTATAAAGAAACCTTTTGAGTGAGTTTGTACCTTACTTAGTTTGGCAATGAAAATGCCTTAACTTGGGATGATGTTTCTAGATATGCTGCTAAATTTCTGTAGTGATGGACAAAAACCCAAACCATAAGAAGACAGTTTGATAAGTTGTGTGACTGTATATAAAAGGCAGATAAAAGATGATATGCTATTTACACTTAAGTGAGTAAGTCCCACTGGATACAATGGAACTCGCTTTTGAATAAACTTAGTTCTACTGTTAGAATTAATTAGAATTGCCTTTTTGAATATGCTTATAATTGAACTGTTAAAGACTAATAACCTTTATTGGGAAATTTGGACAAGATATTTTTATAATGTGGGAACATGATTGTGGGATGCTGTATTTTATTGCTTTGATCCATTTTACTGGAATATTAAACTAGAGCCAATAAATTTTTATCAAGTTGATTTTAACACGATTCTTTCTTTAAGATCAAACAGTAACGTTTTGTAGAGTTTGCTCCAATTTTTCTAGTATTACTGTATTTCAGGAAGAATATGTATGAATGTATTTATAATTTATATTTCAGGAAACATTTAAGTGATAAGACCATATTGGTGAACTTTAGGTGAAGAATTGTTAGAAAGTTACAACTCAGTTCTAACAATCTGTGATAACCGAATGTATTGCAGCATAGGTAGCAAATTTATAATCTCAGAGGGCTACACATGTTGTCAGATTAACAGTCAAAGCCCACATCCACCAGAATGCTCATGGCCTCCTATGAACATACACACAAGTTCTCCATTATCCTCTATTGTCCTCTTCCTCCCCTTATTCTTGATTTCTTGTTGACTGTACTAGTCAGCTGAGTGATCAGCTCCCACACCTGAAGTTGCAGTTCTCAGTTAACAATAAGACAAATGGTTACAAAAATCATAGATCAATGTTATGTCCAATAAATAGCTGGTTGTAGAACAAGAGGCAATCAAACAAACTGTAAACCAGATGCTGTAATTAACTGCTACATTCAAAGGAGCTGCAAATGGAATATGAGTACATGATGATATGAATTAGGATGATTGATTGCTGAAATCCAGCAAAATATAGCTACTGCAGCCACTTTCTGTTTTTCTAGAAATCTTAAGCTAAAATCTGTGTTTCCAATTTTATTTGTCTCTACTGTCTTAGACTAAGTGGTCTGCTAAGTTCCTCGAAGTCTGATTCATGTGTTGGCTGCTTTGATAAGGAATTGTTTCTAGCTAGGTCCTTTGCATTTTGACTAATGCCAGAGATTCCTAGTATTTTAAAGTCAGCTTAACATTATTGAACAAGCTGTATTTAATTTATTTGATTATTTGTGACAATGTCTGGCTGGCAGTAGCTTCCTATATTTGCCCTAAAGACATGCTATTTTGAACAAAGTGCTTAATCATTTTTCATATTACCAAATTCCTTATGTGCTAATTATGCTTGATATGTGGTTAGATGTGATGTAACACTGAAGAGTTGTGGTGGAGTACAGTTAGTTGGCATCCTATATTTCATTGTGTTGTTGTAGCCAAAGTAAAAGAAATCAGAAGGGAAGATGCTATGATCCTTTCATATGTTCAAAAAGAGTACGGAATTTTTTACTTGTGCCCCCCTCCTTTTTTTGTTAAAAGGACAATGTTAAGGACCCATAACAGAAATCTGTTTGGGACTAGGCTAATCTTACCTGTGCTGCCCACTTTCAGTTGAGTGATATGGATATAATACTTTGCTAGCATATTCCTGGGAATCCACTAACCAGATTCTTTGGCAATAGTATATATTCAGCATACATTGGTGCAGAGATTTAAACTACTTTGAAAGCTCCTGAGCAGATGCACTTGAAAATAATCTTACTATTATAAACAAGAAATTCCCACTTTTACTTTAAAGGTACTGATATATTACCCTTTTATTCAAGTGCTAAATATTGAAATAGCAAGTTTTCCTGGCTGCTCTACAACTTTCCACAATCATACACACTGTGCTTACATAAAAGAAATAGGATCCTGAACTTAAGACCATCTCACCAAAAAGAAAAGACATGAAGCACACTAGAGTTATCTGACTCAGCTATCACTATCAGTGACATAGGGAAATAATCTCAATATATAGGATTTCCTAGTGCAGGGGTCCCCGCGGGGCTCCTGCCTGCAAACCCCACCCCCCGGTGCGCGCAATTGGATTCCACCTGAAAACCCCACCCCCTGGTGCGCGCGATTGACTCCCACCTGCAAACCCTGCCCCCCGGTGCGTGTGATTGGCTCCCACCTGCAAACCCCACCCCCGGTACGTGCGATTGGCTCCTGACTGCAAAGCCCGCCCCCCTGGTCCATGGAAAAATTGTCTTCCACGGCTGGTCCCTGGTGCCAAAAAGGTTGGGGATCGCTGTCCTAGTGCATACTACATTATGGCATCTTAGTTACCCAGAAAGCATGGTTGTGTTTACAACTAAGGTTGAGGGATGTTGGACTGCAATTTTAGTTAGTATTTCCTGATAATATAGATATATCTTTTAAATGTGAATTGATTTTATTTAGAAAGAAGTCCTGAATATAAGGCACTTTTATTTAATTTTAGATATCACTGATAGAAAATATAAGTTTGTGTCTAGGAATTCTGCTTGAGTTTAAACTTCAGATTTTATCTTTAGTACTCACCATTGGCTCTGTGTTTGACAAAAGTAATGTAAATGTATATACTTTTGAGGGGCAGACAAAAATAAAATAATGGTGTTCCTTGCTAAACTCCTTTCAGAACGTTGGCTTTTAGGCATTCCCTTTCACAATTCCACTTCCATGGGTATAGAGAACTGCAAACTTAAAATCAGTTGCTCTAGTTCAGTTCCTCAAGAATTTAGTGCATTATTGAATTAAGGTATAGAAAATTGTATAAAGGATAATACTAGTTCTAATTTGTCAATATTCATTTAAAGCATAATTATATGTTCAGTAGGTAGAGCAGAATCAGCCATATGTTAGTGACAAATACCAGTAACCTTACTTTGTTTATAAATATTACATTATCATTGTGGCTACCAATTGTGGTCATCTTTAACAATAATTAAAGTGATACATCAGAGTCAATAGGAAGGTTTAAAAACAGGTATTATTTTCATTATAGAACTTAGGCAGCAGAATTCTGTTGAGATTTGGAATGGACTGTCTTTGTGTCCATAAGGACTGTGTCTTATCCATTTTAAAAATCAGTGATTCTTTACATATAAGTGGCCATGCTGGAAAGCAAAGACATCAGCAGAGAAAGAATACAAAATATATTTTCATTCATTAAAAATGACTTTATTCTTTTTCTGAATCAACAAGAAAAGGACAGTCAATACCCTGTATGAGATTTAACTCCAGCCTTTGAGAATATTTAGATTGAATTTAGATTAAGTTAGCCAAATTTACTTCACAATAAATTCAGAAAATTAATTCACAATGCTTTTCAGTCAAAGTAAATTTTAAGTAACATACTCTGGTATGTCATCAGTATATCTTCATGGAAGAAGATGGAGGTAACACAACCTTAATTCAAAAATAAATAAATAAATTTGAGTTTCTGTAACTCTTCTATGGAATCCTGAATCAAAAGACAGTGTTAGTTGAGGCCAGCAGAGATAAAATCTATAATAAAGTGAGTCATACAATTTGTATCACACCCCAGTGGGATTTGTCTTTGTGTAGTCCTACAAATTACTTTTGAAACTAGAAATACTTTTAAATAGCATATGGTATGAAATTCTGCTTTTTCCACAGCATTCCTCCCCTCCCCTTGTCAAAGTCCTTCTGAACATGCAAAAGTCACTGAAACTCTTGTAACATAGGGACAAATCTAAACTATTGCTGAACTCCTCCTGAAAGTCTAGAGCTCACTTACTTGAATGTCTGTGTTTTTCACTGAGTTGAATATACTTTCTAAAAACTGATTAGTCTTATTTAGATACTGTATATATGGTACCTATAGAGAAATTTGTACTTAAAAATTATAATTATGAAAATAGTTAATAAAATTTTACAGTTAAGTTGTTTATTTGTTTAAAATACGATTCGTATATTAGGCGCTTCCTATTCCAAGCATTTTTCACAATTAAGCCCAAGAGCAGGACTATAGCTCTCTTCACCCTAGACTTCTGTGTCTCTACCATTCTGGGCTTTGCCTCTTATCTTTGCCTGTAACGTAAGTAATGCATCCTGAGTCAGGTAATACCCACATACTATTTGGCAAAGTCAGACATTTTTGGGTCAAAATTTCTAGTAAAGCTTCTTTTCTATTAGAATATATTCACAAAATTGCCTTTTAATGTTGCAAATTGAGTACTGTTTTAAAATCAGATGGTTTTGATGAAATCTTTAAAATGAAAACGTACTCATCTAAAGACTTCAGATCATTAAGTTTGATAATCCCTTCCATCAGTTACTTCAATTTATATCATTTAGTAGTGTTTTTGCAGGATCTCACTAAAATAAATATATTCTTATTTATTTGACTATTATTTTAACAGTGATTATTTATTTGATTTGAAAATAATTGAAGGAGAAACTGATCATTTCTGGAATTTACCTTCTTAAATGAATAGTTGCGTAGTTATTTCAAAATAAAAAGGCTAATATTTTTTAACTCAATTATTTTTGACTCAGCGCAAAGATAAAAAAGAGATTGAGAATATTTTGGTTTTAGCAGCAGTAGTAAGATGACTACCCTGGTAGTAGTAAGAAGATACCCTGGAGAAGAGGCTGATGCTAGGGAAAGTGGAAGGCAAAAGGAAGAGGGGCCAACCAAGGGCAAGATGGATGGATGATATTCTGGAGGTGACAGACTTGACCTTGAGGGAGCTGGGGTTGGTGACGGCTGATGGGAAGCTCTGGCGTGGGCTGGTCCATGAAGTCACGAAGAGTCGGAAGCGACTGAACGAATAAACCAAGTAAGATGACATCAGGACCAACTCTTTAACCAACTCAAGTCTCATACACCCAGTCATGAGAAGACTGCTGTTTCTTTGTAGAGTCAGAGAACAGGGAGGCAGAGGGTGATTGGCTATAGAAAAGGATCTGGCACAGGCAGGCCTATTTGGGAGTAGCCTGGAGCTAATGTGCTCTGGCAGAGACCGAGGGACTGGCTTCTTGTACTTAAGGTGCCACATGAGTAACTCTCCATTATAGTCCATTATTGTATTGGTGCTTCAACTTAATTGTGCTGTAGCTGTTCTCACTGTATCCATTTGTTACTGTGAAGCTTTGTCAGAAATTTCTACCTTTGGCAAGAAACCTTACTCTTAACTCTGGCTATTAGCAGAAATCTATTTCAATTTGGATTGGATTTACATTGGAACTTTTGACCCTTAAAACTACTAGTTAAACTGACTCCAGTTTTTGGGGAGAGTCAGGGAGAATAAATACTGTAAATGTTAAACCCAAAGTTGCATGTCCCAGATGCTAGATATCTAGCAACTTTACCTGAGATGGGTCAGTAAAAATAATAGGGAAATATGTATGAGGCTTCAGTGAGTAGTCAATATTAAATAAATAATCTGACCTGATATAATCTAATCTATAAGACAAGCTTTCTGGAATTCTGGAAGCTGTAGTAGTCCAACATATATGAAGGACACCAGGTTGAGAAATTTTGTCTAGATATTCAACAGTGCTACTATTGTTTATATCACTATCCCATTACTATATGCATTGATTCCCTTTATTTTGGTTCTTAGTCAAAAGATGGTAAATTAATGGTTAGGGTTTTAAGAAAATCAACTCATAATGCTTGTCCTCCATTAATAATGTGTAGCAATTCCATCATAGTGACTTAGATCTGTGTGCATGCATTTCTTTCTGCATTCTATATTAATAGTGATACAGACTTATTCAAACATCGAAGCAGCTAAGAAACATTAAGTAGAACTATGGTTATTTTTACCAACTGTCTTAAATATGTTTATTTTGAAATCAGTAGGACAATCTAAATAGTATTCTTGCAGAAGAACTCATACACTAACATAAAATATCTTTAACAAATGGTGAGTGAAATCTGAAGTCAGATACTGAACCAGACAAGGAATTAATGAGAAAAGACATAAGAAAAAAGTGAGGATTGTTTCTTTATAAATAAACAGTTTGACTGTACTTGGGCAGAATCTTCATATAAGATTGCAATAGAAGCCAAAAAGGGTATAAGGATATGCAAGGCAAGGTATTTCAAAATATGAAAGCACAAAATGCTTGTTCTACAAAATTAATAAGGCAATCAATGCATTTGCTGCCATTGAATCATATTCCTTAGATATTATATTCAAAGTGTTTAAATATCTACTTTGATTTATTTTAAAAAATCTGATTCTTAAGGCTTAAGTTTGAAAACATATTGGCAATGCCTAGTAATCAAATCAAATCATTATTACGGTTGTAGACCAGCATAGTCTAGTACAGGGCTTTCCAAAGTTTTCCCGCGGCGACACACCAACCGCCCTTGGTGTGTCGCCGCGGGAAAACACGGAAGTCCCGCCGCCGCGGCAGAGCGCAAAAAGCAGGAAGCGCTGCTGCCGCTTTCGGTCTTTACGCGCCGCCGCAGCTGCGGCGCCTTCGGATTTTCATGTGTCGCTGCAGGAAAACCCGGTGCGGGCGGGGGTGTGCATGGTGGCGGCAGCGGCGGCAGCCTCCGCTAAAACGTGGAAGCACCGACGGTGCGCCGGTGCCGCCACCGCCGTGCACGCCCCCGCTGCCACTTCCGGGTTGTGTGGCGACACAGCCGACTGTGTGTATGGCGACACACTTTTGTGTCGCGACACACAGTTTGGAAAGCTCTGGTCTAGTAATATCATAGAAATTAGAAGAAACTTTGAAAACAGGTTCCTGTTTCTTTTCTGTCTCACAAAATAGCTAGAATAAGCAGAATACATTTTTTAAAGATTTCTTTTAATTCTGCCTTTAATATTTTTTATAAATAACTCAAGGCGGCGAACATACCTAATACTCCTTCCTCCTCCTATTTTCCACACAACAGCAACCCTGCGAGGTGAATTGGATTTAAGAGAGAGTGACAGACCCAAGGTCACCCAGCTGGCTTTCATGCCTAAGGCGGGACTAAAACTCACAGTCTCCTGGTTTCTAGCCCAGCACCTTAACCACTAGACCAAACTGGCTTTAATATCCCACCTTTATTATTTTTATAAATAAGGCAGTGAACATACCTAATACTCCTTCCTCTTCCTATTTTCCCCCAACAACTACCCTGTGAGGTGAGTTGGGCTGAGAGAGAATGACTGGCTCAAAGTCACCCAGCCGGCTTTCATGCCTAAGGCAGGACTAGAAGTCGCAGTCTCCTGGTTTCTAGCCTGGAGCCTTAGCCACTAGACCAAACTGACTAAGTTTGCTAAAGAAATAAGTATTTACCATGTTTGTTACATTTATTATTATTATAATTAATTAATTAAATAAATTTGTATGCTGCCTAACTCTCAATGACTCTAGGCAGCTCACAACAATAATTCTCCCACATTTTGGGTTATATTGCTGAAGAATTTTGAATGTTTTATTTTACCACACATTAAGTCTAATCTGTTTAAATTTCCTACAAGTACGGTAAGTTGCTTAAATCACCTGCACAAGTATGATTAATATAATAATTGTGGTTATTGAATGAATAATTCAATTATTATTATTATTATTATTAATAATAATAATAATAATGAATGAATGAACCTTGAATGGTGAAAAAGCATGTGTGTGTATGTGTGTGTGTGTACACACACACACACACACACACACACACATATATTTGTACTAACCCTAAGAAATATTTGTTTAGTATTAGTAGGAAACAGTGTTCAAGGTTTCCCTGTGCTGAAAGTACAGGTTTATATTAGGATATAGTTCTCTATTCCACAGTTTTCAAGAATATATGTTCATTTACTATGGGGATCCTGTAGGAAACAGTAGGAGTGATCCTCACTGTAGCCATAATAGCTATTTCGCTAATTTCACCATCACCTTTTGAAATTCCAGTTGATTATAAGTTTAAAAAGTTATTTTGTATTTACTTCAGCAAGCTGAAGTAGAAACTAAGGGCAAATGCATTGCCTTGTCTAGTCACATCCTAAAGGGCTATTGGTATGGGTAAAAGTTAGAGAAGCTGTTCAGGTACTTCTCAGATAGTAAAGTTTACATGTCAGGAGTGTACTGTTGGCAGCAACTTTGAGGATGGGGAAGCAAAATAATATATTCTGTATTATTTAAAAGAACTTTCCCTATACATATAAATAATGAGATGCTTTTTTTAGTGGACAAATAAAACAATTACTGTAAGTATTATTATATCAGTGGATATAATACTGTGACAGCCATTGTTGCTGTTGCTGTTACTTTTAAAGATGGGTTTTCAGTATAGAAAGGAAAATGAATTAAATAAGCTTTTCCAAATACAATGTGCTTATTCCTTGATACTTCAAGGCAGAATTTTTCATAGTTATCTTGGTTCATTTTTTAAACTGTCCACTTGTAAATGCATTAAAAGAGAAAAGATAGAAATATCTACCCTACATTTCTTATCTAGTGGTATTTTAGCACTAAATCAGTAATTCCTGCCACTTCAAGAAATCAAGTGCATTTTTATGTCTGAAGTCTCTGAAATCTCATAGCAAATTTAGCTCAGTACTTTTGTCCCAACAATTATCTTTGTGTACAGTGCAGGAAACAATTAGAAAACCAGCCCAGAATATGTGTGTTGTCATATGTATGTCAAAGACCACCCAACACATATCACCCTTTTTTATATCTTCATATGAATGGCTCCAGAAGTGTTAGCAGCTTCTTATCAATGTATTCTTTCAGAAAACATTTGTTCTAACCTTATCTGCCTTAGATGTTGTTGTAAAGCTACCATGAATTCTCGCAATTCTGTACTTCCATATTGTATCTGTAATACTACAATATTTGGCATAATCAAGATTAAGTAATTGATACTGTATGTATGCATTTCTTAATAAATTTTGAACAACTTGAAATTTAGATTTTCATTACAAAAACACAGGCTTGTCAAGGTCTGAATGATTTTTGTTTGTTTTTTCTTTGATTTTTGATCAGTCTGAAAGAACAATAATTTTATGATTAATTTTATAACATTAATGTCCACTTAAATGGTGGATTGATAGCATGGTTAATTTAAGAGTATAATTAAATGTGAATGTGCAGCTAAAATAATGCTAGCTAGGTTTTAAGGTGATAGTAATTTATTTTTAGCCCTAACACCTTGTTCCAGTGTTCAACTCTAACTAGTTTTGCGCTAATTATTGAAATAACAGAGAGCCAGTTTGGTGTAGTGGTTAAGGCATGAGGCTAGAAACCAGGAGACCCTGAGTTCTAGTCCCGCCTTAGGCACAAAGCCAGCTGGGTGACCTTGGGCCAGTCACTTTCTCTCAGCCCTAGGAAAGAGGCAATGGCAAACCACTTCTGAAAAACCTTCCCAAGAAAACTGCAGGGACTTGTCTACGTAGTCTCCAAGAATCAGACACAATTGAGTGGATTAAAAAAAAAATGAAATACCACATAAAAATAAGAATAAATCCCCCAGTTTGCAGCAGTAATATACTGTATATTCATTCCCTAATTTTAAATATCAGATAACCCATTCTAATGCATTCCAATAAAAATGATTTTAAACAAGCATGCTTTAGTGATGTCAACTGTGAAATTTTAAACAGCCGTCTGCAAAAACTAATGATTTTACTAATCTTATGAAAAGGGGAGGATTACACTGTGAATAATTTATCTCAACTTTATTGTGACAATTTTGCTGGTTACCAGGTGGGGTGGCAGTTGAAAAATTTGGTGGATGCACTACGAGAGGATCCGAGTGGTGTTATCTTAACTTTGAAAAAGCGACCTCAGAGCATGCTTACCTCAGCGCCAGCTTTACTGAAAAATATGAGATGGAAGCCCCTTGCTCTGCAGGTAATGATGCTTAATCATAAATCCATAAAACCATCCTCTTAGCTGTAGATGATTATCTCAGTGCTGCTTTACTGTGCTTCATTTCGGCAGCATATGTGGATTTAATCTTGTATGCTTTGAAAATGCTTTGTGAAGTGATATCTGAAGATTTATTTGCTATCTTAAATTAATATTAAATCCATAGCTTGCAAAATTGAGGCAACGTTTTATTCCTCAATTTCAAATGTATATATCTCCTGTTCCATTGAACTCTACATATCCTTTTTAAAATGCATAAAATTATATGCAGTATTAAACCATAAACCATTTGTGGCCCTGATTCAATAAAAATAAAATACTAATCGCATGCTTGGGTCCTGCATTTTTGAACTGTGGATCTCCTACCTTTGTTTAGTGATCAAGTGATACTTTGCAGGACAGAAGGAAGTTAGGGGGTGAAAACCAAATTTGAAATTGTTTGAGCTCACGATGAGTTGTTCCAATTTTGCTGGAAGTATTCTGATGCTGTTCTAAACATTCTGGGAGTGTTCTGTGCTTGAACTTGAAATGGATTATTTTGAGTTTGAAATTATTCAGATTTTAAATACTTTGTATATCACTAGAAGGAACCTGGGAGGTCCTAGGCATATGGATTATTTCAGTAATAATCCTTCTCTGTATATTGGCTCCAAACCAAGTGAGATTTACTCTTTCCACCATGTTGTAGATATATGTGTGATTTTTAGAGGAGTTGCTTAAAAGAGTCAGAGGCTTGCAAAAATATCTACTTTTATTATTCAAGACAATTTAACAGATTGTCACCATATCCTGAAGTATTGTTGCTCCTATAAACAGCACTCGTGCATTGTGCCTATATATCTGCATGAATAAAATAATGAAATATGAGTTAAGCAAGTGCTACTTTTGCAATATAGGTCCACACAATGTCTTCAGTTAATAATGATTTGACATGGAAATAAAGCTAGTGTGTAATATGAGTGTGAGAAGTGGCATTGCTAAACTGATTTGGAAAATAGTTGTACGTTTTCAAAGAGACCAGTAGGAGTGCTATTTATAAATTACATTTGCATAGTTAAAAGTTTTGGACAACAGAATCAAGATTATGAAGTTTGCTTTACCATTTGTAAAATTTAAGGAAATATATGGTCTGTAAGCAATTTAAAAACATCAGCCCATCATTGGAAGAGATACTCATGAGCGGTGGTGGTGGTAAGAAAGAGAGTACAGTTTCATAGACATTTAGAAACAGTTGTTCTGCCTCAAGGGGTGGTTTCCAAGCGAGGCCCTATTACTATACAAATTAATGTATATCTTTTGGAATTGCATTTTAAATACTCCCAGGATTAGCTACAGTGTTTTCTATAGGGATTGTAGTAAGGTTGTTTCTTTTTCTATACATTAGTCCATGTTTTCAGTGTGTAAACTTTGCTACTTAATTTATAAAAAAATAAATGGCAGTTTCAATAATAACAGATTCTGTTACATAATATTTATGTCATAGCCCTCCCTCAGAATATTTGAAGGAATGAAGAAGAAAGTGTTCCTGGCTTTGTATGGAAAATTGGATAGACAGAGTTTTGTTGATTGATACAATTATTTGGTAATATTGCAGAACATCATATAATTCTGAGATTAGGTAGATCTTACATTCCAATAGTGTACATTGAGACTGAGAGGCTAGAAGTTCAGAGTTAGAAGGAGGGTATGCACCAAACCGTGATTATGTCAAAATGATGGCATGCGTGCTGTGATGTCATAAAGCAAATCCCACTCTTAAATCTTTGCATTTGAGACAAGTTGTAGTAGCAATATCACAATACTCCTTTTATCACTTGCTCTCTCTTCCTCTCCATTGGACCCTGTGGGATGGGGGCAGTGGAGATTTCTTTTAGATCTTAACAAATACTTTTATATGTAAGCGAAATAAATAAATCTTGTGATTCTCCTATGTAATCCCTGAAAGCAGTTATGAGAAGATCAATATTTAGGCCATTATACTATTCATATAAACAAGATTAATTATGTACATTACGTTGTTCTTGCTGTTATACTGCTCTTCCTCCTAGAGGAGTCAGAAGAGCGCACAAAAGGAAAAATAAGAACAATCAAGAACTGAAAGATGATCCTAAAATAAGACAATTATCCGTATATAGACAGCCAGTTTGGTCCAGTGGTTAAGCATCAGACTAGAAACCAGGAGACCATGAGTTCTAGTCCCACCTTAGGTATGAAAGCCGGCTGGGTGACTTTGGGCCAGTTGCTCTCTTTCAGCCCTAGGAAGGAAGCAATGGCAAACTTCTGAAAAACCTTGCCAAGAAAACTGCAGGGACTTGTCCAGGCAGTCACTGAGAATCAGACATGATTGAACAGATTAAAAAAACAACTATATAAATAATGGCATTAAAACAGTTGTTTTTAAAAGACTACAGTATATAAAAGTTATTTGTTGCTACTCTGGCTGGATAATCATAATCACAATTTAACGCAAGACAGCATGAGGGTGAGACATACCTCTTTTATAATACAGTATAACTATACTTTGTGTTTCTAAAACACTACAAATATTTCCAGTTGTTTCGGTATGAATAGCACTTATAACTTTTTTTAAAAAAAATGCTTTTTCAAACTTCTTAGAAATATTAATATGGCCACTACAATCCAAAAGAAAAGCAATGCAACCTCCATGTCTCATGGACTTCTGAAAGCAAGTTAAAACATGGTTCTTCTATGTTCTTTAATACAGTTCTTTAACTGTACTAGCAATGTCACTTCTCACAATTTAATAATTTTTAGCTGACATTCTTGTTACTATTTTAATAATTTGATTTCATTTTCATACCTTTTAATAAATTTGGTAAGGTACCTAGAGTCCAGCTGGTTTCAGGTTGTCAGATAAATTTCATAAACAACTAAATAAGGTTAGATTTCAGCTGCCAATTATTAGTAGTTACATTTTACTTCTGGAAATATCTGGAGAATTATGATGTTACATCCCTAATGCTTAATGTTCTGTTGATATGAGTTCCTAGTGTTTCCATCTTAAAATATTCACTATAACCTTAGTTTGTTAAAACTGAAATTGCAGAAGGAATGCATGGTTTTCCTTAAAACAATTATTGTTACACTTGGCTTTCAGGGATATAATTGTCCTTTTTTGTTGTTTTGTTTTGTTCAGGCAATCATTTTTTTTTCTTTGTCAAATAAACTGCAGTTGCAATCATTTTTCACAAATTTATAGCCTTAAAATTATTGTATTTTAAACTATTCTCCTTCCATATCAAGATGTAGATTTTTAACATATATTCACTTCCCAATCTCAATATTTCTCTTTTGCGGAGAAGTGGTTTCCACCTGTGACAGGATCTGAGAATTCAAACAGACCTGCTGATAGAAATTAATGAAAGCTACGGTTCAGGGCAGGAACTTTCCTTTGGGGAACTACTCGTACATTAAAGAAAATAATTCATATGGTAATATGTGTTATATTATTTCAAGGGAGTATAATGTTTAAAGAGAAAAATAAGACTCCTAAATAAGAATTCTCTGTATAAGTCTCCTGTAAATGAAGACTGATATAGCCTTAAATGGCCAAATAGAGGTTTTGGTGTTAGCTGTTTATCCATCATCATACTTTTGCTTTTACCTATAGTTTATGTACAGAGCCTCAATCTGCTACTTCATTTCATATTTATACATATTTCATTTGATCTGTAGACAGTGTTTTGCTACACGTTTGCAATTAAATAATGAAAAAATCTGAATATCTGAAATTATTTTTGATAAACAAATTTGTGTTCTGTTCTGCTTTTAACTTTATGACATTTCCTTAGGTTTTGAAAAAGTAAACTTTTCTCACCTTCTATATTATTGTGGACACTTTTATTTCATATTCTCTACTATGTATTCATTAAAATTTTGTCATTTAATGAGCAGGCCAGTTCTGTGGGTGCACTATGATGGGCTATTGCCACATTAGGAGGAGTAGTATCAAGAGGAATGTGGTTGCAATTCCGTGCTTAGTTAGTAAAGACAAAAAAATAAAAAAATATTTCTTTAGCAGGAGTTGGTGGACTTTGAAATAGAGAGGCAGATGCATTGAGTACAAGTGGTAGAAGGTTAGTTTAGTTTAGGTCATAGGCCAAAAAGTAGAAAAAAGTATACAAACCTGAAAAACAGTTACAAGCGTATTATCTTGATTAAGCATTCACAGAACTAAACTTCTTCATCCATATTCCATGCCTTCTCCAACTTAGCTAACAAAAGTTATGTGACTGAATTTTCAGAGGCTCATAAGATATGTTTGCTAAACATTTGAAAATAAAGTCATTTCTACCCACTGTAAGGTGATGGTAATGATTTTACAATTCAGGTTAGGAATGTAAAAAGACTGCTGTCTAGCCCTGTTTAATTGATGAGTTTAAATTGCTTCAGACTGATAATGGATAATGTGGATAGAAAAATGAAGCTTCCTGCACAATCCATATAGTTTTAGATTAATAAAATATATATTATATAACAACATAGTAATAATAACAATGAAAATATTAAGTTCAGTACTTACAAATGTCAACAAACCAAATGGCTTAAATTGAGAGAATGACAATATAAACTTCATATATACTATTGTATGGCCAGCCTTCCTGTAAAAATCTGAGATCCCATACTACCAAACAGAGACTTCAGACGGAGGTTTTCAAAGAATACAGCTTTAATTAGTTGGCCAAGTAAAAAAAGCCGGGTGTGACACACACCCAACATGGAGTCTAATAGCAGATTATATAGTTACAGAGAACAAAGAAATTTACATTTTTAGCATAGGGACCAATCAGGTAGTTTCCACAGACATTATACCTCCCCTTTCTGGCATCCTGGCATTCTCCAGATGTATGTATGGAAAGAAAATAATTGGTAACTTTGTATGTTTCCTCCCTTGGAAGTTTCAAGCAAAAGATGCCTTTTATCAGAGAGCAGAGAGAAATCCTCCCAAATGGCTATGCTTTTGATCTTTCAAGGGAAGTTAGAAAACCTTGGGTCATCCTGTTCTTAACACATTCCATTCCTGTTTTATCTCCCTGTTTTATGGCCCTCTTGGGGCCCCTTTCCTCTCCAAACAAACAAGACATTCAGGAAACCGTGTTAGAGTGAAACAGAGCACACACATTTGTGTTATAGAAACTATATAAAGGTGTTTAAAACTACACAGATAAAAACTATATATGCTAAATATTAAACCTATGAGGGGAGGGCCATATATTCCCCCCCAGGGCCCTACACTATGAAACTTTGTAAACAAAAAACCGGACATTTATTTTATTAAAAAGAAACCCTTCTCTTGAAAAATACTCAAATGTTGACAAAGAACATACTAGCAATTCATCATTATAAATAAGTTATGGGTTTATCCCTTCAGTTACATAATAATTATTTTGGATACTCTTCCTCCCAGATTTGAAATATCCAGGGGTTTTGATGTCTTCCCAAGCTGTAAATGTGGGGTCAAGAGTCATATTAAAGAGCCTTTAATATGGAACAATTATTCTGTTGTGAATGCCAAACTGTCAATCCACATTTGCACAAGGAGTCTCTTTGTAACATAGACACAGAGATATACTCCACCTCTCCCTGAATCTTTTAAAAATACAAAGGCAGAAGTGGGGGAGGAAATTGAAGGAGAAGTTGTAGATTGAGAGGTAGAGGAGTTCAACACTGCTCTCCTCTTAAAATTCAGATTTCCAGGTAAAAGTCCCCTTTGGGGGAGATGGTGTGGTGATAGAAGTTGAAAAAAATAAATAAAAGGAAGTAAGGGCTTTCTGCTTCAAGAAAAAGATGCTGTTTCTGTAGAAAAAATATACATTACAGCCAGGATTTCCATTAGAATGCTTCTCCCCCCCCCCCCCCGAATATTGCTAACTCAAGTTTAATGCTTAATGTACAAATTAGTAAAACTGACTGTATGTTCACAGGCTTTCATTCCAGTCTTCAGTCTGAGCAGCAAAATATTAATTTTATTTATAATCTTCTGATAGGCTCTGTATTAAATTGTATTTTATTTATTTCCCATCTCTCAGGGAGAAAGCAATCATTTATTCCAGATCAGCACCATTTTGTAGTCTATCTGGAACATTTATTTATATTTCATGTGGATTTTTGGTTTAGTTGTTGACCCTAATGAAAGCAACTATGTAATGTTGAATGTATGCATTTTAAGGTTTAACACTTTTAGAAGGTTTATATTTTATCGCTTTTTAAAAATAAAGTATGATTTTGTTTATTTTTGGTGGAATTGCTCTATCTCCCAAGAAGAGGGGGACTAGCTAAAACCTCCAGTCATATGCTAATATGCTATATAGTCAGGAGGTAGGATTATTGATATTATTTCAACTTTTGCATTTTTAATTTTTTAATAACCAGAGATATAGCAGGATGATAGCGCCTTATCTCTCTCTCACACAGTGAAAATCATTAAGATATTAATCCAAAAAAAGAGGTAGGGCCAGGATGTGAAAACATGATGTTCTGGGAGAATTGAGATACCCAGTCTGCCATCCTACAGACTCAGCTGCCTACAGACTCAGCTGTTCCACAAAACAAGCCTATGAATTTCAGTTCAAAATATGGAAGTAGTAGGACACACCCATACCACATGAGTTAGCATTCCATCATCTAAGTTCCATTCTAATAAGTATTTATTAAACATCATCATTATTAAACATAGTTTGTCTTTTTTCTAATGAAAGATATTATAATCTTGTTCTAGGATTGTCTCTTTTAGAGAATACATAATCACGGCTGGCTTGAAAGTTATGATTGCAAGTCCATTGCTGATAATTCCCGTTTGGCCTCTAAGAACTGTAAGAACTTCTCCAGTCACCAATACACAATCTATTTACAAATAAGATTTTCCTGGGCTTGAATAAAACTAATTGAGTAACCATCAATTGTATCAACTGTATCTTAACAAATCAACTGTAGCTTAACATCTACTTCACCATTCATATATTTGGTTATCCAAAGAAATTCCCGTCTGCAAAAGTAGAAATAGCAAAGTACATTCTAGTTCTTTTGGAACTGTCAGCAACAGTCATCTTATCCTTTTCAAAAAGCTATATAATGCTATATAATGCTGAGTTAGATAATTGTGTTTCTGTCTGAAGAAGAAATTAGAGAAGTTTGTGCTGAAAGATTACATGGACTTTATGATTTTTTATTCCAGGGGATTCTATTTTATCTCCTGTGACTTTTAATGAAAGCGCTAATATGAAAGAATGGAGTTATATCTTTAATAATAAATAAATAACGTAACCTGTCGATAGAAGGACAAACAAGTGCACCTTGCCACTGGGTACATATGTATATGTGCTTTTTGTGACCCATACACATACTTAATCTGTGTTCCCTGTATAAAAGGCATTGATAAATGCAGTAAAGATAGTTGAGGTTTTACATACTTTTCTAGTACAGCATGTTAAGTTACCAATGTTTTGCATGCGTTTGTATGTTCAAAATGAGTTACTCAGCTGTTTGGGAATACTGTTTTTATATTTTGGCTGTTTGGGCGAAAGGGTCTTTTATCTTTGTAAAGCTACTGGACTTTAGGGTCAGGATGCTAATATGGAGGCTATGTGTGTTTATATGATTAGTGGTTTTGTGGTTTTACTGAACCTCGATGGAGTTTTATTTGTTTGTGGTCTTTTGTTCGTTTGTTTAATGGAATTCTTTGTTATTATCTTGTTTGCCACCCAGAGTTTCTTCGATAGATGGGCAGCCATAAATGTTGAATACATAATTAGTAAGTAAGTAGGTAAGTAAGTAAATAAGTAAATAAATAAATAGATAGCTAGCTAGCCTATAACTTCTATGGACATGAGAACTGAGTAATACACCTTAGGCTGCATATCTTCATATATGAAATATATGTTCTTAGCTGGATCATATAATACTGACAATGTGTCATGATTAGCTATAGAGTTGACCGAAACCTTCTCTCATGGCAAGCTAGGGAGTGAAAAAGGGAGCAGATATACAGGGCTGGCTGATCACTTGAATGAAAATGTTTTAACAATGCTCTATTTCTTTAAATGTATAACATTATGCTATTCTTGTGGTAGGAATAACTCCTGTGAAATTGTAGGATTCCTCCTAAGCTCTGTTTTGCTCTGTACCTTTGCATATAGGTGTAGTTTCATTATTCTACAGGAGACTATTGGAGCTATCCCATTTTTTTCACTTGATCTTAATCAAAACATGAGAAGCAATAGCAGTTTAGGATTTAAGAACAAGTGTGCTATAATGGAATGGGATTATTTTTTTATCTGTGAAATTGTGTAGTTAATTATGCAGAAACAGAGAATTTTCTGTTTGTTTTCTTACTAACATTGAACATCTTATCTCTCTGTTTCTTAATTGTATCCCAAAAAGGAATAGACACAAAGTTAAACAGAGTTTTATAAAGTTATATTTCAGTTTTATTTGTTTATTTGCTTATTAAAGGATTCAACTATCACTGCAATTGACTAGGACTCTAGGTAATGTGCAATATCCAAAAATTGATAATATATTATGGGAGTCAGGTAGCATATAAATGTTAATAATAATAATAATACAATTTAATACAGATTAGTAAACAAACAAATGAGAAACATTCTGGGGCTGGTGGATTCATGGTAATCAATCCCAAAAGATTTTCTGGAAATACCTTTATAAAATAAGTTTAATAACTGATGTGTGATGCTTTTTCATCATTAAGAAATAGAAATTTAACTTGCCCAAATATTTGTTTTCTTACATGCGACTGCGTTATATACTTATGTAGTATATTGCCTAGCACACAAATTATCTTATGTCCACAACAAATTTTCCTGCGAACGGGGATACATATTATTGAAGTGATGCAAACGAAATGAAAAATAGGGAATAAATCTGCCCTGCCACATAAATTATGATTAAAATAAAGACACACGATTTATCGTTCTTACCAATATTATTACCACATTCATCAAATCAAGACATATATCAAAGCTAAGCTATGGGAAAGCATGCATTTTTCCTAGCAACTGTCAGTCTGTTTCCAATATAAAATTGTAGTATTATTGAATGGAATCTATTGATATTGTGTATATCTTGTGTGAGTGTGTGTATTATATTTTCTTCTAGCTTCTTCTGGGTAAGCATTGTTTATTTTATCAATACAATGAAGTCCTAATGTTACATTAAATAATATTAAGTCATTAGGACATTTACTACTATTTAGCTTTTGTGTCTATTTGTCAGTATACTAGGATGCTATGGCAAAGATGAGAAGCTGTAAAATTATGAATTATTATTTGAAAAGTTGTACAGTTTGAGAGGCCTAGGTTATTCTGTTCTTCCTTCAGTAGCCATTTTCAGAAAGTATATGGCAACCATCATGGGAATCGTCAGGTCTTATTTTAATCTCTCATGCTATTTAACACTGCTGAGGAAGATTATCTGGGGATGTGAGTTGCAGAGTCATCAATATGTAGATGACAACCAGTTTTACCTCTCCTTTCTGTCACCAGGTGAGACAGTGAATGTTTCTAGAGGCAGACCAAAAATGTAAGGTTAATTCAGAGAAGATGGAAATAATGTTGAAGGGCAGTTCATCTGTCTCTGATGTGCCCAAAGAGATCAGTGCTCAGTTTGGGGGGTGCTCCTGCATACATCATTGTTATTAGAGGCTCAGATGGTATAAGAACACCTTGTCTCTGCCTAGTCTGATAATTATAGTTTCAAATCTTTCTGGTGGTGATATACTGGTTTCAGCTTTGATATACTCCTGTTTTGATTATTGCAGTGATAATACTATAGGCTAAGATTGAAAATGTTCAAATAATTAAATTAGGCTAATATAGAGCTGCTATATATTAACTGGGATTGGTATATGGTTCAAGTAAAATAAATGCTTTGTTAGTGGTACATTCTAATTAGTTTATAAGCCCCATGTGAATAATTGACTTAGCTTTTAAACCTTTTGAATTGCTTGAGGCAGAATGTCTAAAGCTGTAACCCTAATCTTAATCCTAATCACTGACTATATACAATTGCTAGTAGCCCAGTGAACAGGTGTGTGTGTGGGGGGGCACTTTGAGTCATCTGAGTTGCTGCAAAAGAAACTTGAAGGCTATGCCATTTTGCCTTACCGCCCAGATTCTCTGAAATTGGGAAACATTCACAATGAGATGATCAAGGTAAACACTATTGACATCAAGGTTGAGAGCCTTCATCTACGCCATCTCTTTCTGCCCCCCCCCCTTTAAATCAAATTATGACTGTTGGGGGAAGGGGGGTATGAAAAAGAAAGAAATCTGAGTGTTCATGGAACTGCTTTAGGACATAATTATCTCAGAAGTGGGATTAGGCAGAACCCTGCCCTCCGGTACCCCTTGTGTCCTAGTACAGAAGATACAATAAACCAGATTAGTTAATTTTGGATTAGTCTCTGGGGTTAGTTATTTAGGTTGGTAATTTCCATGACGCCTGCCCTCATGTCAGATCTGTATCCTTTCTAAATTAATGAAACAGAGCTTTTAGATGTCCATGCCTTAAACTATAAACTCTGGCTGTTGAAAAGAATCTTCTCCTAACCTGAAATCTTTCTAAAAAGGTTGCTCAAATGCTTATGCAATTTTGTATGTTATAAAAATTAATTATAGGCTGACCATATGTCCCATTTTGAATGGGACAGTCCTGTGTTTTTAGCATTTTTCAACCATCCCGTCGTTTTGATAAAAATCTCAATTTTGTCCCGTTTTTTAAACCCGGCGGGAATGGCGCGGAAGGAGAATCTGAGCCGGAGCTGCCAATTGGAGGCAGCCCGGAAGAGGAAGCCCTCCCGCCTATCAGCATGCAGCAAAGGAAGGCAGGGTTTGCAGGTGGAAGCCAATTGCATGGACCAGGGGGCAGGGTTTGCAGGTGGGAGCCAATTGTGTGGACCGGGGGGCAGGGTTTGCAGGCAGGAGCCATTCGCGTGGACTAGGGAGTGGGGTTTGCAGGTGGGAGCCAATCACGTGGACTGGGGGTGGGGTTTGCAGGCAGGAGCCAATTGCGCAGACCGGGGGCGGGGTTTCCAGGCAGGAGCCAATTGCGTGGACCGCGGGGACCCCTGTCTTTTTCATGAATACAGAATATTACATAAAACCCCATCCCGTTTTGCCATCCCAATGTCCCATTTTTGTCTCAAGGAAATAAGGTCCGCCTAATTAATGAAGATAAGAACAAATGAAATTCACAGGAAATATATTAAAATTATTACAATAAAAAATCAAATAATTCACAAATTTAGGCTAATTTTTACTCCACGTTTTGCTCATGTACCTTAAAGTGCTTTCAACCTTAACGCAGAAGCACATCAATAAATTTCCCTCTCCTATTTAATGAAAATCATTTCTATGTAACAAATAGTATTATATGTCTGCTAATTATGTACTCTCCAGTGAAGATGTTTAAGAGTCAAAAGGAATTTAATACTTTTTGCTTGAGATTTTTCTCTCTTCCTATTCATCAGAACAACATCTTTTACTGCTGATTTATATTTACTTGTCCGGACTATAGAATAGCATATTTTAGGAAGTATTTCAAATGTTTCTCTCCGTAATCAAATTAAGTATAGTATGGAAGCTCTATTTTCTTCTTTAGATTCTTGATGTACATTTTAATGTTCATATTGATGTATATCTATTCCATTTTTTGTGTGTGTCTCCATTACATTACATTTCACTATACTGTACTCAAGCCTAACCTGCAAGATAAGGCAGATTTTATACTTTAATCTTTGGATTAAACTTTAGTCTTTGGATTATACTTTAAACCTTGGACAACCAGTATATCAACTGCAAAAGTATATGGTAATTTTTTGAGAATGAGAGCTGATTTTTCTTTATGAAAAATCACAATAGCCTGCAACACATGATTTTTCTTAGTTCTTACAATGTAAGCTTTACCAAGCTTTATGAGGCTAAATTACTGGGGAATTATGGGAGTTGTAGCCCATTTTGAGACACATTTTGAGAACCCTAGGTTGATGAAGCCTAGTTTACGGTTTACCTGTGCTTTCTATTTCTGAAAGCTGGGTTCTTGATTCTTCTACTGACAGTTCCCAAAATGAAATATTTGTGTTTTCTTGTGTTTCTTCTTGTATTTGTATAAAGTCATTCAGAAAATCACAAAGAAATATTTTTCTAAAAGTCTCCTCTGATTACATGAATATCTGGCAATCTTAAAACTGATAAGTGCTTACATGTAACAAAATAATTGCCCTAAAAATGATATTGTGTATTATAACAGCTGGGAATAATAACATTTTTCCCCAAACCAAGCACTTCAGTAGTTTAGCCAGCCGAGCAGATCATAGGAGTTAAAATATGGTAATAATTAAAGAAGTGAAATTTGAGGAGAATTGCTGGGTAAATCTGCCAAAAATATAATTTGTATGACTTCTATTAAGCTGGAAATCAAAATATGTCATATTGGGAATGTGTACAGAGAAGATGTTCTGATCACTTGATATTAGGCTCAATTTTAAAGGATGAAGTGCATATGCTACAGTACAGGAAATCTGCAATATATAAATGGAGAATGACAGCAGTTCAAATGTGTACAATATTGTAAAGTCACCAATATATTCCCCAGTTAAGCTGAATCTAATGTTTCTCAACTTATTAACATCACCTTTTCCAATTCATAGACTATATATGCTTAATCTGTTGTAACATAAAAACAATAAAAAGACAACCAGGTATGAATTTAAATCATTTTACTTTTTTTAACCAGCCACTTGTATCTAGAAGTCCTACAAGCAGTGTTGCAACACCATCCAGTACTGTCAGCACACCTACTAAAAGAGACAGCTCAGCCCTCCAGGACCTCTACATACCACCACCTCCAGCAGAGCCTTATATTCCCAGGTGAATTATCACAATTGATCATATTCTTAATTTTACTTAATGGTATAAGAATGTGCAGTGATCCATGTCTAGGGGAAAAAATGATGTGAAACCATTATTACTGCATTGTAATCATGGCAGTATATAAATAAAAGAAGAAAGGTGTTAACAATTTTTTTTTATTGTGAACCGCCCAGGGTCCCCCGATTGGGGGAGATGGGCGGTAATATAAGTTTAAATAATAAATAAATAAATTCATTGATCATTCAGTGTCCAAAACCCACATATCCCCACACATAGAATCTCAAACTGTCTATGTATTCAGGAAAAGGTACTAACTTTACAACAGTGATGGGCAGTCTGCATTCACCAGAACCACTTCCATTTCCCTCTGTGTTAAGGAGAGAAACAGATAAGAACTATAGTTTAAGCCTGAAAATAGGCAACTAAAAAAGCAAGCAACTGCTTTCCAAACTCCCTCCTAACCCAACCTTAGCCACATGTACAGTATAGTGGCTCCACCCATTTTGTATCTCTGTATATTCCAAATGTTAAGTGATTTCTCATACTTTAAAGAAGGAACCTCATATGTATGTTTGTGGTGCTGCTTCTCCATTTTTATCGGCAAACATAAGCAAAAAAGAAAAAAGATACCAAAACCACCAATGAAAACATAGATTAATGAGTTTATCCTCATTATTGGATTCAATCACTATTTTTGTTTGAAAAGACCCCTAATTCTTTTTTATATTTTGGCACTTGGTTTTGGACAAATTATATCAGTAAAATAGATACATTTGTGAGTTCAGAATGCATATTGCCTTTCAATTTGTTGTGACTGGATATGAGTTGGCTTTCTACCTTGAAAACCCATACAGTATGGAAAAAAAAACACGCTAACTCACCTGTTAAAAAAACTTTCAATACGCTTACTGTATGTGGAACTGAAACTGAAAAAGCAGGAAAATTATTTTATTTCATTTTATTTATTAATGCTATTAGCAGAAAAATTATTCAAAGATTAACTCTTAGGACAAATTTATTCACTAGTTAATAAAAAAGCATTAAGCATTATGCTCTTTGTTGCAATTGGAAAGCCTGCATTTGGTCATTGGATTCTGTGCTAGATAGATACAAATGCCTGCTCAGTGTTGCAAGTTCCGTATTATTATCTTTGAACTGAAGTTACAAGTGTCATTTAAAAATGCTTAAGCATTTTTAACTAGTTCGGAGATAAAGCAAAACACAAACAATAACAGGACCACAAAAAACAGCCTCGCAAAAAAAGGGGAGAGGGAATTGCAGTTGTCATAAAAATATTTTGTTTTACCTGGAGAAACATTTACAACAGCAGCTCTTAATTTCAGGATACACAATCTACAGACAAGAACATGATTCTGTTGTATAACCTGCCCTTCCGCCACGGAAGTCAGAAGAAGTATGTGTGCTACAAATTCATTCATTCAAGATTGTGACCTGCTAGCTTTGTTACTTTCACAACTGAAAGTACTTCAAGCATCTTCTGGATATTACTACTACATCAGGATTTGATGTATATGGTTAGAAACACAAAATACAGAGTAATGGATGAAGGAATGAAGGAAGAAAATGGAAATATTAATCCTCTTAGATGTGAATCTGTAAGACACATGTTGCTAGAAGGGACATGAATCCAGGCATACAAATCTAAGTTCATATAAGGGTCTGATATTATTGATAATAGTATGCTGCATATTCAGGTTCCAAAGGCAATAAGTTCCTCATTGTATACATGCAACCGTTTCTGGATATTCCTTGTTAAATGAATAAAAAAGCCCTATTTGATTCTCACCACAACATAAATTGTATAATCCTTCCACATACTTGTATAATCCTTCCACATACTTGCTATAAGCCCAATAAGAATAAGGCTAAGCAAAACTATTTGCTTTTCAGTGGGTCTTAAAACTTTTTAGTTCATCTCCTAACTACATTGATTCTGCTTGCAATAAACAACTTTAACACCAGGAGAAATAGGAGTTACTGAAATATTTAATGGGAGTTAATGAGAATATGGGCAATAAGTTTGTAATAATATAGCATAGTATAAGTAGTAACAATCTCAATTGTATATCATCATCCTGGGTGAAGTAAGTGATGCAGTCGATGCCCTCTCTCAGTGCCTGGGGGCTGTGGGGGTCTGGATGGGGAACAACAGGCTTCAGCTGAACCCTGGTAAGACGGAGTGGCTATGGATTGATGGCCTCTCGGGTTCCAGGAAGTTGTCATCTTTGGTCCTGGATGGGGTAGCACTGCCCCATTCAGAGCCGGTGTGGAACTTGGAGGTCCTCCTGGACTCACGTCTCCTGCTTGAAGAGCAGGTGGCAGCCGTGGCCAGGAGGGCCTTTGCGCAACTTCGGGTTGTGCGCCAGTTGCGCCCATTCCTGGATCGATGTGCCCTCCGAACAGTCACTCATGCCCTTGTCATCTCCCATATAGACTACTGCAATGTGCTCTACATGGGGCTACCATTGAAGAGTATCCGGAAGCTTAAGCTGGTCCAGAATGCGGCCGCGTGGACAGTTATGGGTGCTGTAAGATCGGCCCATGTAACACCTCTGCTGCGCGAGCTGCATTGGGTACCAGTCTGCTTCTGGGTCCAATTCAAGGTGTTGGTTATCACCTTTAAAGCCCTACATGGCATGGGACCAGGTTACCTGAGGGACCGTCTCATCCCCGGAACATCGACCCGCCCCACTCGGTCATGCAGAGAGCGCATGCTATGGATCCCATCGGCAAAAGAGTTCCATCTAGCGGGATCCAGGAGGCGTGCCTTCTCTGCAGTAGCACCCGCCCTTTGGAATATCTTGCCCTTGGAGCTGAGGCGAGTTTCTTTGCTCCCGACCTTCTGGAAAGACTTGAAGACCTGGTTCTGCCGCCTTGCTTGGGACGGGAATGCCAATAGTTCCTCTTGGGAGTGGCTGGTGCCATGAAACCTGCCTTATTATTAACATCTTTCTGTTTGGATTTTATATGTAAATTATTATTGCTGTAATTTTATATTTTTAACTTATTGTTGTGAACCGCCCAGAGTCCCCAGGTATGGAGGAGATGGGCGGTGATACAAATTTAAATAATAAATAAATAAATAATAAACAATCATTTTCATTTCTTAGGCATCTAAAAATATGTTTCCTTACAGAGATGAGAAGGGAAACCTTCCATGTGATGACATTGGAAGACACCTAGTGGGAAAGCCAGTACATAAAGGATCTGAATCTCCAAATTCATTTCTTGACCAAGAATATCGAAAGCGTTTTAATGTTGTTGAAGAAGATGCCATTTTGTATTGTTATGAATATGAAAAAGGAAGAACAAGTAGTTCTGGAAGAAGAGAAAGTACACCAACATATGGTATTTATTTAAAAGCTACTCTTTCTAGATTTGTTTCTATTTATATATTTCCAATCCCAAATAATGTATGTAAAATTTGTTTATACCTATAAGAGTTAAATTACCATGCCTTTCTTCTCACATTATTCTTCTTTTGTACTTTGTTAAATCTAATCCCAGCTGCAGAAGACAGTTTTTGAAACCTTCTGAATTGGCCTAGGATTGTTCATTGAAATACAATCCTTGGCAGCTTTGGGTTGGCAGGAAGATAAGGAGGAAAGTAAATGAGAGTTGATGGATATTTGAGCAATATTAATTCGTATAAGCTTCCATTTTCATTTGTGCAAAGTTGCATTCTTTTATTTAATTCAATAAATTAAAACTGGAATATTATAATTAGCTGTAAACAGTCGTTTCAACTTCAGACTAGCTCTGGACTTTCTTAATTTTTGAGTTAATTTGCAAACAATTGTTGCACAAACAGAGAGAACAGGAAGATTCATACTAAATGGGAAAAAACATAAAGGCTCATTGAATTATGCAAACCAACTGTTTTGCTTCCGAAATTTTTAATATCTTAACACTATTTTGAGTTCTCAGCTCTCAATCCTATTATGCACATAAATATTCATGGATTATGGTAATGAATGCCACTAAAAGATACAGGAAAACAATTCAAATACCACTGCCACTATCCATCTCCAAATTCTTAGACAGTTTCTGTACCAAAAGCAGATGTAAAAGCAAGCTAAATCAGTCTAAAAAGGGAGATATTTTGTACAAGTGGAAAATTTGCTAAATCCTCAAGCATACAAAGACCTCCTGCTTGTATGTGGGTGCATTATTTTGGGTATGTGAGGATCAGCAGTCTCCCCTTAACTTTGCTAGCAGAAGGAATGATTCTGCTCCTATAAATGAGATTCGGTTTCTTGCAGTTATCTTAATTACTTCAGAAATCCATGTGGCAGAAAAAAAATACAACATTGTAAAGAAGCACAGTTAACATCATCATCATCATCATCATCATCATCATCATCATCATCATCATCGTCATATAATTTTAAAAACTTTCAAAACTTTAAAATTCAAAAACGAATGCAGTCTCAACCACAGATAATAGGGAGTAAACCACATTAAAGTCAGCTGCATTTATTTCCTAGTAAATATGTATAGGATTTTGCTATAGAAAAGAGTAGCATAAATACCCAAGAACAGAGAACCAAAATGGAATCAATAATCAATAATAAAAACAAGGTGGGGAAAATATGCAAAGCTTAGCTTCTGACATTTTTTTCCAACCCTGTTATCAGCAGTGGCCATAGGAGATGTTTGCATTTTCTTCTGTGTAAAGAGGTTACATGTTGTATACTAATCAGGGTGGTAACATATGTGTTCCCTGGTATGTCTGTGTCCAATCAGGCTGAGTGCAGAAGTACTGAGTATCTCTGTGTTTCTGCTCTTCTCTCATGCAGCATCTATGTGTGCTTTGTGTGTATATTTGTGTTGGAAAGCACAGGGCAGTCTTCATATACTCCACCCTTGGTTACATGATAGGAAGCAGAAGTGTGGGAGACTTATAATAGAGCAATTAATAGCATTTTGAATTGCTGCCCAACTTTATCTCCCATACGGGATATATTTTTCTGCACAATCTCAAGACAGATCCAGACCATTTTTTCACTTGGTCTTCCTTTTGCTGGCTTCTTGCACCACAACCAAATTTGGTCCCAATAAACAAGAGGATCCTGATTACCATCCTATAAAAATATCTCTATCAATATATCAATTTTTTAAAGTCATCCATGACAGTAAACATAATCAATTCCTGCAGTAATTAATCCTATGTTCGCCAGCCAAATAAATAATAATTCCTTTTAGACTGGAACATCCTGGATAGTTGTATTGTTATTTATTTATTTAGGTGTCTTCAAGTCAGTGTTGATTCCTGGCAACTGCCTGGACTAGTCTCTGCTGTTTTCTTGGCAAGATTTTTGGAAGTGGTTTGCCACTGCCTCCTTCCTAGGGCTGAGAGAGACTGGCCCAAAGTCACCAGCTGGCTTTGTGCCTAAGGTGAGACTGGAACTCACAGTCTCCTGGTTTCTAGCCTGGTGCCTTAACCACAACACCAAACTGGCTTTCTCACACTATTTACTGTTTACAAACTTGGTAACTTAATTTCAGGATATTCAGATTTTAATTTCATATTTATAATTATGCTAGGATTTGTAATAATAGTATCAGGTTGGTGTGTCATACCAAACTATAATGTGTATAGATAATTGGCCTGGCTGTCATGTAATATAAATCTTCTTGAATTTGCTTACAAAATGCTTGACTTCTATAGTTAACTTTTAAGTCTCTATTTGTTATTAACAATAAGTTATTTATTCATATACTATTTCAGCAAAAGTTTAGGCTTATTAATTTTGTCTTTATTTTTAAATATTTTATTTATTTATTTATTTATTTATTTATTTATTTATTTATTTATTTATTTATTTATTTATAATTCAATTTATATCACCACCCCATCTCCCCCAAATTGGTAAAATGTGTTACCAATCGAAGCTCTTTGTAGCTCAGGGTTGAACTGTGGAGTCCTTGGTGCTCTCTTGTTGTTTTCTTGCAGACGTTTCATTGCCAGACTAGGCAACATCTTCAGTGCGAAAAGGGAGTGGGACTTGCTCTCTGTTTATATACCATGGCTTGTCCTGCTTGTGTTGGCGGAGGTGTTGTTCTCTCCTTAGGAGTTCCTTGATTGGGCTGTTGTTTGCTGCTTGGTTGATTGACTGAGTTAATAGTTCCTTGATTAGGGTCTATTGTGCTCTTTGATTGTTCCTCTGGTGCTAATCCTGGTGTTAATCTTTGCCTATCTGGGTGATGATTGCTGGCCAGGAGGTGTTCTGGTCTTCTGGCTTTTGTATTGTCTCTTGTGAATGGTATGTAAATGTTGTTTACCTCTATGTGTCTGTTGATGGCTGCTTTGTCTGAGTGCCAAGCTTCCAGGAATTCTCTAGCGTTTTTGGATTTGGCTTGGTTTAAGATGCTCACAGTTTCCCAGTTGAAAGTATGGTTGAGTCTGTCCATTTGTTGTGAGATTAAGGAGTTTTCATCGTGTCTTCTGACTGCTAGTTGGTGTTTGTAGATGCGCTCTGCTAGACTTCTGCCCGTCTGTCCTACATAGTGGCTCCTACAGTCCTTACACTGTATGTTGTAGATAACTCCTGTTTTTTCTTCTTGGGCTACTGGGTCTTTTGGGTTACTATTAACTCAGTCAATCAACAAAGCAGCAAACAATAGTCCAATCAAGGAACTCCTAAGGAGAGAACAACACCTCCACCAACACAAGCAGGACAAGCCATGGTATATAAACAGAGAGCAAGTCCCATTCCCTTTTTGCACTGAAGATGTTGCCTAGTCTGGCAATGAAATGTCTGCAAGAAAACAACAAGGCTCAGAGAGCACCAAGGACTCCACATAAAAATGTGTGTCTGTAGAAACAGAGTTCAGAACTGTTGGATTATCTGACTATTTGTCTGTTTTAACACTGAAAAATAAATAATTGTGATGGTTTTTATTTATGTTCTTTGCAAAGAAATCTTATAATTGTTGACTGCACTATATGATCCTTCAACTTTATTTTAAAAACTGTAGTAAGTAGTGGAAAACATACCATTTGCACCTATATCTAAGAACTAGTGGGAAAAATAAGCCGAATTCAGGCAAATAAATGAATGTACCCTTACGCTGAGCTTTGTGATTTGGAACTACAGCAATGCCCAAACTAATTAAGCTATTAATTAAACAGTTTGTGTATGGCTTACGAAAGCAGAATTAAAATACTGGAAATTTGTACTAGGAAAAAAATGGGGATTTCACAAGCAGTAGAAATTCTTATCTAAGTATGTAAAACCATTGGATACAAACCAAGGTACTGTACCTGACACAGTCCATCTAAGAGTAGACCCATTCAAATCAATGGCACTTAAGTTAATACCTAATTGAAATCCCATTTTTTCAGTTGGTCTACCTTAAAGATGGGTAAATTTGAATTTAATATAAAACATCTAGAAAAGGTTGAAGCATCCAATTTCAGCTGTGTTTTCTTAAGTTCTAAACTGTTGCCCTGCTTTCCACTTCCGTCTTTGATTATCAGCTCTAATATTACCAATTTCTTACTAATGATTTAATCCTTTTTGAAAAGGTTGAATCATTACATTAAAGTATGATAAATAAACTTGGGACAATTGTAACTTAAAGAACAGTAATTTATGGTGGGAAACACATGATTAGCACTTTAATGAAAGTCATTCCTATTTAGCACTAAATTTTATTATATTTGTAAGGAGAAAGGGATTTGTTCCATAGGGTAGGAATTTCAAAAAAAGGGGGAAAAACACTTAATTTTACAAAATTGGAAATCTTGTTCCTGTATCTCTTGCATATATACTGTATGTTATATCAAAAGAATTTCATGTGTTAACTTTCAATACAGAGGTAATTAGTATTAAAAAAATGAGCAGGCCACTGAAAAAAATGAGACATTTCCTAGAAATGTATGATAAGAAAAATATCTCCTCTATGTGTTTGTTTTCTTTATTGGTTTGGTTTGATTAATTTTGTATTAGTGGAGGGAAATGTTGAATGAAATAAGACTGATACAGTAGAGAAAACTGGACAAAGTATCAAAGTTATTTTTGCAATTTGTCCCCCTTAGAATTTGAATATGTATTTAATGTTATGCTGAGCAAAAGATTAAATGCAGGGTTCAAATTCTTTTCACTCTATACTGTTAGACTGGTTAGACAAAATATTTTGCATCCATAGTATTGTACTAATTCATGCAGATATGTATATATGGCCATGTTCCATGCAAATGTGTTACATATGAAAGTTATGAAAAGCAACATTTATGATTTAGAACAATTAATATATCTATTATATTGAGGAATTTTTTTGTCCTTCTATGTAAAAGATTTGTAAAAATACCCATTGGATTACTTTAAATCACATCAAATTTTATGCATGTGCTTGAATAAAATTTAGTTACATCCTAACTCTGCATGTTTTTCACAAGTATATGGAAGTCAAAGCAATCTGATTTATATTGTTGCAGGGAAGCTAAGGCCTATATCTATGCCAGTAGAATATAACTGGGTAGGGGATTATGAAGAACCCAGCAAAACAAAAAGAGATAGCAGGAGAGGTAAGTAACCTCAGTCACAAATTACGCATAGCATTGTTTGGTTATTTATTAGGAACCATCTCACTCCAAAATAGAGTCTCTTTAAGTACATACTTTTGTTAACTATTCCACAGTCTTTATGAAACACAAAGATTTGAAAAATGTCTTGTTGATATATTTGGTTGATATTCAAGCATATATGTTGTTTATATTTAATTAATATCCTAAATTACAAATTGCTAACTGCTTCCTAACTTATCAATTTTGTAAGATCACATGTCAAAAGAACTGAAACAGTCCATTTATGTTCTCTCTCCCCATGTACTTTAAATGTTCCTGTTTTGTTATCATTCCCCCCCCCCTACTTAAATGATTGGAATACACTGCACATCAAAACACTTTATTTATACAGTACATCACACTGCATGTGAGCCTTCAGATCAGAACATTATGGTGTAAATTAGCACAAATACCAACAAAATTTATGTATTCTAATTTGTGAAATAAACTATGGAAAGTCATAATCAGGTTTTCTCTAAGGTGAGAACTTTAATACTTTGGAAGAGCTAAGCAAATGGAATAATGTACAAAGAGTTAAGATAACTGCAGGGACAAATTGATGACTACTATTATTATATGTTGGTAGAAAAACAATTCTGTAAATTTGATTTATATTAAAACAAAGTTCCAACAAGAGAAAATAAGCGGGGCTTTATTATAAAAAATACTCTCTGTGTGTGTCTCTCTCTCTCTGTGTTAGTGTTGCACATGCTTTGACAACTATGGAGAAGTGCTTTGGATCTCATGGAAGTGCAGCATCTCTGTGCTATTCATTAAACCAGCCCAACTGCTTTCAGGTTTCAATGCAAATCTGAAAAAAAAATGCTGCTGTGAAGCTCCTAAAAGGAAGGAAGGATGTACATCTAACAAAAACCAGAAAGCCAGTTTGGTCTAGTGGTTAAGGCAATGGGCTAGAAACCAGGAGGCTGTGAGTTCTAGTCCTGCCTTAGGCATGAAAGCCGGCTGGGTGACCTTGAGCCAGTCACTCACTCTCAGCCCAACTCACCTCACAGGGTTGCTGTTGTGGGGAAAATAGGAGGAGGAAGGAGTATTAGGTATGTTCCCTGCCTTGAGTTATTTATAAAAATAAAGAGGGATGAAAAATCTAATAATTAAATAAATAAAAACCAAACAAACAAACACATAAATGAAGAAGTCATGAAGTTAGTATAACTTTAGTGCAAGGTCCGAAACATTTTTTCTAAATCATGTTCAAAGTGTGCACAGCCATATTGTTTATGGGTTCTGTGTATGTGTGTGTATGCATGCTTTCAGAACTACTGTAATTGTTCTCAGTAAGGGAAGCTACTAATAATAGGAAAGCTATTATGACTGAAGAGAGAGAATTCAACTCCAAGGAAAAGGTTCTTGCTTCTCATACAATTAGGTAAACGGCTTAGCCTCACCGACGTAGAGGAACGGCTGTCAGTCTTCAGAGATGTACCCTAATTCTATGCAGTGAGCAACCCAAGACACTGAGATTCAGCAAGAATAAAACTTTACTGATTTCAAAGTTTGTAAAAAGAAAAATCCAAACACACGTTCACTCACTCACTCCAACTTACATACACTTATTCTTTTATCCTTTGTCACAGTATACATCACGCATTCTGTTCATTTCACCTCAGCCTTTTGTTGACCTTTTAGGTTGTTAAGTCAAATGTGATTTGTCCATAGTTAACTTAATGTTCTTATCTCTGACTGCTGTCCTCCTGCCTGTCTGATCTTCTTGAATAATTGTTTCCTGGTTCCATGCACCAGTGAATGACCTTAGCATGGACCCAACTTCAGACCCCATTCTTCCAGGTTGCTTTCTTTTCTCATTCCACTTGTCTATTAGTTTAACTATCACGGGTGCCAGGTTGCTTGCTGTAGTCCAAATTTGAAGTTGCTTTGACCAAACTTATAACAATGATCATGCAGTTGGAATACAAGTTCAAAGTTAAAAATGCATATTAAATGGATTTCCTTTTCCATTCAGCACTGAAACCCAGTCCTATTGTGGTGAGATTTTTAAGATCTACAGCAGGGCTTCCCAAAGTTTTTCCCGCAGCGACACACCAACCGGCGTTGGTGTGTCACCGCGGGGAAACCTGAAAGTGCCGTCCTTGCGGCAGCGCGCAAAAACCCGGAAGCGCTGCTGCCGCTTTCGGGTTTTGCGTGCTGCAGTTGGTGTGTTGCTGCGGGAAAACCCGGAAGCGCTGATGATGATCAGCGCTTCCGGGTTGTGTGGCGACACACCAGACTGTGTGTGGCGACACACTTTTGTGTCACGACACACAGTTTGGAAAGCTCTGATCTACAGTATAGAATCATATCCTGCCTTTTTCTTGGGAAGAGAGTTCTTTGGAACAGAATGCAAAGAAGATCATTATTTTTCTAGATATGCCTCCACAAATGATTCAGATACATGAACTGTTCAACAAAGCTTGTTTGGCAACAAAACAAAGAAGGATTAAAATTTTCTTTTCCCAGCATTTTTTTGTTTCTTTGTTTTACCTCAGGATTCTGGTGTGAAGGCATTTTTTTTAATCTAGAAGCTGCAGAAAAAATAATCAGTCTGGGATCATTTGAAGAAAAGAAATAGTGTCTTTTTAATATTTAATTTAAATATATATATTTATTTTTAGAGGAAGATGGGTTATCTTGACTTGGGAGTTCCTGTACTGGTTTTCCAGTATATAACTTCTAAAAGTGCCTTTTTAGTTTCTCTTTTTCTTTTCTTTTTTCTTTTAAGTCTTAATTGTATTTAATTTTCTACAGTGCTTTAATGTTTTTCCTTTTTGTGTGTTTTCATGTTTTTTTCTAGTTGTTTAAACAGTTAAATTAACATTTTCTCCCTTTTTATTCATTTTTTATTATATTGCATCAGCTTAAAGAATACAACGAGTGAAGAATAAAAATGCAAAACTCAGAATGAAAACTAGAACATAACTAAAAACATTGTGAAGGACAATTTGGTGACACAGTCTCCCCTTCCCTTCCATTTTTCCCCAACCAACCAACTTAAATATTTATGCTGTGTTTTCTATATTACATATTAAACATTGGAAAATTTTGCTTATATTTGTTTAATGTTTCATCTCTTAGTTTTAAATAGTCTCTTGACTCTTTTTCTATAAGTGATATTTTTCATTTATGATTTCTAGAATTATTCCCAATAAAATATTTATGGGTTAAGTTCAAATTTTATTCTTAAAATTGTGATGTATTTCCCCAAGACTTTTGAGCTTACTGTTTTGAAATTTTGTATCCACTTTATCATGAATTTTTAATTTGTTCCATCTCTGTGTCGCATTTCAATAACAATTTATAAATGTGCCCCAACAGATGATTTTGGTTCTCTATAAGCATTCAAATTCTGTCATCTTTCCCAAGGCCCCTCATTCTTTCTTTAACTTTTATTTCTTTCAGTGATTTGTAAATAAATGGCTATGTTCTTTCAGCAATTCTGATTTGTCCTTTTTTATTTTTGACATATGGAAGTACTAGTTTTTCTATGTGCATTCTTTTCACATGTCATCTTTAGTTGTTTTCCATTAGAAGTTGCTAAGAAAATTGAATTTGAATTTATTCTTTACCAGAAACTCATATCTTCCCACATGACCAATATCTATTATTTAGAAGATGAGTTCACCAAGTATATTCAAAATATTCAATTCAAAATATGTAGAGGTGTAATAACTTCAGTTAACAATCTTCAACATTTGTGGTTGAAGAAGAATTAAATTTCTTTTTTAAAAAATATTGGTGATAAATATATTACATTAATTAATTATTGTGTCCTACTCAGGATTATCCAGGTGTTTTACATGGGTATTTTGAATATCTTTTTAGTTTATGTATGTCTGGATAATTATCGCTGGAGATTGTAATTAATTTTTCCAGCTACTATTTTCCTAATTACTGTTATAATGATATTATCCACCCTGCCCAGTCTGATTTTATATAACAGGGGCAATTGGCAATATCAAATTATTACTTGATATATTACATATTCATTCAAAAAAACTGGAATCAGTAGTGCTGGCTGTAGGGTGATAGATCTTTGACATGGTAGAATTCAGATTTTTGGAGCAAGTTTTAGCCAAATACTTGTTTTATTAAGTGAATTATAATATATTATTCTAATTCCTTGACCATGGTTATTACAAATAGAATTCCTTCTTCCCCTCTCAAGATGTCTCACGGAACATGTCAAGAATACCCCTTATCTGCTCTTATATTTAATTTGATATTGGAACCATTTGGTCTTCTTGTAAAACAATTGAGGGACATTATGGGTACAAAAGTGACCCATATTTGTGTAGCACAAATATGCTGATGATGTAGTATGGTACTTTTTATAGCCTCTAGTAGTTATAGATATGTGTAAGAAACGAGCCATTACTTTCTGTTTGAATTTTTAAAAATATTGGAATAATTATCCCAAGAGAAAAATATTTATAGATGTAACTATTTTAAATTGTATAACTTAATATTGATTGGATGGTTAAAAATCCCAGTGAGCTTATGGAGAAAGAAAAATGTTGTTAAAAATGAATATTGATTCCAGACTGATACAGTATGTGTACTTAAAGGGTATTCAGATGCTCAGGGTATTTGTTGTATTCTAGAGTAATTTGAGTTAAATTGTGAAATGAGTAGACACACCATTATTGATTGGATTTTATGTAATTAAGACATAGGTTTTCAGGCAGCTCTCAGTGTTGTTGTTTTTTTGTACTTTATTCCCAACATAATTGGTTAACATGAGACAAGCATTATTATGCAACTCCTTTTAGCAAGTTTTATCTTAAATGGCTAGTATTTAAGAAGTAATTTTGTAATACAATTTTATAATTACTTTCTAGAAAATTCACTTCTTCGATATATGAGCAATGAGAAAATAGCTCAAGAAGATTACATGTTCCAAAGGAACAGCAAAAAGGACACAGGGAAAAAATCTAAAAAGAAAGACAAAAGCAACAGTCCTAGTCATTATTCTCTGCTACCTAGTTTACAAATGGAATCATTAAGGCAAGACAGCATGAGCACACCAGGGCCCGAAACAACTTTGTATCATGTAAGTAAAATGATAAAATGCTTCATTCTGTGCTGATACTGATACTGATACTGATAAGACCATATAAGGTGTAAACAAATATGTGTAGTCATTTCAGTTATTCTACGTTTACACCTTATATGCTCTTATCTTATAAAGATGATTTTATTTATTATTATTATTATTATTATTATTATTATTATTATTATTATTATTCACAACAACATGAAATCACAGCTGCCAGTTCTTTAACTGGTGTTGGCCTTCATTTGCATTGAGTTCTTCCCAAGAACGTTGGATGTCATAATGTAACGGCATAGTATATGTGTGGATCCAAGCAGTGTGACCTTTTGTAATTGACAGATAGAAATTTTGTGCAGTGCAATGTGCAGATTTTCTAAGTGCCGTCCAAGGTTTTTTGGAATGGCACCCAATGTGCCGATAACCACTGGGGCCACCACTGCCGGTTTATGCCATAATCTTTCAACTTCAATTTTCAGAGCTTGATACTTTGTGATCTTCTCCAATTCTTTGTCTTTTATTCTACTATCTCCTGGTATTGCCACATCAATTATCCACACTTTCTTATTTTCAACAGTTAAATCTGGTGTGTTATGCGCTAAATTTTTATTAGGAAATTCCACAGTATTTTAACCTGCTCATTTTTGACTACTTTTTCAACTATACAGTATGTTCCCACCAATTTTTCATTACTGGCACATGATAATTTTTACAGATATTCCAGTGAATCATTTTGGCGACTGTGTTATGTCGTTGTTTATAATCAGTTTGTGCAATCTTCTTGCACAAGCTGAGTATATGATCTACTGTTTCTTCTGCTTCTTTGCACAATCTGCACTTGAATCATTTGATTATTTTTCAATTCTGGCCTGGATTGCATTAGTTCAAATAGCTTGCCCTTGAGCAGCCAAAATCAAACCTTTGGTTCTTTTTTTAATGTTCCACTTGTAAGCCGTTGCTAGGTTTTATCTTTATCTACTTTCCCCTCATTCTTTTATAGAAATTGATCATATAATGCTTTTCCTTGCCAGCATTCTGTTTGTCTTTTTATTACATTATTTCGATATTCATGTTTTGCTTTCTGTACATTCAGTAAGTTCCCATTTTTAACTTGCATCACTATTATTATTATTATTATTATTATTATTATTATTATTCCTTTGAGTCAGTGTTGACTCCTAGCAAGTGCCTGGACAGGTTCCTGCAGTTTTCTTGGCAAGGTTTTTCGGCAGTAGTTTGCCATTGCCTCCTTCCTAGGGCCGAGAGAGAATGACTGGCTCATGGTCACCCAGCTGGCTTTGTGCCTGAGGCAGGACTAGAACTCACCATCTCCTGGTTTCTAGCCTAATGCCTTAACCACTACACCAAACTGGCTCTCTGATTTATTAGATATTATTATTACTATTATTATTATTATTATTATTATTATTATTATTTTAATATTAAATGAAATAGGAAAGTCTGACACTTCAGTGGTTTAATTTATAACTCAATATCCTTACTACTCTATTCTGAAGGTAGGAAGCTGTGGAGTAGCTATTACATGTGTATTCTTTTTTTAACAATTATATATAATGGAATTAAAGGTATTAGTTTGCATGGAGAAAAATATCATTGATCATATTAGTGGCATATAGTGGCTCCCAGAAAACCTGGTCAAACATATCCAGCTTAAATCTGGTAATTAAATTCATATAAATCTTTTTTATTTCAGAATTACTAACATTTCATATGAACTATTTTTAAATTAATTGAATTTTGCTTAAATACTAATTTTATGAGACTATAAACTGATATATCCCATAAATGCAATTTATATATAAACATTGTAAAGATATAACATACGAAAGATCTAAGTCTGCTTTCATGCCATGGCTTGAACCAGCAATTAAATGCAAAGATTTTTTAAAATATCAAATTTCTTGGAAAGCTATTATTTAACAAACTGTAACAGAGATATCATGGTCAAATGGTTAAAGTTTAGAGGAATGGAAGCACAGAATTAATTATCATGCCTTAATTTATTAGCTCTAAATCCAACTGATAGATTGTTCACAAGAGGCGGGGGGAGTTAAACAGCTGAGAAGTCATAGGATCTGGTTGTATCATTTTGCTGCAGTTGAATCAAGCCTTTACAGTGCAGAGAAGAATTAAGCAAAGGATATTCCCTAGCCTGATTAATGCATAACATGAAACTACTGATAAATAAACTACACATAATTTAGTTAAATTTGTACTTATTTCTAAGTAAGATTATATGAACTATATTATATAATATATATATATATATATATATATATATATATATATATATATTATATAATATTATACAATACAATACAATACTATACTATACTATACTATACTATACTATACTATACTATACTTAACTGAACTATAGTTAAGGTTCTGTATTTGTGATTAAGGTTACCTTAGGGACCGCCTCATCCCCAGAGCATCGACCCGCCCCACCCGGTTATGCAGAGAGGGCATGCTGCGGATCCCATCAGCAAAAGAATTTCATCTAGCGGGATCCAGGAGGCGTGCCTTCTCTGCAGTAGCACCCGCCCTTTGGAACATTCTGCCCCTTGAGGTGAGGCTAGCCCCCACACTCCTGACCTTCCAAAAGCAATTAAAGACCTGGCTCTGCCACCTCGCCTGGGATGGGAAGAGTAATAGCTCTTCCTGGGGATGGCTTGCGCCGTAGAATTTGGCTCGCAAACATTACATAACAGCCTCTTGGATTTTATATTTTTAATATTTAAATTGTATAAAGTATTTTATATGTTTTAATTACTAACTTGACTGTAAACCGCCCAGAGTCCCCTTGTGGGGGGAGATGGGCGGTGATATAAGTTGGAAAAATATAGATAGATAGATAGATAGATAGATAGATAGATAGATAGATAGATATGGGGCATCTGACTTTCCTGAAAAATATTATATTAAATATATGTTTGGGTAATATCATATTTCTCAGGAAAATCAGATGCCATACAGTCTTACTTAAAAATAAGTACAGATTTAACTGAACCATAGTTAAGGTTCTGTATTTGTGATTAAGGATGTTGATTTTCTATTTATTTACATTTCATTTATATTTCTTTCCAGTTTTGTAGTGATCAGCTGCTTGGCTAAAATACGTGAAGTGCCAGGCACAAATCTTCTAATTTCTTCTATTCACAGATTTTCCCCTCTCCATTCAGAATGTTCTATTATGGTGTGGCCAAACCACAATTTGTTTAAATTAGACTTGACATAAGTGGTTACTTCAGATTCTTCCTTAAAACACGATGAAACAGACGAAGGATTCCTTTTTAACTAGCATTCCTTGGTGTCACTGTTTCCTAAGCAAAGAATGAAGAGGAGAAAACTCATAGAGAAAATTTGTTAACTTACACTTTATTTATAGCTAGAAGTAACAAAAGGTATTAATGAAACTTGGAAGTTGTAGCATCTGTATGTTTGTATATGAATGCACTGAGCACATGGGAAATAATATACTTTTCTACAACTGGTTCAGAAAGGGCTCATTAACTTGTTGATTAATATTCATTAAATCATTGTTAATTAAATATCAATTAATGTTATGTAATATTCAGTGTAATTATTTATCATGCTAAATAAAACCCGAAACTCAGCAGAACAGATTTACAAAGGTGTTTAGGTTCTTAAAGTTCGTATTCCACTGCAATAATTTATTATCTAAATAACATGGTTATATACCTCTTCTTCCTCGTTTTTAAATTTTAAAAAAATTACCTGCAGTAATTTGTATTTTCTTTTGCTTGTTATGGCTGTTTCTAAAAAGCACAACTTGAAAATGGTGCAAAGTATCTATCACAATATCAATCAGGGTCTATTTCTGTGTGAGTTGTATTCTCTAAATATTCATTCAATAGGTTGCTGGGAATGAAATCTCTCAGACAGCTTCCAGAGACAGAATGAAGATGAAAAACCATAGTGTTGTATACACATCTTAAACAAAATACATTTGGAAAAACATAATCTTTGTCACTAAGATAATAAGATAATAAGCTAGAAGAAAGTAATCCTATTAATAGTGTGCTGTTTAGTAAACTTGTTTAGTATAACATTCTGAACATATGCTTTTTTAGAACTAGTTGGAATAGTTCAAAGAGAGAAAAGAGGATGAGTACTTATGCATTTATACATTTTCTTGGCTTAAAGTATTTGGCTCTTTTGGAGGCCAATAGGTAGAATATTTGGCAGTGATAATCCAGCACGTAAGCAGAATTGTTAAAATAAAGGGAGGCACATTAGTTCCAGATCCCTATTTAAGCTGTGTCCCACTGTCCAATTGCTCTGAGAAGGCAGGGATCTCGCCAGGCTTCTTGACAGTCCCAGTTCCTGGCAAGTGGCAGCTTCTCCAGCACAACAGCTCTTTTCTGTTTGGGGAACAGCTGCTGCTGAGCTGTCTGGTGGGCTGAAAGGGACCATAGTTAAGGGTAGTTTTAATATTGGGTTATGAAACTTGAAACAAAAAATTTACAACAGCCAAAGACCAGCATAGAACAATACAATATTAAAAAATTTAAAAACCCTCACATGATGAAGAGGGAGAAACATAAAAAACCAGATGAGCTCCAAGGGCAACCAAGAATAGTCCATTAATACAGTGCCTGATCATGTGTCTGTTTTTCTCCCATTTGTTAAAGTGTGGCTTATGTAGAAATATTTCCTCCATTCTAATGTTTGATAATTACATTACATGACTATGATTAGATTGGCATATATTAACCAAACCACATTTATGTTTTCCCCCCAGACATTTCAACAGTCCTCTCTTCAGCATAAGTCTAAAAAGAAGAACAAAGGTAAATATTATGTGAAATAGTTCTTGTACATCTGGTGGCAAATAAAATAAGTAAGTAAGCGGTACAAATACATTTTTAAGGTAAAAAAATTATACAGGAAGTCATGAATTTTTTTTCAGGCAATCTAATTTTCAATATAAAATTAAAGTATACAGTTATACTGTAAATTAAGTATAAAAGGCTATAAAACAGCCTTTTCCGTAGTTTTCTTCTTGGTCAAGAAGTTTTCTTGGTCTATAGCAGGGCTTTCCAAAGTTTTCCTGCGGCGACACACCAACCGCCGTTGGTGTGTTGCCGTGGGAAAACCCAGAAGTGCCACCGTTGCGGCAGCGCGCAAAAACTCGGAAGCGCTGCTGCCGCTTTCGGTTTTTGCACGCCGCCGTTAGTGTGTTGCTGTAGGAAAACCCGGAAGCGGCGCCGTTGCGGCAGCGCACAAAAACCCGGAAGCGCTGCTGCTGCTTTTGGTTTTTGCGCGCCGCCATAGCTGCGGCGCTTTCGGATTTTCACGCGCCGCCGTTGGTGTGTCGCCGTGGGAAAACCCGGAAGTTTCCGGGTTTTGACGCGACACATCTGGGCCCCGCAGGTGACACACTTTTGTGTCGCGACACACAGTTTGGAAAGCTCTGGTCTATAGGTTTTTAAAGCACATGGGATTTAAAAGATATGTGAGCTTTACATAATTACAACAAGCCAAGGCCTTAAATATTCTTGCCATTAGAGAAATGCATTATGCCTCAAACATAGCTGCTTATTAGTAGAGGGGTTGCAGAATTTCACCTTAACAGTAATGCATGGCAGAAAAAAAATCATGTTTTCAATCAAGCTTTATGCAGTTCAGAATATAAGAGAGTTGTGCTGAATTAAACTCAAATATTCAACATTCTGTGCCCTAAATAGTCAATCAAACATCTGTGGCAAGATCATAGCAGAAATGACTGTATAACATTCCCACTCAAGTATGTAGCCCTCATGACTTTGCTTTTATCATAGTAGATCCACACTAGTTGAAGGTTCCATTTGGCCATCCATCATATCATCAATTGCTTGGTAGTTCAGACCCATCAACGTGTATCTTTTAGGGTTTATACTTTGCAAAGAGCATGACTTTGTATGTATGCATTCACATTTTCCATTTTAAATATGGTTTATTTAAATTTTGAAACATTTTTTTTCAGGTCTAGCACCAAGTAAGAGTAAGCGACGGATTTCTTGTAAAGATCTAGGTCGTGGAGACTGTGAAGGCTGGCTGTGGAAAAAGAAAGATGCTAAAAGTTACTTTTCACAAAAATGGAAAAAATACTGGTTTGTTCTGAAGGAAACCTCCCTGTATTGGTATATCAATGAGGAGGTAGGAAAATAGACATGACTATTACTTTTTCACCAAGACTAACAAATAGCATAAAAACCAAAGATGCAATGTATACTTACTAGAATTTCATTTATTTTGATTTTTTTTTAGAGCTAAGAGGTAGTCCAAAAATCAGCACTGATTTCTTCAGTGGTTAAAACTCTTATAGCATAAAAAAGTAAATGGAGCACAGATTGTGTGTACGGTTCCTCCCATGCATGTATTAAAATTAAAATCCTTGAGGGGGAGATGGGCGGTGATAGAAATTTGATAAATAAAAATAAAATAAAAAAATTAATACTTAATCATGTTGAATTAAAGCAAGTCAAACCTTTGTCTTTGCTTTAAAGAAAAGCAGCATGCATATATTCCAGGAGGGAACTGGAAAATGCTGTAGTCATTATTTGAAAGACATGCATTTTCAAGATTCTCTCAATGTTCTGTACAGGCATACCCCATTGCATATAAGGTAAACATGAATCCTATACATTGGAACAAACTTTTGTAGCTGAATACATCTGGGATTTTAAGAGCAGGTTATAGGTGGTCTCATAAAATGACTGCCTGTGGACAGGCTTGCACAAACTGGCTGCGAGGTAGTAAGGCCAATTACACAACGTTGAATAAGGTTCTGTAAGTACAGGTTGCATTCAAGTATATATTTTAGACTCCAATTTTTGCTTCATTATTTTCCCCCTATGCTTCTACTAGCCATATGCAGAGTTCAGCATCCTACATGTTAACTCAGTTTTGGGACAAATGTAATTTTGGAAATAAATAGTGTTTCAAAGAACTTAACTATTTTTTTAGGGAAAATAATGAAGGAAAAATTGGAGTCTAAAATATATACTTGAATTTAAGTTGAAAAGAAAAAGGAACAAAAAAAAGTAATTGGTCAAAAGATAGAGCAACTAAAAGAGAAAGTTTTGCCAGTTTGGTCTAGTGGTTAAGGCAACGGGCTAGAAACCAGGAGACTGAGAGTTCTAGTCCCGCCTAAGGCATGAACGCCGACTGGGTGATCTTCGGCCAGTCACTCTCTCTCAGCCCAACTCACCTCACAGGGTTGTTGTTCTGGGGAAAATAGGAGGAGGAAGGAGTATTTGGTTTGTTCGCTGCCTTGAGTTATTTATAAAAAAATAATAAAGGCGGGATAGAAAATAAATAAATAAATGGCAATGGCCTAGAAAGTAAGGTCATGATAGTTCAATATGTTGTGAATATACAGTTGAGAGAAAGGACATTCAGAATAAACATGCACATACTATAGCCTTTTACAGTTCAGAGGAGCTGTGCAATCTAGGCAGAAATGTTATGAACAGGCGAGGGAAAAGAAGTATAGAATTGCTAGATCTAGAAACTGGACCTCAGAAAGAGAAGTCTGATTGTAGTTTCTGTTCTAAATATAATAGGTAAAGGTTTATTTAATTTATTTTATTATTTAATGGAATAACCAGCCATCATATGGTTATGAGCACCAATGGTAAAAGTATAAACTGTGAAGTTAAACCTGTAATAAAGGTAAAGGTTCCCCCCGCACATTTGTGCAGTCGTGTCTGACTCTAGGGGCCGGTGCTCATCTCCGTTTGTTAGCCGAAGAGCCAGCGTTGTCCGAAGACGCTTCCACGGTCATGTGGCCGCATGACGCGCGTGGAACGCTGTTACCTACCCACCGAAGTGGTACCTATTCATCTACTTGCATTTGCATGCTTTCGAATTGCTAGGTTGGCAAGAGCTGGGGCGAGTGCGGGAGCTCACTCCGCACGCAGGGCTAGGGATTCGAACCTCCGAACTTGCAATCTTCCGATCAACAAGCCTGGCGTCTTACCCGCTGAGCCACCACGCCCCTTAAATATAATATTGACCCTTAATTAATTCTCAATTAATTCTAAGAAGCAATAGCAGAAATTGATGTGAATTTCAAATGTTTTCTTCATACATCATGCTAAGCTATGATGTGAGTTTTCTGGATTTTACATCATATGTTCCATTAATCCATCCATTCAGTTAGTAAGCCATATATAATTATTTAAGATATTGTGCAAATCCACACAGTTGTGATTAAACCATCGTGGATTCATTTGTTTCCTGAACTCAGTTATTGTTTTGAAATAACCAAGCAGTATTTTGACAACAGACTTTTAATAGCTTTAGGCCTAGATCTGTATTATACTTCTAACAATATTTGTCATAATATTCTGCCCACAGAGTTGCTTTTTAAGAGTGGTTCTTTATGTTTGTAGGGTCTAAGTTATATGAATCGCACAAAAATTGACTTAGCCAATTTTTGAATTTCAACTTAAATTCAAATGGTTTTTTCTAAGCCATTGTGGCCTATTTTACATTTTATGCCATTATTAATAATTCAATCATCTGAATTCTCAAACCTACTAAGCCAAAACCAAAAATGTTATTTCCTATTGCTTGCTCTTACTTGTGAGCCAAGCTTACACAATTTTCTTGATAATAAACCTTAATTATCACTATGATCCACTTTTTAGCAAAATGTTTAAAGTTATTGTAGTTGAAGTCTTGATTAAATTAAATTCTCTCCTCTAGGGGCAAATAAGTTATTAAGTATACTTGCATATGCTTGTTTATTGTTTGGCTGCTTTTGTTTCTTAATGTATTCATTTTCATAGGATGAAAAAGCAGAGGGATTCATCAGTCTACCAGAATTTAAAATTGATAGAGCTAATGAATGTCGCAAGAAGTAGTAAGTACTACTTAATAATTAATAATTAGAAACAGTAGAAAAAAATTATGTCTTTCCCTACTTCAGCTTTTATTTTGTGGAATTCCATCATCACCATCATCATCATCATCATCATCATCATCATCATCATCATCTAATTTGTATTATATAATGCTAGATAAACCTATAAAGGTATAGCATTGCTGCTACTTACTGTGCTTGAAGAAGATTACGGATAAATGGTATAAATAAAATTTTCATATGGGTCTCTAGCTAACTTTTACATTACCAAGATATTTCACAAATGATTTGTTTATATTAATAGAAGCTTATTTCTTTGTAATACCTTAGAACTAGGCTTGATGCTTTAACTCAGGACTAACTTTTCGAACATTTTCAGGCTATGGAACCTGCTAAAAATAATCCTGGGAAGCCCTGATCAAGAGGCAAAGCTCAAGTGATAGAAAATTGGCTGCATTTGAGTGAACTTTTTTTCCCTCATGGAAAAGTCTCTCATGTACACTGACCATATTTCCTTGAGACAAAAATGGGACAAGAGGAATGGGCGGGGGTGGGGGGCTCGCCTCCACCTGTTGGCGCACCACTCCAACTGTTGGCGTGTTGGGTGGGAGCGGAGTGGCTGGTTGGGGGGCCAGGGAGGTTCGCCTCTGCCTATCAGCGTGTGGGAGGGGTGAGTCAGGCAGTGTGATGGGTGGGGATGGAGCAGCTGATTGGAGAGAACCCGGAAGGGGAATCTCCTCCGCCTGTCGGCATGTGGGGGGCAGGCTGGGCATTCTTGACATCAATTTATGAAAGCAGATTCTTTTTACAAAAAAAAGAGCATGAATACTGAAATGAATGCAGTATCATATTTAATATTTTCTTATGATTCTTTTGGTATTATTTCTGTGTAGTGCATTCAAGGCCTGCCATCCTAAAATCAAAAGCTTTTACTTTGCTGCTGAACATCAAGATGATTTGAACAGGTAATTCATTTTCAAAGAATTGTAGGGTTTGTTCTTTGATCTCATGACACATATTTCATCCCTTGTTACTCCATTGGCCACTTACCCCCCCACCACTGACACCTAAGGCAAGTTCCTGTGTTCATGAATTTGTTGTTTGTTGTCTTTCCACTTGAGGAAAGAATAACGTTTTGAAAGTCTCTACTTATTCCGAAGAGAGAATAATCTGTTGTACAAAACAAACATTATTTTCACTAAAAATTCACCAATGAAAATAGCATACCAAAAATTGTGAATTAGTGGAATAATTTGGTATTACTGTGTCAAAATAATTATGATCACTGTACTATGGTTTTCCAGATGGAGGAAATCTAAAAGGGCTGAGATTTTATAGATTGATTTCTAATGTTTTTGTAGTTAACATAACCTTAGTAAAAAAAAAAGGACTTTTAAATCAGTGCTAATTATTACCCATGCTTCATCTTTCAGTATGCTTACAATTTTCATTATTTATGCATATTTTCCAAATATTTGACCACATAAATGCTGAAATATATTGAATCCTCATAATGTGGTGTAATTATGTTAATTCTGGTAATATAGGATTGTTTGCAGGGAACCATTCTTGATTATTTCAAAGAAAAGTCTAATAACACAGACCAGCATGATTGGAACATACATTCTAGTTCTGAAACTTGATTGTACACCCTGTACAGTGACTACCCTGTTTTCTTCCGTACTGATAATGTTGCATTTCAGGTAGCACATTTCCTGACATTAAACAAGAACAATGTGTGCATATCCAAATTTTACTATGTAGTGCTAAAATGAGTAGGGTAGTACAGTATATTCCAATGTAGTCAGAGCATTCTGCTCTTCCAACAGGTGTATTTTCCCTGTCTAAGCCAGATTAAGTCTTTCAAAATGAAGACATTTGTGAAATGAAATTAGATTTTATGATGAAATGTATCTGTTTTTTTAAAACTCAGTATAGTTAAAAAATATAATTACAAATTACTATTACTAGATAATATTGTCCTCAGTGGTTCTCTGTACCACTAATTTCTTATGAAACAGTAATAAAAATAATTATTGAAACAGTAATAAAAATAATTATTGAAACAGTAATAAAAATAATGTATATCACATTATGCTAGAAATCTCACATTGGGTTATGGAAAAGAGGTTACACCGGCTTTGCAAGTATAGTTTATATACCTGTTCTACTCATTTTGGAATGTAACCACTGGCAAAACTCCTAGCAAGGTTAGTTGGTTGGTTGGTTCGTATGGGCGTGTGTGCGTGCATGTATAAATATGTATATAAAAATAATTGCATACAATGTAGGGTTTAGTAAGGATATGAAGCCTACCAGATTTAAAGAATAGGTGCATAAGACTGAGATCTAAAATTCAGATTTTGCCTTTTGTTTGTTTTGCTTTGTTCCATTTTGTTTTGCCTATGAATGGACCATTGGAACTATATTAGCATGGCAGCTCTTCAAGGTGGATTAAGTCAGGAAACAGACTCCACAAGTTTCACTGGAATTATACTTTACTGCTATAGGTTACAGTAACAGAATCTTGAACGCCTGACTGCCTTCAGAAAGACATGACCCACCTACCTATTGCCCCACCCACTCTCTTTCTTATACAGTACCTCAGTGAATTAGGGTGGATCCAGTCTGAACTACTTTCTCACCTTTTCTTTGTTTCCTGGGCTTAAAAAATGCCTTTGTTTTTGTAACTGTTACTGCATGGTTTCTCTAAGGGCATCTGTGAGGTTATCTACAATGCACTCTTATACAATGGCTTTCGTGCAATGCTTCACAAATGGTTGGATGCTATATTTGTCATAAAACATTTGCTAGGAAGCGCACTGGTCAATTCACTTCTCACTAGTTGCTTTAGCCCCCCTCAGGAAACCCCTTATTATCTTAGCCTGTCTTCTATTTTTTTTTCTGGACAGGTGAGTGAATGTTTTTGGGCTTACCTAGGGTCCAGATATAGTCTAGAAAAGTTTATGATGGAGTCTACCATTTTTGTTTTGCAGCATGCAAGCTTACTATTTTATTTTTATAGCTTGTTTAAAATATTCTTTAAAAAAATAATCAAGGGAGGAATAGAAACTGACAGATGTCAAGGTAAGCATCTGTGGACACATTGTTCCATACTTTAGTGGGAAAAAAACCAAAATTTTGTTGCATTATCAATTATTTACCTACAGAATGTGTAAGTCTTCTGTAGGTTTCCATTCATGATAATAAGTATTCAGCTTAACCAATAAGCTCAGCTTTCTTCTTTCATTGCAGAATAAGAGTAAGACTCATCTTTCATTTCTGAAAATATTATATTATAGTATTTCCATGTAAAGTGTCTACAGCAAAGGCAAAAATATTTACTGTTAGAAGGACACAGAGTGCTGCAAAAATGTTGGTGATATCGACACTCTAATTTTCTACCACATGTGTTACATGTAGAATGTAAGGTGCTGGCTTAAAAACCAGACACTGTGAGTTCTAGGCCTCCCATAGGCATGAAACCAGCTGGGTGACTTTGGGCCAGTCGCTCTTTCTCAGCCCAGCCCACCTCACAGGGTGGTTGTTATGGGGAACATAGGAAGCAGGAATATTAGGTATGTTCGTCGCCTTGAGTTGACTCTCTTTCTCACTCTTTCTCTCTATATATTTATATATATAAAGGCAGGATAAAATTCTAATTATAATAATAATAATTTGATAATAATTTGATAATCCTGACAAATCTATATAAAAAGAGGTCCAATTTTACTAGATGTGACTGTCATGTTGGCAGAAGTATTGGGTGCTCAGGATCTGATTTAATTGTAGCTTTTGGATAATGATAATACCAAAAAAATTACAGGTTAAAAGAAATAGACATGTTACCTCTCACAATACCAGTAATGCTTTAATTCATGCTTCATAGTGAAGTTAGAGCTTTTAACATAGAAGGGGATTCCTTACCTTTCCCTGTTTAATGCCCATGATTGTATCTGTTTGTTTTAATACCTGATTCATGAATGTTAATATTAAAAGGAGCATACAAAGCCACTTTATATTTAAACTTCTTGTTGGTATGATGAACAATAGTATAAATAGTTTGGCATCTGTGAGAAAAAAAATTCTGGGAGCTTTCAACATCTCAAAACATTACATTTTTAAAGTTTAACTTACTGAAGACCTAATGATAAAACTAGCAAGGAGCTTTGCTGTCTTGATCTTATCCAGAAGTTTTATAATTTTAATAAATGACCTATAATGTATCAGTCATGTCAGTAATTCATTGAAAATGTTATTTCAGGTGGTTGAACAGAATTAATATGCTTGCTGCTGGGTATGCAGAAAGGGAAAGGATCAAACAAGAACAAGGTAAAAAGTTAATTAGCTACTTTGGTTTACCTCCTAGTGAAAGTGAACTATTGCTTTTTTCTGCGCATTCCAGAAAAATGCACTATTCTTTATGTAAGAATATTCCTTCATATGCAGAAACTGTTAGCATTATGCAGTAATTTATTAGAAATCAAATACATTTTCAGTGCATGCTTGGTTTATGCTGATGAGTCAAACATTCTGAAGCAAATTGATTTTATTTATTTATTTATTTATTTTATTTAACTTTTGCAACTAATTAAATTGCAACTAATTAAAGACTTTATGCATTTGATACCTTTCCACTAGTATTATGGCACTACTTGTGAAATAATTTTCCACTTATTATCTTGTATATTCCCAACTTTGGAGGTTGGATGATTTTCCATGACAGCCCAAGGATAAATATGTGAGCTATGAGAGGAATAGAAGCTCCCTTTGTGCAAACAGAAGTTTAATTCACAAACAGGGGATTTAGCCTTTGATTTTTCTATCAGGAAAAAGTACATAGAGCAATCTGTAGCTTGAATCATGTCAACTGGATTTCTATTTTCTCAGTGGAAACGTTTCGCTCCTTATCCAAGGAGCTTCTTCAGGCTGAGCAAAGTTAGTAAGGGAATCCTTAAATATGTTTCTAGGGTGGCTGTGTGACCTTGCACCTGGGGCTAGGTCATGGTTATTTTGAGATGTTTATTTCTAAGTCCCTTTATCATCTAAAGGAGGATCGTTAAGATTACCATGCTGCTGTTGAGCTTGCAAAATGGTCTTAATCTTCCTAGGCACAGAAGACAAAGCAGGAAGGAAAATAGGGGAAAGATTGTGCCTAGAAAGATATTTAAGGATTCCCTTACTAACTTTGCTCAGACTGAAGAAGCTCCTTGGATAAGGAGCGAAACGTTTCCACTGAGAAAATAGAAATCCAGTTGACATGATTCAAGCTACAGACTGTTCCACCTGGATGACTGAGAACCTTCATCGACATACATAGAGCAATAGAGTTTTGTTTAGAATATTGCACTATGCAAGATTGCTGTTATTTTTTTTAATCAATTCAATATGTGACTTTTTAATGGTTAAATTAGAAAGTCCTGCAGTGGGTTTAATAAAAGCTATATTAAATAATCAGTGTTGACAAGAATTTTACTGAAATATTTCTGTCTTGCCAGGTAGTAAAGAACTTAAAAATATATAGGTACCATTTTAATAATATTTTTATTACAGAGTATGAAAATAAGTATTAAAACACCTGCAGAATACATGTTATGATTATAAATGTCTCTAAGAATGCATTATGTCTGTTTATGTGTCTATATTATAGGTACAGTTATACTGAAATATCCGCACACAAACATCTTCATTTAGCACTTCTTTCTAAACTTATTTATTTATATTATTTATATAGCTACCCATCTCATATAAATGATTCTGGGTAGCTTACAAAAATTAAAACCAGAAAACCCGCCACACATAATTGTCTGGCATCCAAGGATAAACAATATCCCACTCACAAAATGAAGAAAAAAAAAACCTGACATCAATAACACCCACCTTCCCACCTAATCCAAATGTCTGGGGAAACAGTTAGCTCTTCAATGCCTTGCGAAAAGCTAACAGGATTGGGGCCATCCGAATCTACGGTGGGATTATGTTCCACAGGGCAGGCGCTGCCACTGAGAAGGGGTGACAATAGAAGGGTCTACTACGGTTTGATAGAAGGGACCCAGAGTAAGCCCTGACTACTAGATCTGGTGGACAAGCAGAAAGGAGAAAGGTGGTCTTGCAAGTAGCCTGGCACAATGCCAAGGAGGGCTTCATAGGTGATGACCAGCACTTTGAATTGTACCCAGAAGCCTACTGGGAATCTTTGTAGCTCATGGAATAGCTGTGTTACATGAGTGTAATGAGGAATGCCAAAAACGGCTGGTGCTGCTGCATTTTATTTATCCATTTAACTTGTATGACCGTCCATCTCAGCAAGTGATTCTGGGTGGTGAACAAAATTTAAAAAATAAAAACAATTGAAATAATACAAAAATTAGAATACATAGCACCTGAGAATACATCACCCACCATAATGACTAAACATATTTGGAGCAGCTGCAGCTTCCAAGTGCTCTTCAAGGGCAACCCCGTTCAGTAATCCAAATGGGAGATCACTAAGGCATAAATCACCATGAGCAAGGCCTCCTAGTCCAGGAATGGGCTCAATTGGTGCATAAGAAAAACACCAACCCCCCCCCAGGCCACGGCTGCCATCTACTCTTTGAGCAGCTGACCATCCTCATGAAGTTTCCCTCCATCACTGTTAAATATCACTTCTGACTTTCTACCAGATTTTTCTCCTTTATTATGACATGACTGTCTAATAATGGATTGGACCATTGACACTACTGCAGAGATCAATCCTGTAGCCTTTTGCCTGCAGCTTCCAATCACAATGAATAAAAAATCCAGTTTTCTATAATTTGGCCTTAAATGCCTCTCTTCCTGCTTGAGCACATTTGCAAATCCCATCTCAGTGGGGAAGAAGGAAGAATTTCAGGTGGAAGTATTTCGGACTTTTGGTGCAGTTGGGGCAGCCTGTATTTGTTTCATTGGAAGGGCCAACTTATCACTGACTTATCATGCACACACATTTTGACATTTCCACAAGCCCAATGCACCTGCCTGGCAAAACAAAAGAGCTTCATCATATGCCAGCCATTTGAACACTGAGTGGAAAGAAGACTTGTTTATGGAGGAGATATTTGTACGACCAACAAGGGAGACAGAGATTGCTCCCACCCACCCCCAAATGACAGAGTTTTAGAATGGGAGAGTTAGTTCCTAATTAAGAGGATATATATATACGTCTACACATACACATACACATACACACGTATACATATACATATACTCACTCACCCACTCTTCCTGATGTTGATGTCAGGAGGAGGGAGGAATGAGAAGCTTGAAAGGAAGAAGATCTCACTCATTCCTTCTGAAGAAGAAAAGGAAAGAAGAGTATGTTGCCCTCCAGCCACCCATAACCGGAAATAGTCAGGGGAGAAGCACTTGACACCTCCAGACCTGGAAGTGGAAGCCAGGGAGAAAATATGGAAGGCAGTAGTATAGGAAATGAGGCTGGAAAGGCAGAAACAAGTAGTTCTCATGCTAGAAAAAAACCCTTAGGGCCAGATACCTTCCAAGGCCATTAGAAGAATGGCCCAGTAGCTGTTGACCTGGAAAGGCAGGAGAAAAGAAGGCTGGAATTGAAGTCCTGGGGCAGAAACAAATGATAAGGACTTCAATGTCTGTGTACTAAAGTGGACAAATCTCCTTATATGGCTTCATTCTTGTCTTTAATAAAGACATGAATCAAACCATGAGTCCAAAACCATTCTGGGTAGTAAGCCAATTTCTGGATTAAGTGTCTGGAAAGATTTACAACCATCCCTTCACCTAATGTGAAGCCTGATATTTGGTATTTGGTATTTATTGTGAACCTCTCTAGACAATGAGTTACTTTTTATTTATTCCTCTTTGTATTTTAAAAATCTGATGAAGTTTTGGAAACACATCACTTGTTAGGTCTGATATATTCCTCCCTATTTTAAGAGGAACTGATAATACCTAAGGGTCTAACATAGAGACATATCTGCAATCTTAAGTTTCAGTAGAATCACTGAAATAATTTGTCTAGATGATTTCTTAAGTGGATCCCATTAGGCTTTCTAATGGGAAAGGCATGCTAGATTTATATTACAAATCTGTATCCATTATTAATTACTCTCTTTAGGCTATTTTTATAGGTTGATGCTACTTGAACACTTGTCAACATTTGTTCCACAGTAAATCAAGTTTCTGGCTTTCTAATTTGTTTAGATTATTGGAGTGAAAGTGATAAGGAAGAAGTAGACACACCTTCAACACCTAAACAAGACAGTCCACCTCCACCATATGACACATACCCACGACCTCCTTCAGTAAGTGATTAAGTGTAATAATTACTTGTCATTGTTCATAGTTGTCTGCATAAATCTTGTTCACAAATGCTTTAAAATTGAAGCACATATACTGTATTTTACAGACTTTGCATATGAGCATTGATGGTGGATGATATCCAAAATAACTTTTGTAGACACTTGATACTAGGAAATCTTGTTTTACATCTTTTCCATAAAAATATAGGTAAACAGCCTAAATCAATGCAGAAACAAGAACAACAGATGTAAATTGTCAGCTAAAGCTGCTATAGCTTCCAGATCCCATTTAAATAGTAGAGCAGCAGTTGTTAGTCTTGGCATATCCAAAAAGGAATTAGTTTTAATTGCATATTGCCAAACTTAACTAAAATACAAACAAGATTTCTTTGTTAGCCAGTATATAATATTTTCCAGGAAAGTATATAATCCTTCAGATGAAAATACATTTATTTTTTATCCTTTTCCTTGAAAAAAAAATAACTTGGAAGATGGATATTCTCAAATTTACAAGGTAGCCAAATGTTATATTCTGTATTTTAAACAGCAACAACTTTAAAAGCCTGTCACTTACAGCAGCACACAAGTCTTTGAAAATATGAGACTCTTACACGTACTTCCTGGAGCAATTCTATGTGATCACATGGCCCTTCCAGGAAGTGCTGTTAAAGAACTCTTTACCCTATGAAAACCCTGGCGCTACAATAAATACACAGTGTGTTAAATACACAATAAGTTACTATTTTTAAAAAGTTAAAGGATGTTAATAAATTTAGAAGTTACTACTAACTATAACTAACTAACTAACTAACTAACTAACTATTAATATTTACAGAAATGTTCATCTGGCCCTGATTTAAAAGTAGTATATAATTTGCTGGATAATTAAACAGAGGGTAATTAAACAGAGATGTCCCACATCTGCTCAACTCTTGCCTTCAATGTTTCAATTTTTACTGTTGGGTTTCTTTTTTAATTTCATTCATGCCACTGCCATAGGAGCAGCGGAGATTTTTAGCGATGTTGTTCTGAGTAGCCAAATTGAAGTAATCTTCAATAATCCTCACATAAATAAAATAAATTAAAAGGTAAAACTAAAAATCTTAGAAAATGCAAAGAAATAAGATGAAAATGGCTTTTCAACTACTGCAAATGTGGGCTCATGCAAGAGAATTCCAAAGGTCCTAAGGAATACTATAAGTCCTTTTCCAGGGATCTGCCTGTTGACCTGTAGCAACTAAGGACCTAATGGCCTCTGATGGGGATTTCGAATCTGCTGTCATGTATGCTTATAGGCTATCTTGATATATTACTGTTTCTCATTAACATGTCATCTTTTTTTTTACAAAAAATAATTAACTCTCTTTAATCAAGCAGTTGGATTACATGCAATTAATGCATTATCTTGTTCTTTAAAATTTCAAGAGTATTTTTTGGAAGATAGAATCAAATAAAAATATACAAAACAATGAATAATGGAGATGCAGATATACAGAGGTCGAAAAGGAATTTAATATACTTATTATTTGACTTCTAGTCCTTTCCAATGTGTATTTTATATATGTGACATAATATCTTCTCAAGAAATAGCCATGACGTTTTTGCTTTAAGTTCTCCTGCCGTGTACAATTAACAGATTAGTCTGAAGCACTTTTTCTGAATCTTTTTGAAAGCAGTTATATTTTGAACACACTGCCCTAATATGCATGCTTTTTTAAAAAAAAAATGAATATGTAACTAAGAGAGCTATAGTGTATAATCAGTTACCTAATTGTATACCGTATGCTTATTTTATCATTGTCTTCAAGCCAGAATGTATATTCCTGTTGCAGATGAGTTGTGCAAGTCCTTTTGTGGAACCAAAGCACAGTCGACTGTCATCTACTGAAACTTCCCAGTCCCAATCTTCCCATGAAGAGTTCCGTCAGGAGCCAGTAGGGAGTAATACTGAATCTCCCATCCGCAAAACAGCAAGCCAGAGACGGTCTTGGCAGGATTTAATAGAAACACCACTGACAAGCTCAGGGTTACACTACCTTCAGACTCTACCACTTGAGGATTCAGTGTTTTCTGACTCTGCTGTTATCTCTCCGGAACACAGGCGGCAATCAACCCTTCCTACTCAGAAATGCCATCTGCAGGATCACTACGGCCCTTTTCCTTTAGAGGGTGAACGAATACAAGTTGTAAACGGGAATGGGGGAAAGCCCCGCAGTTACACTCTGCCACGAGACAGTGGGTTCAATCACTGCTGCCATACACTTTCTGTCAGTGCTTCAAGCCATCAAGAAGAAGTGCCACAAAAAGAGCAAGAAGAAGAGGAACAAGGAGGAAAAATTGCACAAGAAAATCAAGTAAATGAAAGTAAGCACAAATCATATTGTCATCATTAAAACAATTTTCATAGAAATAATTGTATATTGAAAAAAGAAATTTATTGGATTAAATATATGGTTTTGAATTAACTTGTTCTGCACATGGTGGAAATAGTTTTTTTAGCATTTAGATACTGTTATACACAATATCTCAATAGAATGTATTTGAAAACTTTATTTACAGTGCAGTAATTATGAAGGTATTATCATACATTATGTGGGACTTTTAAAATTATTCCTATTTTGCCACTTCCCCTCTTGCTGACGTATGTATGATTTGGGTATGGTAGTTTCTTTTTTTTGAGTGTGAACTTTGGAAAGCAAATGTTTCATGAAATAGGAGTTTCTTCCATTCTGTAAGGCTTCGTTTCATAAATCAGTGAAGAGATGCTTAGGATGGTCCAAGCTGTCTCCTTTCTGAAAAGTATGCCCACAATCTACTACAGCATGGTAGTTAACAAGCAGCTCTTAGATTGCATGTTGTTTTCTTGGAATCGTTTATAAGCATGGTTGCATTTGTAGAAGCTACCTGTGCAGTCAGACTAAGGAGATCATTAGTTCTAATTGGATGCTAATTTAAAAAGTAAATGTCCAGTGAAAGACTTTTTCACTAACATTGCAATATTTTCTGTTGTATGTGCTGTGTCCAGTAAAAGAAACATATACCAAGTATAAACATATTAAATGCTGAGTATAGAAGCTGAAGCCTCAAGTCATTGTTACTATGGTTACGAATGTTATATTCACTTTACTGACTCTTACTTTCTCTGTATCTGTATGTGTATACACAGACATACACATATGCATACACGTATATCAGTTGGGCTGCTACATTTTTATTGCTGGGCTTGAGTGTCCTTAATAGTAGCCTTACATTCAAAAACAAATGGAAATTTTAGAGAAGCACTATTAGTTATCATTTCCTAGCTTATGACTATTGCATTTTCACCAAAATATATGGAAGGATTTGATATCTTTTGAACTTCATACATTTTCTGTGGGTAACAGCATTGTACCCACTATACATCAAAAGTAGGAAAATGGCTGTTATAAAATGGCTTATAAAAATTACTAAGAAAAACAACATACTTGCTGTGATTGAGGATACTAACATGTTACCTTGAAAAACATTTTTACTGGAAGACAGATGAACAAGTCTTGCTATAGCCCTAAAAGTAGAAATTTGTTTACACCATATAGAAAGGGAGGTGCAAAATAATAGTAGCATCTCCCTACTTTATGTATACTTAGAACAGTAATACTTTTTTCTAGCTCCCTTATTATTTTAGAAGTATATCTGAATGTTGTGCATTGTTGGCTAACACATTGCTATGTAAATCTACCCCATTGATTTGTTCTCAAGAAATTCTGGATAGAATAGACTTGGATGGTAATAAATCACTTTAGTATAATAAATGTGCATATATGACACAACATTTTGGATGTCCCAGGCTATAAAGTCGTATCAAGTAATATGTATTGTTATAGAAATGTGCCTGATTGGTTGAGAATGTGTGGGTGATGAATGAATATCAACTGAATACAATATGACCGATACGAAATGAATATGTTGAGATACTTTGGTTGTATGGAGAAAATGAATGAGATTCAAAACAAATTACATAACAAATAAATGTAGGAAAAGTGAATGGATTGAGAGGAAAGGGAAAGATGTGGATGAGTGGAGATCATATCCTCACAGAGGAGAAATGACAAGTGTAAGGAACAAAAGGCAATGTATAAAGAAGTATATGGACAAGGTAGAAATAAGAATGTTTGCCTAATTAAATAGGTATGGAGGCGTATAGTGAAAGGTGTTGGAGTAAACTAGATTTGGTTAGATTTTATTTTTATTTATTTTTATTTATTTATTTATTCAATTTATTCCCCGCCCATCTCCCATACAAGGGACTCTGGGCGGGTCACAACAATCAAAGTTAAAAACAATACAATAATTTTAAAAAATACAATATAAATAAATAAAATACAAGATGGGGGACGTAGGGAACGTAGCATAGTGTTGCTACGGGGCTAGCCAACCCCAAGAGGCACTCGCTCGGGGGTCGCATAACTAGTTCTCTCTTATGTCTTTAATTTCTTTGATTTACTCCTTATTTTTCTGTGCTTTGCATCATGTTGCTTACCGTGAAATGGAGTAGGGTGATGAATATATACGTAAACACAAATATATCCAATAAGTTATGGTGCATGGTTGAAAGTACACAACATATGGTACCAAAATCACTGATCCACAATACTATGACTTAGAATTAATCTTCATTTATACATGTAAGAACTGAAAAACACATTCTCTTTGTATTATTATGACCAGCATGATGAAATCATTATAGCATGGCTATCAGCTACGTTACATCTGGAAAAACCAAAAGCAGTTGGTCCTGCAGCAGATGTGATAGAATACGCACACTTTTCTTCCTGAGCTGTACAACTTGGAAATCCATTGCAAATTTTGTAAATAATAAAATATGTTTTGGAATTAGGTTTATAAATAAAAACTTTCAGTATCTTTAATATTGGCCTGTCTTTATAATTATGTAACAATTTTTTTTATATAAAAAGAGCCATTTTTAGTTTCAGCATGTTCAAATTAAACAACTTGATTCTGCTTTTTTATTTTGTTAGAATACTTTGTCCCCTCACTTTCCCATAGGTGTGACTTAGTCCCTTTCACTATCTCCTGCTGATAGCGGGAGAGAAGATCACCCAAGTACTGGGCTTGCTCAGTTTGATCAAAATACATTTTCCTATAAGCCGCTAAATCTGCTGATTATGCAGTTTATCAGGACAGACTTGGAATACAGGCACACACTACGAAATGTTTCAGTTCACTTTAGTCTTTTATGTGACAGATCAGTTTTGTCTAGTATTAAGACAAGCACATGTCTGAAAATGAATACCAGTAAATATGAAAGCAATAAAGAGCAACGTGTAATTAAAAAATACTGTCTGAGGCCTTGTGAATAGTAAGATATTATGCTCACTGTCAGTCCTCTTGAAAAGATTCAGACTTCCGTTCAAGACAAAATACATATTTTACATATTTATCTGTAATATGTTACCTATCACAGGCAGGATTATCCCAATCAGGTATATGGTGGTGAGGATGGAATCATTTTTGCCAAACACATAGTACAAGGGCAGATTGTACGTAATAAAGGTGTAGCTGCCTCTGCCAACTAGTTTGAACAAGGATTCCATCGTTCCTTAATCATGAGATCATTTTGAAGCCTAATGAAGATATAAGAGGTACACGATAACCTCTATTCAATGAGACTTCCACTGACACCAATGGAAACTCCTCCTAGGAGGGAAAAAAGTAAAGCAGTTTTCAGGAAGACAAGTGTGAAGGAAAGTGTTAAACTAATCTCCTCTATCCCACAGTCTGTTCATGATTGGGGTTCCTACAGTTGCTATTTAAATATTAAAACAAGGAGTCATGTATTAACATATGTAGTTGACACTATAATTCACAGGCCATTAAAAAAACCCATTAATCTGCCTCTCTGTTTGTGATCTTTATCCAAGTAACACCCTTCTGACACACACCAATTATCATTTCTAATAGGTACTTCTCCTGGACTTAGGAACTCTGGGCCATTCTAGGTATTCACACACAGACTTTCAGTTTTAATTTATAAATTACTCCCCAAAATGCAATGTGGTTCACAAAAATATAGAATATATAACTTCTCAAGTAGCAGTGGGCATGGTGTTTTTTATTAAATATACCTGAAATAGTGTTTGGAGCTTTTCTAGGCTGAAATATGCTTTGTAGCTGTTCTCTGTACCCTTATAATTTCAGGGATAAGCTATTACATTATCTTGGTACAACAAGAATATGGTGTGAGAAGTTCTCACACAGTCATGAAAAATAACATGATAGTAACTTGGACAGTTACAAAAACAGAGGAGAGATAGAGTCAAGCCAGCTGGCCCAAAAGAGGGGGCCAAATAGTCCCTTAGAACAGGAGTGAAGGATTGAACATTGTTTCTATATACAGGGCTCATTCTCGATGTACTGGAGTTGTTCATATTCTTGCATTATGGTTTCTTACTTTCTTCAGTAAATTTCATCTGTTCTTGGATTTATGTGATGTGGCCTAAGTGGTTCATTCCTGCTCTGTGTGATGAAGCCTGACAGTCAATTTCAGCAACCTTATTCCAGCTATAACAGAGGAAACCTTGCTTTGAGTTTCTAGATCCACATGATAGCAGCTGGCCCTCTTGCTGTGCTGTTGATTGCTGAACAAGTGGCAGCACAATTTATATGCTAAGCTTGAGAAATGTCCTTGTAATTTGTCTGTTTTGGATTAAAAAGGTAAAGGTTCCCCCCGCACATTTGTGCAGTCGTGTCTGACTCTAGGGGCTGGTGCTCATCTCTGTTTGTTAGCCGAAGAGCCAGCGTTGTCCGATTACTTGGGATATTTAGGAATTTGTTTGAGGACTTCCAAATAGATTATGTTAAAGTGGATTCTACCTTGTCCTGCCCTATCCCTGAGAAATATCAAGAAGGTTTAGAATTCCTAAGGGTTTTGTAACATTCATTGCCACTTCATACATTATTTTGTAGCATGTGGAAGAATTTCAATCAGTTGACTAAAAAAGTGTCCCATTTAAGTGAAATTCTGATCTGTGACAGGCCTTTTTATCACTAAAATATATATATTTTGCCTCCCTGCTCTTCTCTGCCCTCCAGACTACATTCTGGTTTTGCTTTGGTAACAATGAAAGTATACCCAGTTTTCCACCATTCCTTGTAGTCCTCCTTGGACACCCTCTGTGCTCCTTATATTCCTCTGTTCCATGTCTCAGTTGGAAAGAATAAGGAATTTGAAGTAGAATATACCTTGGATTCCCAATGTAGAAAAGCCAGATTGGATTATCTGATTCATTGGAAGGGATATCTGGAGACATATCCTGCGAAGCAGCAGAATGCCTTCTTCACTAATTCAATTTGCCATTCCACACAAGTGGAAGTGTTAGGATGTCTGCCTACATGGATCCTGACTCATCCCAGTCTATGTGCATTGGATAAGCTCTTGGGCAATGGGAGGAAGTGAATTACTGGACCTGTAACTGAATTTTACATTTCTTCTCTGCCTGCCTCTGATTCTCAGCTGACAGATTTTACCATCCACTTCTGCTAGACCTTGGGGTGGATTAATTCAGATCTGGAGAACTTGTGTGATCAGGAGGTCTGCATGTTTAAAAACCTTATGCCTCACTTTCCTCTCTGGAGGAGATACAAATCTGGCCTGCACTGCCCCTCCCCCCAACTCTTTGGGAAGTGAAGATGGAGTAGGCATTCCAGTTTCCCTTGGAAGAGGTGAGGGAAAGGAGAATCTTGCAACATCTACAAATATACAGAGAACAGCTACTGGAGTATCAGAGTTCTTTCCTGAGCCAGGGGAAGGAGGAAAGTTTCAAGGTCCTCTAGGCATGAGGAAGGGAAGAGGAGTAATTTAGCAGGAGGAGGTAGTATGAGAGTTAGTTCTTATGCAGTTAGGGAAAAAGACATGATTATTAAATCAGAATCAGTTACAAAAGTAAAGGGCAAAAGAAGACTAGCCAGCCTGTCCCAAAGAGTGGGACAAGAAGTCCATTACATAGGGCAGGATGGAAATCAAAATGTTTGATGCTTGCTTCTATAAATAGGGCTTATTTTTGAATTATTGGAGTTGCTGATATACTTTGGTTATGGTTTCCAACTTTATTCAATAAATCTTACTTATCTGCAGCTCTTTGATTTCTTGTAAGGTGGCCTAAATAGTTTATTCCTGACTGTGGGGTAAAGCCTAATGATAGGATCATGACTGAGTATTTGACCTTAAAGAAATGACCCCTGTCTGAAGATTTTAACCGTGAAAATCATAGCTTAATTTTAGGTAAGCCTTCCTTTGAACTTTTTTTTCCGAAACTGTTGCTATAACAGAATTCATAGATTTGCCTCTTAATGAGAAGGAACTAATCTTTTAGGACAGTGCTTTCCAAAGTCCCACCATTGGCGACACACCAACGGTAGCGGGGGCGCGCACGGTGGCGGGGGCGCACACGGCAGCAGCAATGGCCTCGTGTTTTGCGCTAAAACCCGGAAGCGCTGATGGCGCACCACTGCCGTCGCCACGCTCACCGCTGCCGTCGCCACGCGCACCGCCGCAGGGGCAGCGGCAACGCGCCATCAGTACTTCCAGGTTTTGTCGTGACACACTAATGTGTTGCGACACACAGTTTGGAAAACTATGTTTTAGGATACTGTAGTTACAGTATAAAATATGCCAATTGCACTGCAATTGTTTAGGGAACAGAGTAGATATCTTGCTTTGAATCAATTCAATTTTTTAAAAAATTCTAAACAATGTCCCCCATACTCTTGGTTTGAACAGGTATGTGCATTGTGAAACAGGCATAACTTTTAATTTTGAAGTTTTGGATAATGCTCTATCATTCCCTGATAATGGTTTGATTTTTTAATTAATGACTTTTTTCAGCCAAAGTTTATTCTTTGGGCTTTTCTCTTCATATTTTGTTAATATAGAAGATTCCTTGCCTACAACTCTCCATGAGAGATAACTAAAACAAATTCCTAAACTGGAACAAATTAATCCTTGTTCAGATGGACATTAAGGATCAGTGGAGCATGTTCTTTTTTTTTACTTTTGGTATACAGTTCTCAGAGAACACTTTATTGCTTGTTTAAAGATCTTCCAAGTAGACTTTATACTTACTTACTTATTTATTTTAGTTTGAGAGGCTAACAGATTATTTTTAATTCAGCTAATTATAACATAGAAGGTATTCACCTCAGCCTAAAGGTTATATAGCTTATATTTAATGTTTATAGTTGCTCACTCTAAGTCACTGTTCTAGGTGTAGATTTGCTTATTTATTTATTCATCATGGTGGCTCAGCGGGTAAGACGCCAGGCTTGTCGATTGGAAGATCGCAAGTTCGGAGGTTCGAATCCCTAGCCCTGCGTGCAGAGTGAGCTCCTGCACTAGCTCCAGCTCTTGCCAACCTAGCAATTCGAAAGCATGTAAATGCAAGTAGATTAATAGGTACCACTTCGGTGGGAAGGTAACAGCGTTCCGCGGCGTCATGCGGCCACATGACCGTGGAAGTGTCTTCGGACAACGCTGGCTCTTCGGCTAACAAACGGAGATGAGCACCGGCCCCTAGAGTCGGACACGACTGCACAAATGTGCGGGGGGTACCTTTACCTTTTACATATTTATATTACTGCCCATCTCCCTAGCAAGGATGTGCTTTGATTGCATATGTGCTTTGATTGTATTTTTATTCTATTTGGATTGAAATCTATGGTTTTATTTTTTAGATTTGATCTTATTTTCCTCTCATATATACACATACTGTATACAATAACATACTTTGTGAACCACCCAATGTCTCTCGAGATTCAGGCAGTGTATAAATTTAAGAAATAATAATAATAATAATAATAATAATAATAATAATAATAATAATAGTAAAAACATTACCTGACTACCAAGTATAATATATGTGTAACTCTTTCCCAGATTTCTAATATCTGCATCAAGCAGCTTCACAAGGATATTAAAAAGCATTGGGAACAAGGTAGAAATCCCTACTAGATTGGTATAGTATTTCAGTGCTGGATAGTGTTTTTGTGAACATTGCTAAAATATGGTGGAGCATACGTGTTGCATGCAGACTACCTCCAGATTAAATTTCCAACATTTCCAAGTAGTGGTAGAAGAATTCAAGACTGTAACTGTGAGAAGCCATTGCCAGTAAGTGGTGTTGATATAGGGCTAACTGTAGTGGTGTGACTAAGTTCCTTTGCTCTTAGGTTGTGCTCCAAAATTTGCCATGTAGTAATTTAAGCAGTTATTTTTTCACACCTGTCCTCTGGGGCAAAAGCTTTTTTTAATTGATCAAGATATATGGAAGTAAATCAGAAAAGGTGGGCATTTTGTTGCCAATACTTAAGCTAATTTATTGTGAAAAGTATGCTGTATTACCTATCTCTGTTGCTATGACAACATTTATTAGATAACAGCAGCTGATGACACTTAGGCTTTATCATTTGCTGAGTTATAGAAAGAGGGAAACAGTTTGCCCTGCCAGTTTTTGCAGTGAACTATGAAACCTTCTTCTTCTTTCTGTCCTTCCCACTCACTTTCTCATCTCCAAGGCAACGAGTGTCTGCCCCCATAATTGAGATCTGAGATCAACTGCTTCAGGTGGATTGTTCAGACACTAACGAATGTGTTCTAACTTCTAAGATATTTGCCATGGTAGCATTGTATAGCTAAAAAGGTTTTGTTTTTCAGAAACAGAGCTTGATTTCTTGATTTTATTTTATTTTTTATTTCTTTGTAGGCATATTGATCAGGGCTATGGAAAGATATAGATATGAAGGGCAGAATGTGATTTGAAATGTGCATGGGCACACGTAACACCTAATGGGAACACCTTAAAGCAGCTGTGGTTTTTGCTGGGTTTATACAGCTGCCCTTTGTAGCTGACATACAGTCCCAGGGGGGAAAATGTTTGGGTTATGATGTTCTCAGACACAAGCTCTGAATTACATTTCTAATTGGATCTGTGCAGAGCCCTAATTTTTACTATTCTCTGTAGTCCTTGGCATAAACCAAAACCTAGAAATAGGAGCAATAATTAGGAAAGCTGAATACCAGTATAATAGATATTTTTATGAAGCACTATAAATGTTATACTAGTTTATTCATTTTTGTTTAGTCATTTATTTACACAGCTCCCATTTTAGGAAGCAGGATAGTAGATGCCATATAAAAGGCGACCATGTTTAAACAAGAGTGATTTGGCATTGTAATCCAACTGATAATGATGATTTGGAATTTGTGAGACCTAGGTTTAGGTTCATTTCCCAGCCTTGGATATAATGAGCCATTTCAGGCATGTCTCAGCTGCTGTTTGTTTAATAAAAGAAATCTATGACCTTCCCAAGAGTGCTGTACTACAGCTTGCAGTAACCCAGTCAACATGACTAAATGTGCATGGGGAATTAGAGATTAGTAGTAACTTGAAGGTCAAATTGGGAATTAGAGATTAGTAGTAACTTGAAGGTCAAGGGTTTCCCATCCCGGGTTTAATGACAATTTAAAGATGTTATTTTGCAAGATATTGTGAGAAGCAAAAAATTACATAAACTTTTGGGTGTGACACACAATATAAAATATATTTTGGATGATGATGATGATGATGATGATGATGATGATGATGATATCACACCTATTTTTAGGAGCTCAAAGCAGCTCATGCTAGGGCTCATACTTGATTTTATCCCCATAAAAGCAACCCCATGTGGGTTTAGCTAAGAGAGAATGACTGTCTAAAAGTCATTGAAAGAATTTCCATGGCTGAGAATAGTTTAGAACTTGGACCTTCTCAGTCCTAGTCCAACACTTTAACCACCCTACCCTATTGGCATACTTTACAAATATTGATTTATTTTTTTAAAAAAATCTTAATATTTGAGGCCTGATTACATAAGGCAATACTGGTTAATTAATAAAAAATACTGAGCAGTTGAAGAACTAGAGAAGCTTTAAATGTCCTTTAAGCAGGAGCAGGACCATGATGTCATAATATTTATGTATGATGAGCACTGACCTTTGTACCTTTTGACAAAAGTGGTCATCATTCAAAATAAAATGTCTAATATCAAACTTTTTAACAATAACGAAATGTTATCAACTAAATATTTCACTTTAGTTGTATTTTCACAAATACACACATATCAGTCCATTCAGTAAAAAAGGTTGATGATAATGATAATGTATAATATGGAAAGAAATATTGTAAAATTATAACTTACATTACAACATGATACAGCAATTAGTGATGTATTGATATTGAATATTATACTACCTTTTGTATTTATACAATTTCTAGAATACCATATCTAAAAAAAAAGCAAATACTTTTCTATATATAGCTCATTATATATTTTATTCTTTAATATGAATACCAAAATAGTGCAAGTGTTCCATCTGAAAAAAATGCTTAGGATATATCAGGTGCTATGAATTCTGAAGTGTTCTCATTGCAAGCCATTATTGAAGCCCAGCTGTACTTAGCCATTAAAACAAACTATAAAACATCCATTCACAATCATTATTTCATCTTTGCTATAAAGTTCTTTATTCCTAGAACTGTATGTGCTGTTCTTTAGCAGAATAGATGCTCAGTTGCTGAGAGGGAAGGAACCAAGGGAGAAAAAATATATAGGAGTGCTTGGATGGAGTAGGAAAAGTGGAGACAAAGGGAAGGAAGAAGAGAAGGTGGTAATGGACTGCAGATGGTGCAACAGCACTGTTGTTATTGAGTGCCTACAAAACCAGATAAGCAGTATGCACACATACCCCTGCACACAGACATACAGACACATGAACCCTAAACCCTCCCCATAGCTTTCTAAGATTTGGCAGGAAAAGGATGGAATCAGGCAGAAAAGGGGAAGGGGGGAATGCTTTTTTTAAGCTGAAGAGTGATACTACTTTAATCATGAGTAGAACTATATGCAATGAAATAGAATGTCCAAAAAAGTCCCTGATTTCAAAATTAGTATGCTACCTAACTTGCTTCTTCTGTTTTTTCCTTAATGTTTCTTTGTTTATATATTGGGTTGATTATATAACAAGAATGGTTTTGTAAACAGAAAGAAACAAAGCTGCAAAGGCAGAAACAAATCTCAACACTGTTGGTTGTTTCTATCTTTAAATAAGGCTGTAATACACTGGGGATCTCGTGGCATTTTCATCACCCTAGTTCTGATTTTCTCTAATTACAGTGGTAAGTGTAGCATATTATATGTTTAGTATCCAGATGCTTTCTTAATAACTTGAATTAGAGGCTTTCTAGTTTACATAGTAATAAAGGTCTAAAATAAGGCTCTTGCAGAATGTTTCATAGGAATTTTTATATAAGTGCCTAAATGTAATTCACATAAAAGTCTGAAAGCAGCTGTCACCTAATAATTCTCTACCAACTTTTATTATTTATTTGGTATAAAGTACTTTTAGTTTCAGATTTATTGTCAGAATGAACAAATACTAACTAATTTTTATGTGGCATGTGCTGCTTTCTGTCTCTACTAGGATAAATGGAATTGTTGAACCAGAAAAACAAATAATTAAAAACAGCTTTCCAAATATAAATTTCAAAAGCACAGCCAGTTTGTAGTAATACAAACAAATTCATTTGCAGCCCAAGTTTTTGTGAATCAGAACTCATATTACCAGGCATTTGCTGCTCTTTGAGCATTACAACATACATGAATATAATACCTCTAGTTTGAGGAAAGGATTTTTCAGGACCAGGCACAATGTTCTTCCATCCACATAATTATTTGGCAGGTATGCCAATATTCTCCTGTCTCAGCTGATTGCCCGTGTGACCCCGGGGAAGTCAAGACAATTCAACATGTCCTTTTTTATTGTAATGTTTAGAAGGATCTTTGAAAGGACATCATAACCCTCTTTTACTACGTGCGCCTGGGAGAATGGACGATTTTCACTCCCACTTTTTACTTTCAAACTCAAAGCACAAAACCACCTACACAGTAGCTAAATTTATTGTTACAGCAATAAAAATGAGGCAACAATTAACATCAAACATAACTAGAGAATCTTTCCTCTTTCCTTTTCTTGTAACTTTATTTGATCGTTTCTTTTGCTTATCTCTGATTGTAACTAATGAATTTGAATATAATATAAGAGGTAAGAGTAGGTGGTGAGGTCTGGCAAAAGTCATTCATTGGCGATCACTCGTAGCCGAGTAAGATTGTCTTCCAAGGGTAAAATTTTAACAGTGGATCCGTAAGTGGCTGTAAAGGCCAATTCTGGATCCGCACAACCTCCCACAATGAGGGCATAGGTTTCCAGGTGGGAGACGGTCATGATGAGGGTTTGCCTGACGTGCCTTCCTTTTAGCTCTTTTCTCCCTTTCACCCTGTACTCGTGCTTCTTCAAAGTCCATAGCGCCATTAATAAAGGCTGACCTCCATTTGAAACGCTCATGAGTTAGGGCTTCCCAGTTCTCAATGCTGATATTACATTTTTTAAAATTAGCTTTGAGAGTGTCTTTGAATCTCTTTTGCTGTCCACCAATATTCCGTTTTCCATTCTTAAGTTGGGAGTAAAGTAGTTGCTTTGGAAGACGATGGTCAGGCATTCGAACAACATGGCTGGTCCAGCGAAGTTGATGTTGGATGATCATTGTTTCAATGCTGGTGGTTTTCGCTTCTTCTAATACGCTAACATTAGTACGTCACTACAAGAAGAATGGCAAAGAAAGCTGTTGCAGAGGCCAAAGCCAATCACTTCTGGGACTTATATGAACTGGACACAAAGGAAGGCGAGAAAAATCTATTGAAAATGCACATCAAGGCAGAAAAAGACATTGAACACTACATGTGTGTTAAGGACAAAAATGGATGGCAACTGCAGGATAAGCTCAAAATCCTGAAACGCTGGCAGCAGCACTTTGACGAAATCTCTATCGAATTTCCACACCCACCAATTCCTGATGGCTTGGCTATCACTGGCCCAGTCCTGCGCATTACACCTGAAGAGGTTATCAAAGCTATAAGCAGCTTGAAGAATTCAAAAGCACCTGGTCTGGACAATCTACCAGCAGACATCTGGAAGTTGAAAGAACTTTGCGGCACAGCAGCTGTCTGGCTGAGAAACGTCTTCAATATCATTGTGGACTCTGGCCACGTGCCTGCTGACTGGGCCATGAGTATCTCAGTTCCCCTGTTCAAGAACAAAGGTGACTGGTTGCAGTGCAGTCAGCAGCAGCAGACTGCTCCAACTACTGACCAATCCACCTCCTGTCACACACAATAAATTTTTTAGAGCAGATCCTCAACCAGCACCTCCATGACATTGTTGAAATCAGTATCAACCAGTGTGTTTTGTCTAAGGATTTGAGTACCACCACACCACTTTTGCAGCTCACATGCTCATGGAGAAGCATAGAGAAAAGAAGTCATTACAATTGTCTTTCCTTGACTTAGAAAAAGCTTTTGACTGTGTTCCACACCAGCTGATATGGTACATGCTATGTGACTGTTGTGTGCCTGAGCTGCTCATAGAATGAGTCCAGATGCTTTATGTTAATATCAGCAGCCGAGTATTATGTGCCGCTCACCTTTCCGACAGCTTTCCTGTGAAAGTTGGTGTGCACCAAGGCTCAGCATTATTGCCATTGCTGTTCATTCTTGCCATGGACACTATCACGCAAGACCTGCATCACAGTGCCCCCTGGGCCTTGCTCTATGCCAACGATGTCCTGCTCACAGCTACCACCAGGGAAGAACTATAGCACTGTGTCCAGACATGGAATAACTCTTCTTCTTCTTCTTCCTAGCATTTTCCTGCTATTTTCGCGGGGTCTGCTTTTCAGATCCTGAAACACCACTTTGCCCAATCATCTGCATCCTCAGCGTGTAGCCCATCAATTTGCATGTCCTTATTGATGGTGTCCTGCCATCTCTGTTTTGGTCGCCCACGTGGCCGTTGGCCATCGATTTTAAGATGGTAAGCTATTTTGGCGACAGTGGAAGGTGCCGCTCTAAGGACATGTCCATACCAACGAAGCCGTCTTTCTCTCATCTTCTCTGTAATTAATGACACGCCTAGTTGTTGTCAAATGGCATCATTTGTGACGTGGTCAAGTAGGGAGATGTCCGATATCCAATGGAGCATATGCATTTCCATAACATGGAAACGGCTCTCTACACTCTTTGTTGCTGCCCAATATTTGGTGCCATGCAATGCCACAGGGCAGACAGTCGTCTTATAGCTCTTAGATTTAAGACAGATTGGCATTTGTTTGTCACAAAGCACACCAGTGAGTTCTCGCCAGCATATCCAGGCTGCATTCACCCTTGCTCGCACGTCACCGCTGATGCCACCGTCGCCTTGGAGATGGGAGCCAAGATATCGGAAGATATCAACCTTCTTTAAGTTTTCTCCATTTATTTGTAGCATTCCATGGGTGGTTACGGTCTCTAGGTACACAGTTTTCTTTATGTTCAGGCAAAGTCCAAAATGGCTGAGATAGTCGTTCCATGCCTGTACTCGCCACTGTAGTTCATTCCTAGTAGTAGAAGCAAGCATGTCATCATCAGTGAAGTGTAAGGTCCAGGGTGCATTTTGCTGCAGGTCCCATGTGATGGTATCCATAACTAATATAAATAGGAGCGCCGACAGCGCGGAGCCTTGGTGCACTCCAACCATCACCGGAAAACTGTTAGAGAGGCCAGCTGGACATTGCACACGGCTACTAGTGTTCTTATATAGCATTTTGACCCAGTCAATGAGTAATTCATGCACCCCGTGGTCATGGAGGGTATACCAAATCAATTGGTGTGGAACACGGTCAAATGCCTTTTCCAAGTCTAGAAATGCCATGTGCAATGATTGGGTCTTCTCTCGGTGTTTCTGTATAAGCTGACGAGCTGTAAAAATGGCATAAATCGTCCAACATCCTTTAACGAAGCCACATTGGTTGATGGTAAATTGGACGATGTTGTGAATGTGTTGGTCCAAAATTTTCTCAAAGATCTTCAGAGTAGGAGTAGGAGTAGGAGGCGAATTGGGCGATAATTGGCACAATCGGCTGGGTCACCCTTGTTTTTAAATATGGGGGCACATATACTCGTTGACCAATCAGTCAGTACACAGCCATTTCTCGTTACAACATTGAAGAACTCTATCAGCCAATATATCCCTGTATTGTGGAATTCCTGCAATTTCCAGAGAACCGCGGGTAGATCATCAAGTCCTGGGGCCTTCATGTTCTTTATACTGTCTACTGCATTTATCCCCTTCATGGATCACTGCCTTGTCGTGGCGAAGGGGCTTGCGTAACTCAATGAAGTCAGGTCAAGAAGAACAGGTCATGATGGAGAGTTCTGACAAAACGTGGTCCACTGGAGGAGGAAATGGCAAACCACTCCAGTATCCTTGCCAAGAAAACCCATGGACAGTATCAAAAGGCTAAAAGATATGATGCCGGAAGATGAGCCCCTCAGGTCGGAAGGTGTCCAAAATGCTACTGGGGAAGAGCGGAGGGCAATTCCGAGTAGCTCCAGAAAGTGTGAAACGGCTGGGCCAAAGCCGAAAGGACGCTCAGTTGTGGATGTGTCTGGAAGTGGAAGGAAAGTCCGATGCTGTAAAGAACAATATTGCATAGGAACCTGGAATGTAAGAACTATGAATCAAGGTAAGCTGGATGTGGTCAAACATGAGATGACAAGATTGAACATCGACATATTGGGAATCAGCGAACTAAAATGGACAGGAATGGGCAAATTTAATTCAGGAGACCATTATATATACTACTGTGGGCAAGAATCCCTTAGAAGAAATGGAGTAGCTCTCATAGTCAATAAAAGAGTGGGAAAGGCAGTACTGGGGTACAACCTCAAAAACGACAGAATGCTTTCAGTTCGAATCCAAGGCAAACCATTCAACATCACAGTGATCCAAGTCTATGCCCCAACCACTGATGCCAAAGAAGCTGAAGTTGACCGGTTCTATGAAGACCTACAACACCTTCTAGAACTAACACCAAAAAAAGATGTCCTTTTCATCATAGGGGACTGGAATGCTAAGGTAGGAAGTCAAAAAATAACCGGAATAACAGGCAAGTTCGGCCTCGGAGTACAAAATGAAGCAGGGCAAAGGCTAATAGAGTTTTGTCAAGAGAACACGCTGGTCATAGCAAACACTCTTTTCCAACAACACAAGAGACGACTCTACACATGGACATCACCAGATGGTCAATACCGAAATCAGATTGATTATATACTTTGCAGCCAAAGATGGAGAAGCTCTATACAATCAGCAAAAACAAGACCTGGAGCTGACTGTGGCTCAGATCATGAGCTTCTTATTGCAAAATTTAGGCTTAAATTGAAGAATGTAGAGAAAACCACTAGACCAATCAGGTATGACCTAAATCATATCCCTTATGAATATACAGTGGAAGTGAGGAATAGATTTAAAGGATTAGATCTGGTAGACAGAGTGCCTGAAGAACTATGGATGGAGGTTCGTAACATTGTACAGGAGGCAGCAACTAAAACCATCCCAAAGAAAAAGAAATGCAAGAAAGCAAAGTGGCTGACTGATGAGGCTTTACAAATAGCTGAGGAAAGAAGGGAAGCAAAAGGCAAGGGAGAAAGGGAAAGATATAAACAACAGAATGCAGAATTCCAGAGAATAGCAAGGAGAGATAAGAAGGCCTTCTTAAATGAACAATGCAAAGAAATCGAGGAAAACAATAGAATGGGGAAGACTAGAGATCTCTTCAAGAAAATCGGAGATATCAAGGGAACGTTTTGTGCAAAGATGGGCATGATAAAGGACAAAAAAGGCAGGGACCTAACAGAAGCAGAAGAGATTAAGAAGAGGTGGCAAGAATACACAGAAGAACTATACAAGAAAGATCTTAATATCCCTGATAAATACGATGGTGTGGTCACTGACCTTGAGCCGGACATCCTAGAGAGTGAAGTCAAGTGGGCCTTAGGAAGCATTACTAACAACAAAGCTAGCGGAGAAGACAGTATCCCAGCTGAGCTATTTAAAATCCTAAAAGATGATGCTGTTAAAGTGCTGCACTCAATATGCCAACAAATTTGGAAAACTCAACAGTGGCCACAGGATTGGAAAAGGTCAGTTTATGTTCCAATTCCAAAGAAAGGCAATGCCAAAGAATGTTCAAACTACCGTACAATTGCGCTCATTTCACATGCCAGCAAGGTTATGCTCAAAATCCTACAAGCTAGGCTTCAGCAGTATGTGAACCGAGAACTACCAGAAGTGCAAGCTGGGTTTCGAAGAGGCAGAGGAACTAGAGATCAGATTGCCAACATTCGCTGGATCATGGAAAAAGCAAGAGAGTTCCAGAAAAACATCTACTTCTGCTTCATTGACTACGCTAAAGCCTTTGATTGTGTGGATCACAACAAACTGTGGCAAATTCTTAAAGAGATGGGAGTACCAGACCACCTTACCTGTCTCCTGAGAAACCTGTATGTGGGTCAAGAAGCAACAGTTAGAACCGGACATGGAACAACCGACTGGTTCAAAATTGGGAAAGGAGTACGACAAGGCTGTATATTATCACCCTGCTTATTTAACTTATATGCAGAGTACATCATGAGAAATGCTGGGCTGGATGAATCACAAGCCAGAGTTAAGATTGCCGGGAAAAATATCAACAACCTCAGATATGCAGACGATACCACCCTATTGGCAGAAAGTGAAGAGGAACTAAAGAGCCTCTTGATGAGGGTGAAAGAGGAGAGTGCAAAAGCTGGCTTGAAACTCAACATTAAAAAAACCCAGATAATGGCATCTGGTCCCATCACTTCCTGGCAAATAGAAGGGGAAGAAATGGAAGCAGTGACAGATTTTATTTTCTTGGGCTCCAAGATCACCGCAGACGGTGACTGCAGCCATGAAATTAAAAGACGCTTGCTCCTTGGGAGGAAAGCTATGGCAAACCTAGACAGCATATTAAAAAGCAGAGACATCACCTTGCCGACAAAGGTCCGTATAGTTAAAGCTATGGTTTTTCCAGTAGCAATGTATGGCTGTGAGAGTTGGACCATAAGGAAGGCTGAGCGCCGAAGAATTGATGCTTTCGAGCTGTGGTGCTGGAGAAGACTCTTGAGAGTCCCTTGGACTGCAAGGAGGTCAAACCAGTCAATCCTAAAGGAAATCAACCCTGACTGCTCATTGGAAGGACAGATGCTGAAGCTGAAGCTCAAATACTTTGGCCACCTAATGAGAAGAGAGGACTCACTGGAAAAGACCCTGATGCTGGGAAAGACTGAGGGCAAAAGGAGAAGGGGACGGCAGAGGATGAGATGGTTAGATAGCATCACCGATGTAATGAACATGAATTTGAGTAAACTCCGAGAGACAGTGGAGGACAGGAAGGCCTGGCGTGCTATGGTCCATGAGGTCACGAAGAGTCGGACACGACTGAACGACTGAACAACAACAACAACAACTGCATTTATGACTTCTGTGGTGATAATGGGCAAAATTGGTCCATAGGTTGGCGTGACATGGAATAACTGTCTTAGCCAATTCGGTTTCTGCGTTAATATCAAGAAGACTGAGTATCTAGAGACTAGCCCAAGCACCTCCACCATCCAGGTCAGTAGTGAAGATCTAGTGAAGATAAACTCCATCTGTTACTTAGGATCCCGTCTGCAAAATTATGGCAGCATTAATGAAGTAGTGCGTGTGAAGGTGAATGCAATATGGCTATGGTGGAAGAAGATCACTGGAGTGCTGTGCGATAGGCGTATGCCAATTCACCTAAAATTGAGAGTGTATAAAATGATGGTCCACCCAGTAGCACTGTATGGCTCTGAGTGCTGGCCAACCACCAAACGTGCTGAGCACCCTTTATATGCCATGGAGATGCGCATGTGCCATTGGTCATTAGGCGCTTCCCTTCTTGACCACGTCAGCAATGATGCAGTCCAGCAGCAGATGGTCATTGCACCAATAACAGAGAAAATGAGGGAAAACTGCCTACAGTGTTATGGCCACATTCTACGAGCAGCACCCCACACTGTCGCCTGCACCGCCTACCACTTTAACACTGATGGCAAATGCCTGCGTGGAAGACCGAAGCAAAGGTGACAGGACACAATTAACCTGGACATGAAAATCATCCAGTTGGACCCAGTTGCTGCATTTGATCGTGTGAAATAGCATTTGTTGATCCGAAACGCGGACCCTGCACCTGCGGGAAAATGGGGGGGGGGGAGAAGGAGGAAGAGGAGGAAAGATAAGGGTATATATGTTTCTTACAGAGTGAGAACACATAAAACAATCTAAGAATGATAGCAGGAGGTATGCCACAGCATCTTGGGACAATCACTTTCTTTAGTAAACTGGGACTTTTTGTGATCTGTTAAGACCAAATTTGAAATGTTGTTTTAATTTCAGCAGCTTATGTTTCTTTTTAAGGTTTTTCTACTGAATTTTTCTGATAAAATGTCCAAGAAATTAAAATGTCTCCACTGATTGAGGCTCTGATAATGGTACACATTGGTTTCCTTACGTAACAGCTGCCCTGTTTGACTTAAGTAATAGCAATGATGCTCAACTAATATCATTAGGGCACTTAATACTCTTATTACTGTAAGGATGGGGATAGCATTGTACCTTATTACAGGAGTTTGTTTCTGATTTTTATTTTTTTTGTTAGGTGCTCCTTATAGTAGTAATTTCAGATTGGTGGGACTGTTCATTCATTCAAACCATATGAGGGAATCATCTTTCAGGACGGACTGTAGACATGCATTTAGCTGAGTGGTTTATGTGACAACAATTTGTTGTAGCAACTTATTTCAAATCCTTGTTCACCCTATTAGGTACAAAGGGGGGGGAAATGGTTTATCTATGGCAGAGCTTTCCAAACTGTGTGTCGCGACACAAAAGTGTGTCGCCACACACAGCGTGGTGTGTCGCCACACCACCCGGAAGCGGCGGCGCGTGCGTGTACGGCAGTGGTGCGGCATCAGTGCTTCCGCGTTTTAGCGGAGGCTGCCGCCGTGCACGCGCGCACCGCCGCACACACTCCCACGCCACCGCCGTGCATGTGCACCCCCCCGCGCCACCGCCGTGCCACTGGTGTGTCGCCAGCGGCGGCACTTTGGAAAGCCCTGATCTATGGGATACCTTTCAGTTTAACTCCCCTTCCTTTATTTTTCTCTGCCATCACAGATGTGTTATAGTCTTTTTTTTCCTTAGTAAATGACTAGAACTCCTTTAAATCTGAGGTTTCTGCTTATGTAATGTTTACTTTGCTATTTTCCATTTTGGACTACAGGTAATCCTATTCTTGAAAAATATACATCTGGTTTTATATACAGTAGCTGTTTATTTGTTACATACTTACAGTCACTCTAAGTGGCTCCACCTTTTGCAAAGTCATAGTAGTATTGCAGTTATATGTAATACTGATGAAACTTAAGATTTCATTTGTGACTAAAATTGCCAGGACTTAATACAAAAATCGCTACATATAGAATAGCTCTTTAAAATCACATTTTATTCTTCAGATTCTCTTAATTTTTTATCTTTAATTTATTGTATTTTTATCTGTAACTGTTTTTATCTGTATTCTGTTTTTATTCTGTATTTAGTTGCTTATTATTAAGGAGTAGGCTGTCCTAAGTCCAACTGTTGATTGGAAGCATAATGTGTAGCAGCATGGGAATTACCTTTATATTTATATTTATAACTGAAGGCTTAGACCCACCATTTTCTCCTGCCAATAGGGATATTTTCTTCATGGAATTCTCCTCAGATTTGTCCAGCCATTGGACAATAGGAAGTAGACTTTATCTATAGCTTGAATCATGTCAACTGGATTTCTATTTTCTCAGTGGAAACATTTCGCTCCTTATCCAAGGAGCGAAACGTTTCCACTGAGAAAATAGTAATCCAGTTGACATGATTCAAGCTACAGACAATTCCACCTGGATGACTGAGAACCTTCATAGACTTTATCTATTTCCTCTCTGCAGTTGCCTAAGTCTGTGTTAAATTCAGGCAAATTTCAAGGCAAATAATTGAAAGTATAAACCGGCTTCACTCAGGATCTGGTTCTAAACAAAACTGCTTTCCCAGTCTCTTATCCTATTTTCTCAGCTGATTTAGCTAGCTGACCTGGCCTAATAGCAACTAATAGATTTTATGGAAGAAAGCAGTGAGTCTATCCCTTAGGTTCTATGAGAGCTCGTGATCAATCAGCTCCATCATATTCAGGAAGAGGCATTGTTTCTTAAATCCCTTTGCATATACACATCCCTTCAATGTATCTGAATTTATTTATTTATGTATTTAAATTGAGAAGAAATACAAAATGTAGACAAAACACCAAATTCAATAGAAAAACACCAAATTCAATAGAAAAACACAAGTAAATGAAACCATCCTTAAACTTAAAAAAGGATAGAAACCAGAAAAAAAAGAAAAAATTATGAAAAGAAAAAAATCAACATTATATATTAAACTTATCAGTAGTCATTGGTTTATTAATAAATAACACATATAAGTATGTTGATTATAATATAATCAAATACAAAATATTTTTAAAAATATCTTAAAATCTCTGCCAAAGTAGTACATGTTACTTCATCCTTTGATGTAGAGAAGATTGCTTTTTTCAAGACAGATAAATTACACATTTCCAAAAGCCATTCCTTAACATCTGGAATATGTTCTATGATGATGATATTTTGGCAATTTTGGATCAGTACTTGACCTCTCTGCCTAATCTTATAAAGGTAGTACAGGATTATAACCAGGATTTCTAGTTATAAGATTTATTGGGATAATTTTTTCTTACTTCCCTTGGGTACTAACATATTGACACAGTTATGTAAAGAGTTGAGTTTTGTGATCCCCACTGATTGTATTAAATATTTGGGACTTTACATACCCAAAAATATTTCCCAAAAATATGTGGAAATATGCTGAAACTTTTATAAAAGATTGAATTGAATGTAAACAGATGGGTTAGAATTCCCTTAAGCATGTGGGCTAAAATTAATATTATTAAAATGGATATTGTTCCTCGCTTAATTTATGAGGTATCCCTATGTTAATATTAAATAAATATTTCCTTCAGATTGATAGGAAATCTATTTGGGATAGTGGACTACCAAGGTTTTCTTTAGCTAAACTGAGATTACCAGTTGAGGGAGGTGGTTTTAATTTATCTGATTTTCTTTTCTTTTGTAGATTTTCTTTGTTTTAAGTATCAAAAGCCAAGTTTTTCAATGTTTTTTCAGGTCATTGCAAAAACCGTTACTGTATGAAACTGCTTTTGTATGGAGTCTGAGTGTGGTGTAGAAGTGATTATGGTTCCCAAGAGAGTTAAAAGAAATTCTTAAGTTATGCTCAGAGAATATCTATTACTTCACAAGGTTTGAGGTTCATAGATTCTTGCCTGAAGTCCCTGGTCAATTTAAAGATGGAAGAGTGAAAGAAATTGACATTTATCTTCAAAATGCTGCAGACACTGCAATACGAAGGTAGCTTAGAAAACTTAAAATTTTATTTTTAAAAACTTTATTGTTCAGAGTTTGTGATTGAGAGTCAGTAGTGAATGGCTCAATCGCAACTTTTGCTCTGCTTTTCAAAGATTCCTTTGTAGTTCTTTACATCAAGAAAAGAAATCTCCCAGTTTTATAATGTGTAATTCCATGATGGCTACCTGACAAATTGAACCTTTTTCCTGTTTACTATTGTGCTACCATGTTTACTAACTGGCAGTGAGTTGTGGTACCTGTGCTGAATTAATATAAAATGCTTCTAATCTTAATATACAATAATAATTATACTTGCTGCACAACTATAGAATTACATTGCAACTAGAAAGGATAATTAGATATACATTGTTTACTTCCCTCTCATAATTTTGATTTTTAGTGCAGAAATTACAGTAAAAATGCACATAAGAATTAGGTTCTTCTCTGTTACTTGGCAGGATTCTGGCGTTTTTTCCCAGCTACATAGTTCTTTCTATCCCATTCTCATGATACAACTATTGATCATTTATTTTTAAAGCAACTCACTTTTTTGTTATTTTTACATGGAAATCAAACCCTTTGATCTGATTTTGCAGTCACTCAAAATGAAGATTGTTTTTAATGCCCATTTACCAAGTGTGTTTTAATTATAGCAGTCATACATTGAGTTTGTGTTAGATCCCCTGCTGAGATATGAATTAGGCTTCCTTTTCCATGTTCCCAGTTAGGTGATCTTGAAAATGTAACCAAGGTCAGACCTGATTAGTACATGGATGGAAGATCAGCAGGAAACACCAGAAACGTAGGCTAGATTAGGAAGTTGGAGAAATATCCTAGAAGAAGCAATAGCAAACCATTTCCATATTTCTGCTGAAAAATAATATGGATATGTCATGCGGTCATCAGAAATCAAGACTGACTCAAATAAAGCTTTATCCTTACCCTTTTTATGTTAATTTTTATTATGTTGATCAGTGGATAATCTTCGAAAGGTATAATGTGTTGAATATTGTGGACTAGTTTGAGTGCTTTAGTCCAGCCCAGTTTCTCCCATATTGTCATAAACATTTTGCAATGCATATGAAATAGAAAACTCCTAATCATACATTTATATATAAATATAATACATTTATATATAAATATAAATAAATATATTTGTCACTTAATTTACTTTGGTGTTATAATTGCTGCTTAGTAGCTTTACAGTAAATTGAAAATACAGATCTGCATCCAGCTAATTTTTTTTCCACTAATGACAGAATCTTCTAAAATCTGTTTTAAAAAATGTGCCATGTGTTTATTACTTAAGCACGTTTGCATGCAAATAAAAAAGAACTCTGTGGAGCTAAAGCCATGTGGAGCAATCTTGTCATATATCCTTTCTCTTTTTTATCAGGATTGCATGATTATAATGCAGTTCTTTCACCATATTGTATCACTGCTTTATTGTATTAGGCTAAAGCACTGCGAGAGTTGATAGAACCTCTCCATTCCAACTTGGATCCACTTCTCTTGGCACTGAATCGATTGGACACAGAGATTGATAAAGTATGGGTTAGAGAATTTAGATCGGAGAGAATTGGCACGACGGAGACTCATCTTCAGCCTCTTGCAAGCAACCTCTAATGTCCTGCATTCAAAAAGTCAATCAATTCTTCTTGAATAACTTTGATGTTTATAAGCAAGAACTGACTTTAAAATATAGACAACCAAATGCCTGGGTAAGGGGCCTCCAGGAAAGGGGCAAACCTGTTACCAGTTCTATTGATTTTATTTTGAACAATACATCCTTTCTACAGAGGAACTAGGCACAATATCAGATCAAGGCTACATGGAATAGTTGCACAAAATTCAGTCATCAGTGTGGGGAAAATAGGGGAAAGAGGGTCATAAGAGGGAAAGGGCTATGGTGTTACTCAGGTGTGTTCTGCATTCTCCAAGTAAAGGAAAGAGGGATCAAATGTGGTTACCTTAAGCTCCTCTTTTGAAAATGGACTTCCATCTAAAGTGGAAAATACTAATATTCTTTTCCACATTAGTGAAGTAAAATAATTGCTGTATGATAACAAATTAAATGCATCCTGTCAAAATCAGCTGTAAGTGGACTGTGTTTCTACTGTATTTACTTGGAATCCAATGCTTTTATTTTCATCAAGGTTTAGGCTAAAGCTATACATGCAACTGACCCAAGATGAGCTCCAAAGATAAGGTTCTAAAGGGGAGAAAGAAAGAAAGAAAGAAAGAAAGAAAGAAAGAAAGAAAGAAAGAAAGAAAGAAAGAAAGAAAGAAAGAAAAGCATAGTTGTTTTGCTAAGAGGTTCCTTCATACACCCTGTCTCCTCATACATTTTCTTCTAAGATGAAATTAAGAACCAGAAATGAGCTTGAAGAAAGAAGTTTGCAGATACTAGTGATATATATACATGTGCACATTTAAATTTAAAAACTTTATTATTACCCAAGATTGGAGTAGATCCAATTATAAATAAACAGGCCTATCACTGTTACTTCTCGCTTAACTCTTGCTTTCAAATAAGTTTGGTTAGTATTGCAACAGAGTCTGAATCAGTTTACAAATGATGCACAAATACTCATTTATGAAGGTTTACCATATAATGTTTCAAACTCTGCAGATAATTTTCTATATCGCCTTACATTGTAGGACTTTAATGCGAGTGGTGCTAGTTTGCATCAGAGACATGAAATATTCTCTTTAATTTAGCCAAGAACTAGTAGGAGACAGTTTTGGAGGCAAGCTTTTATCTGAATGCCTCTTTAAGTGATTAAGATGGCGTTTATTAAAAAGTTCCCTATCTAGTGTCCTCCAAGTGTATTGGATTTCAAACTCTATTATCCCTAGCCAGTTTGTCCAAGTACCATACTGGCTAGAAACTATGTTAGTTGAAGTTCAACACATCTGAAAGGTACCAGGCTGGAGAAGAATGGTCTAGTATTATGTACTCAGTATCCTATGAATCATTGTTTGCCTGTAACTCTGTGACTGGATGTTGATTTTTTTTCTCTTTTTGGCTGAAGGTGTTCTGTAATGTCAGTGCTAATTCTTGATATTTCATACAATACTATGGACAGAAAATTCTAAAATGTATTTTGAAATGTTATATTTCTGTCAGGTCCATGTATGGTATTACGTTATGCTGATACCAATAAAATATATAGTTATTTATATAATATTTCACTTTCTATAGAGCAGTGAATTGTAATTTCTTTTCATAAGTGAATCCATATGCAACATCTGCTTAACAGTTGTAAGAAAATCCTAGCAGTTTTAATATGCATTTTAAAAGCTTGTATACCGTAGACAAACCAGTGGGAACTTTATTACAATGCCTGTAGTTTACATGCAAAGATACTAGACTGGTTTAGGTCTGTTTTTTAAAAATCAATATAACATCAGCTTCTATTACTTTTTATGAGCACAATTTAATGTATGGTTTTATCAAAATAAATGATTAATTGCATGGTATTTAAAACAAAAAAACCTGATTGCATTTAGACATGATCCATTCAAGGTTAAGTATTGTGAGTCCCATTTTTATAAAAATAGACTTCCCGGGAAACCAAATCCTTCCCACTTCCAACTTAGTTGGAATGTGAAGTTCATAAGTCTGGCTGTTATTAAGTGATTTGTTCATAGAGTGCTGTCTATTGAATGAAGTTACACACTGCCAATGGTTCTATTTAATTAATCATATGCTCTAAGGAACCACTTTCTACTCTAATTTATTGCTGCTTTATTGCTGAGCAAAAGCAGATGTTAGCTGTTTATATAAAATTCCCACTGAAATACCTTATTCAGGTTCCATAAATCACTGCTTAGTGCATAAAGATTTTGTAGTTTGAACAATTTATCACTAAAATGGCCTGGAACTTTATGATCAATCACTAAATTTTGTAATTAGATAGAAATGAAAAAAAGATTAGGGAGGTAAAATTTGAAATTAGAACTTAAAATATATTGATTGCCATTTTGCTTTTGAATGATGGCTCACTTGCTACACTGTCAAAAGCAGAAATGCGTCAATATTGTGATATCAAAATGCATTCACATTTTAGAATAGGCATTTTTTTCCCTCCAAAAATAGTGCACTTGAGCAATCTGTTACATTAAATGTACCTAGCTTTGTCAAATTTCTCTGTATTGCTAATAACAAAATTTGTAATATTACAGTATTTGGGAGGTAAAACAGTTTTTACAAAGGAAAAAGGATATTTTAAATTGCTTCATAACTATACCTTACTTGGAAACAAATTAATAAGTATTTTTGTATTGTCTCTGCCTAGATGAGTCAGGGTATCATAAAATGATTCAGAACTTTCTTGATGTACTTCTTATACCAGCTCTAAAAAGAAACTGATTTTTAAAATATAACCTATATATTTTCTGAAGGTATTTTTGCACAATTCCTGTATAACTTTGATGAAAGGCTTTGAGTTGTAACAGTTTGTTACTCACCATGGAAAATCTTCGGAAAATGTTTATGCATAGAATCTCCAATGTGTTGCTCCAGTCATTCCTATGGAAGCAATAAGCTATTGGACTCGTTGATCCAAAGCAAAGGAAGTATAGTTTTGTTTTGAAGAAATATTGTCTGCTGATCATTATCACTTGTAGTTCTTGTTAATTGTGCCCCCTACATATGAAACTAGGCATATTATTTAAGCTACTTGCAAGAATATGCATGCTATTAGGTTGCTTACATATGTATTCCTGGAACATCTGCCTAACATACTGTAGAAACCTAACTACATGCTAATAGTACGTAAGCAATATATGACCTCTGTTGGTACACAACAAAAAAAGTGATGCTCAGTCATTCAGCACTTCTATGGAATATAATAACCTATTACAGTATTAGGTTATTCAGTGTGTTCAGTAAAAGTATGCAGACTGATGTGCAGATTTTTTAACCTTATTGAAACAGGAAATATTCATGTTTAAATCAATATATTGTAGTTGCCATAGTGATAAAGAAAATGTCTCAGATTCATTTTGTGAGTGGAAATAAGTTTCCTTTCACAGAAGCTGAGCTCAGCTGTGCTCAAGGAAGGTCCTGTTATATTAGTGCAACTTTTCTTCCATGAACAGAGCAAAAAGGCAATGTCCAAATCAATATATTACATTACAGCATCTGAAGTAGTATTTCTGACCTGAGAAGAGCATGTATGTTCTTTATCCAAAAGTGAATACTTGTCTTAGGCAACGGTGGTTCAAGTTTTATTTGTGACTGTAGCAAAGTCCATCCATCCAAAAAACTGTCATTTATTATATTTACATATTGCACCTTTGTCTACCAGGCATCTAGAGTGATGTACTAATAAAAATTTGAATTTTTATCTGCTCTCAGAAATGAAAAAAAAAACCCCTACCAATTAACCTGAAATCTGCCATCAAAATACAGCTGGATTCATTAAAAAAATAAACATTTGAGTCCTTTTGTTTATAAGGTGACTATTTTTTTATGCAACCTCCCCACCCAACCTCCCATGACATTAAATGGGTTTATGTTATTGAAAAAGCTTTGACAAATGTGCTAGGTCTAGGGCACATTCTTTAGAAACATATTAGTCTTCTGCTAATTTGATATAAATTTTAATTGTATTATTATTCTCTGCACTTTTTGTCAATGGCTGCCTCTTGACATTCAGGTAAGAACATTGGCTGTTTCTCTGTATTGATGTGATCAAGATCTTATGTTGTATAAATTGGAATGTAACGCAACAGGCAAGAATGCCACTGCTCAAATCTGGTCTTAAGTCATTGAAACTTCAGTTAAGTAATTTTTGAAGATTGTATATGAAAGTAACAGGTGTTATATAGCTGCTGGTTTACAATTTAATATCAAATCAGTATATTTATATTCTCAAATTTGAGAATATGGAATATTTCTTACTCATTTCAAATTTGTTCATGACCGAAAGAAATCCAACTTCAAATTTAGTTGAAAGTTTTATCTTTAAAACAGCTTAGATTGGATCCACAAAGTCTATCAGTCTATGAGTGGTTTAAAAATCTTTGTAAATAGGATAGGAACAGCAGTATTTGTATTATTATTTTGCAGTTTTATAATGGGAAGTTGTAAATGATTTTTTTCCTAATTTGGCTAGGAGATGGAATTTGAGTGGCTAAACACAGTTGTTTCCTGTACCCACCTTGCCTGCCCAACCTCACCCCCAACCCTGGAAACTAAAGAACATAACTGTCTGACCCACTATAGTCGGCAGCTTTGGTATAAATAAATCAAGTAGTAGCTATGTGTATTAGCTACACTATTTTTATTTTACAGATTCAAAAGACTAGAGTTGGTGTCCTTGTGATGGTTGCCATTACAGTTGACAATCACTGAAAAAGTGGGAGGTTGATACAGAGTGTATACTCATCCCTATCTCAATCCTGTGTCCTCTTGTCCTGCACTTCTCCCTTTCTAATGCAGCTTTAGCCTTTGTTTTCACACGTTCACTTATTGATGGGTGTTGTTTGTTTATATTCTCGGCATTCTTGCTCTGAAAATCTCTTGCTACTAATGGTATCCTGAAAGATCATAGTGGTTAAGCCTATGATCCTGTCCTGCAATCTCAAAGAGAGTTCTAACACATCTGGAACAAGTAATTTGCCCCTGATAAATTTATCCCTTATGACAATTCCCACTCAGATATAATCTATTACTGGTATTAACTTGCATAATGCAAATCTGAAGAACATCATAAATAGCTCATCATTGAATAGGAATACAGATAAGACTAATTTTTATATCAAGTTTTTTTCATATAACATGAAATGTACACTATACTAGTGCAGTGAGTTTATTACATTAATTTCAGCATGTGGATTTCCTGCTGTTTTGTACTTGGTAGGAATCTTGATTTGCTTAAAGTATTTTTGTGCAAATAGCTTACTGACTATACTAAGTCTGGACTGAGGTGATAGATAAATCAGATAAAGAAATAAAAATAAAAAATAAGTGAATTAGAGCTGGATTGGGGAAAGTTTGGAGACTGATAGCAAATAATTTAAAGAAGACTATACCTACCACTATGCTTTACTTTAGGGTAAAGTATTACTGTTAAGTACCTAAATCAACATCTACATAGTTGTCCAAAAAGGCAGGGAGGAAAATAATTGCAGTGGATATGTAGCAAGTGAGACTTCTGTGATTCTATTTAGCATAGATTTATTTCTGAGTAAGGTGCAAACATTCGTAAAAAAAAAGTGACATATTTGCTGTTGAAACAATAGCAAACATTTAGAAGAATATTCATGATATTGAAATTATGCATTCATGTGTGATTTTGTTAAATAAATACATCCACTGAAAGTAAGAAAAGCTCTTAAAAGCTTTGTACACAGGCATTAGCTGTTACTTATAGATGGTTCTTTAATACTTTAAAACTCAACAAATGTACTGAGTTAAAAATACCCTTATGCCTAAGGTTTTTGTAGAAATATAAGAATGCTTGACAATGTTGTCTTTATGAGTCTTCATATAGTAAGCTTGCATAGATAAGTCTTGTAGATTAATGCTAATTTAAATACTCACATATTTCCTTGTGACCTCCTGATGAGATTTTGGGCACATTTATGAATATTTTTAATGAAACGTTAATAGGGCAAAAAGCACTGTATTGCAATATTTTACTGTATTATCAAAGTAACAAATTGAATGGAATACTATATTGGCAGAAAAGCTGAATTTGAGTGGAAGGCTTCTACACTACATGATTGTTATCCTTTTCAAGAACGAAAGTGGTAACAAAGTAAATAGAATGGCTTTTCCCGCCGATCCTGAATTCCCTACATTATAGTAATAATGTACAAAGAAGCACCTCAACAGTGTGTCTATGAAGGTTCTCAGTCATCCAGGTGGAATTGTCTGTAGCTTGAATCATGTCAACTGGATTTCTATTTTCTCAGTGGAAACGTTTCGCTCCTTATCCAAGGAGCTTCTTCAGTCTGAGCAAAGTTGGTAAGGGAATCCTAAATATGTTTCTAGGTAGCTGTGTGACCTTACACCTGGGGTCATGGTTATATTGAGATGTTATTTTAAGTCCTTTTGTTATCTAAAGGAGGATCGTTAAGATCACCATGCTGCTGTTGAGCTTGTGAAATGGTCTTAATCTTCCTAGGCACAGAAGACAGAGCCGGGAGAAAGATGGGAGAAAGATTGTGCCTGAGCTCAACAGCAGCATGGTGATCTTAACGATCCTCCTTTAGATAACAAAAGGACTTAAAATAACATCTCAATATAACCATGACCCCAGGTGTAAGGTCACACAGCTACCTAGAAACATATTTAGGATTCCCTTACCAACTTTGCTCAGACTGAAGAAGCTCCTTGGATAAGGAGCGAAACGTTTCCACTGAGAAAATAGAAATCCAGTTGACATGATTCAAGCTACAGACACCTCAACAGTGGTTTCCCAGGCATCCACCATCATGTAAAATGGGGCCTAAGAGCCATCTAAAGCTTACCTTAGAAAACCTTAGTGGTGGGAAGCCACAGAATCACCCTATCTGCTTTTCTTAGGTTTTTCTCTTCCAGGAATTCTGGGGGAGGGAACTTGCACAGCCTGTTAAAATCAACTATGCATGCAGCCTATATGTAACTGCAATTTCATCACTCTTCTCTTCTGGGAGATACATTGTTAAAAAATAATGTTAATGCCATTGCAGAGTTTTGACTATTTAAAATAATAGTCAAAATTAATAAATAAATGACAGAATTGCTTTATTATTTTTTGTACTTTTCCTTCCCCACTGCTCCCCCAAAATAGAATTTAGGGCTGGGAAAATAATCTATTAATATAAGAATGCCTCTGCCATTTTCATTTCCATTGGAAGTCAGTTCATGTTGGTCAAGTCGTTTCTATTTCTTCTCAAGTTAATTCTGTTTTAAAGTGTGTTACTTGATCATTTTGTGTATGTTTAATATAGAATATTGAAGGTTTACATTCAAAACTAATTTGAACTGGACTCCCAGTTTTATTGTTTATTGCATTCATTTATGAATAATAACCTGATATGGGTGGAATAGCCTCAGTTTTCTGAAGATTAAATAGGACTGTAGGAATAGGCTATCCTGACACTGCTTTCCAGATGTTTTACACTCCAATTCTTGTTCTTAGATAGCATGCCATCATGAATTCTGATGACAGCATTGTAGCCAATATGCTGATGGGCACCAGGTTGGAAAAAGCTGGCTTCAGTATTGGATGTAGATTTTTAAGGGAGGTGATATATTTCTAGAATATCAGCATTTTGGACTCATCCATAGTTTCAGGGAACTATACAATTCCATGAGATTAATGAAACATAAATGTTCAGTTGCCCATTCATTTATATTGGGGTTTTTTGTTTTTGTTTTTTGCTCTTGGTACCTTGAAGAGTACAGGATTAGAAATAAAGTCTTGACAGACTATATTTTCTGAAGTGTTTACAGACTTTATATACATTTCACCTAGCATAGTGAAAAGATCCCTTAGATTCCATTTTGGTGGCCTCTATTTACCTGTGGTTGGAATTTTGGTCTAATGATAAAACAAATGTTCAGAGTTCAAAAAGCAACACTTCTGTTTCAGCATATAGAAGAAAAGTGCACGTGCCCTCACTGGTGTTGAACACTTGGCTAAGTTGACTTTGAACCCTTTTCAAAGAGCCCCCACTGAATACACTATAGCACTGTATGGATCACAATTTAACACTGTTTCCTATAATATTAAGAATTGATAGTTTTTTTCCCTTTTTGATACCTTAAAAATGGAGTCAATAATTCAACCTCTACCCAGGAAAACCATTGTAATTGGTTTTAATGGAACAAATTAGTTTGCAACTCAGCATCAATTTGACAAAACCATGTGAGTATCTTTTTGCTGGATACAAATTCATATTACATTCTTCTATACGAAACAAATATCTGCATGTCATTATGACAACCCTATGATGAAATCTAAGCATAATTTATTTTTCCCATAAGGAAATGGTTTCAATGTAGTAATGTTTTGTACATTTGAGTTGCTAAGATAACATTTCACCTAGAAATGCCTGGCATAATTAAAAGCTGTAATATAGATGGATACCTGAAAGCTATTGAGTTTATTTTCTTCATGTCTTACAGCTGAAATCTTAGAAGAAAAACCTGCAGATTCATTGCAAGATTTGTACCGATCCTTGGAACTAGCTAGTTTGTCCCCTCTAGGAGATCGGCAAATTTCTACCAAAATGGAATACAAGAAATCTTTTATTAAAAGATGCTGTGACCCAGTAATCAATGAAAAATTGCACCAGCTGCGAATTCTGAAAAGCACTTTAAAGGTAAGTTGAAGAGGAAGTAGTAAATCTCACTGAATATTATTATTATTATTATTATTATTATTATTATTATTAGTTCTGAACCCAGAAATCTGGTAATTTGTTGCACATTTTACAGAGATAGGGAGATTCTGAAAAATGCCATTCACAAATATGATTTGAAGAAGCAGTCTTGATTCATGAAACTTACATCTGACCTATGTAAATAGGGAGAGGATCCACTGTGAAGCTACTGTGATATTTCTTTACATACTTCAAAGCAGAATAATGATTTTCTTTGGCTTTCAAGCTTTGTAAAATATAGCCAGCATTCCATGTGTAATGAAGTATGCTGAGAATTTCCTGTGACAATGCATGGCCAACAAGGGTTCTCCAATTATTCCTGATATGCACTTCTGAAGCCACCAAATGTCTTTGTGTTCTTTTTATTGACATTTTTTGTGTTTCTTTAATATACACACTTATTAAAGTTAGAACAACAAAAATAGAAGAAATGTATTGGTTAAAACAACAGTATTTATTTTGAAAGACATAGAAGTAGAATATTCTTACATATAAAATAATGATTTAGAAAACCCACCAAAGTCAATTATCTATCAGTTATGACCATAGGGTTAAACTGCAAAGGAACAAGATATCCTAAATATTCAGGTGTGTGTTTTCTTCCTCATTTTTATCTTTTTTTGTTTCTTCAAGGCCAGAGAAGAAGAAGTAGCTATGATAGATAAAGTTCTAGATAATCCAGATTTGACATCTAAAGACTTTCAAGACTGGAAACAAATGTACCTTGATCTCTTCCTCGATAATTCTCAGAACAATGCAGGAGAGGATCTGGTAAATGACTCTGATGACCTTGATGTGCTTCTAGACTCTTTAGCACATACCCATTCCTATATTGAAACACATGTATAATAATAATTTTAAACATCTTAATATTTTGTTTTCAGCCCTTTTTGGCACTCCAGACTTTTACTCGAAAGAGTAGCTTTTATATCACGTTGCAGGATACCTATTTTAATGTTTCTGATATGAGTAAAGTACACTTTTCATGGTCATTGTGTGAATAAAAACTTATATACTTTTTATGCTGCTGATGCTCAGTTTATGTTTATGTTTACAAATGTTGGCTATGATCCAAAGGAGTGTGCATTTATGGATTAGAATTATAAGCATTTTGTTTGATGTTGGTGCTGACACAGTCTTCACTGCTGAAAAGTCAGTTTACTTTTTAAACTGAAGAGAATCTCTCAAGTTGCTTCTTTGGATCAAATCCATTGTCTTTACCATTTTTTAAAAAATAATGCATATATATTTTGGAGGATTACATTGATTTCTCAAGAAAAAGTTGGTATAAGAGCAGTGTTTAACTACTGAAGATTAATTCTATTTCCTGTTTTAATAATATGTAATTGTTGTAATGAGTTACATTTTCAAAGTGCAGCCTTTGTTTTAGCCAGTGTGACAATTAAACTTTTATATTTAGTGGAATATTTTAGATATTTTCATAAATTACAGAAGAAGTATAATGCTGTGATTATGATTGCTTTTAAGGAAAAGGGTCAGGGAATAAAAAAATGTACTTTCATAAGCTTGAATATTAAAAATACTTTCAATTTTCCAGGTTTTTGGGGGTTGATTAGCAGACAATCTATAGCATAGATTAATAATAAGGATAAAGGGCTCACTTTGCTTTGATTTTAACACAGTTCTCCAGAACAGTATGACTGACCTCTATTATTGCCCCTTGGGTGATTTTTATAACTATTATACCGAAAAAATGTTGCTTTACCAACCAAAGTATCCCATTCATTAATTTGTTTTTAAAAACCTCAGTATTATGACAGCTGAAGATGTGTTTTGAACTTTGAAAATACTTTGAAAACTCTGACTATTAACAAGGCCTTTATTCTAATCTACTAGACCAGAGCTTTCCAAACTGTGTGTCGCGACACAAAAGTGTGTCGCCACACACAGTCTGGTGTGTCGCCACACAACCCGGAAGTGCTGATCATCATCAGCGCTTCTGGGTTTTCCCGCAGCGACACACCAACGGCGGCGCACAAAAACCCGAAAGCGGCAGCAGCGCTTCCGGGTTTTTGCGCGCTGCCACAACGGCGGCACTTCCGGGTTTTCCCATGGCGACACACCAACGGCAGTTGGTGTGTCGCCGCGGGAAAACTTTGGAAAGCCCTGTACTAGACATTCCATGTTTATGGAGAAAGTTGTACTTAATTCAACATAACAGTTTCAAAAGACATACATATTCACAATAAAATCAATGTTCTAGATTTTTAAAGTAATCCTCAGGAACCACTTTAAATATCTTAAATTGTTAGTTTTTTAGAACAATCAAATCTGGATCAATCTGTAGTAAATTACATGCCATATACTGTAAGATTGAGGAACTTCTGAACATTAATAGAGAAATATTATCTAGTTGTTCTTCAGCGCTAAACCCTTTTATCTATTACTCATTTCCATTCCTAAGTGTCTGAATGGTAATTTATATCAACCCTTAATGTGGGCCTAAAATCACTGAGGCGTAATTTATTACTAATTTAATTGCCACTGATTTTATGTGTTTTCTCCTGTGGTTCCCAACTGTGCCACAGGGCACCACAGTGAACTCACCATAGCGAAACTCACAGGGACATCATGGGATATTTTACATTTGGATCTAACTACTTAATAAATGTAACTGTTAGGTATTTCTTTGGGTCTAGGGGCACCATGAAAAAATTACCGAGACACTAAGGCAGTGCTTTCCAAACTCCAGCCGTTGGCGACACACCAATGGTGGCGGCGGCGCGGGAGCATGCGTGGCGGAGGCGGCGTGCATGGTGGCAGCGGCGGCCTCGTGCTTTGCAGTAAAACCCGGAAGTGCTGATGGCGCGCCGTTGCCGCTGCCACCGCTGCCATGCACACCAGCGGCAACGCGCCATCACCACTTCTGGGTTGTGTCACGACACACTAATATGTCGTGACACACAGTTTGGAAAGCACTGCACTAAGGGTACAGCGAACTGAGAAAGATTGGGAACCTCTGGTTTATTCCATAAATGGTTGAATCTGATTAAGTTCAATATTTATTTTAATTTTTTGTATACCCATTTATTCCTGATGTCATGAATTTGTTTTTATAAATACTAATTTACAGCTCTCCTTTGAGTTTCCAGCATAGGTGTAGCAAATACCTTTTGAGTGTGAACTAACACATCTTGGTTGTAGTGTTCAATCCCTTCTTTTCCCCTTTCTTATCCATTTCTCTGCCTTTATTGTTCCTGCCTTTGCTCTAGAATTGAGACAATAGCACATTCAGCTACTTTCAAGATGGAAAGTGAAGGGAACATTTTGCCTTGAAACTGTAATTAGAGTTCAGAAGTGAAAGGGGAGAGCATTGTCAATTCCAATGTGTTTTATACCCTTCTGTTTGTGTGTATGCACACACCACCCTTGCTTTAAGCACTGATCTTTTACTAAAGGGGAGAAAATTGGCAAGACCTTTCTCTATTATTTTCTGTTTCAAGGCAAAGCTGAGGGAACTTAGTATGCCTTCTTAAGTCCATTTAGAGAGCAATAACAAACGCAACAGAGGGGGAAGGGGGAGAGGAAGAAGATGAGCAGTGAAGTTTGTCCAGCGTACTAGACTAGCTGGTCTGAATTGAGGGGTGACGTTTCTTTACCATATCCTAATTGACTGCTCGAAGCATCTACTGCACAATTCTATTTCGGTCAAGCCAGTGTTTATTCAACTTTTCAAAAAAATCATATGGTTGTGATGCCTGCATTCTTACAGAACATGCATATCACAAAATTATTCTTGCTATAATATAGCCAAATTCCCAATACGGTAATGTAAAGTACCGCAAAAGTCAAAATGTTTTTGAGGAGATCAGTCTGTGCCTGGCTAGGGATGTAAGAGGCAACTTGTATATTTTTGCCTTTATCAGCACCTTGAACTTTGTCCTGGCAAAAATGTCCATGTGGCTTCTTGACACTTTTCTGCACATGTGAGGAACTGAGATACAAGCTGGTAAACATCCAGACGTATGTTAGTCTTTCCTTTTTTTTTTTAAAGAAAATATACTCTTTCTCAACTTGCTTCCAGCTTTTGCCTGTTCAGCTCAGTGAATGTATTTTTAAAAATTTAAGAGCACTATTATGTTCTGGTCTTGGGACCAAAATAAAGAGCAGTGTTGTTTGTTTCTTTTCAGAGGCATTTTGGACTGCAAATGTTTTGCAAACTTTGCACAATTGTTCAGGAGAGTGGCCTTTTACAGCTCATTTAAGTGCATCTATATTCAGTTGAGCTCGGAATGATAAACCATGCATTGAGATTTGTATGAAATTCCAGATCCAGTGACCTGTTTATATCATGTAGAAGAATCTGTTTGTATAAACAGTTATTGACTGCATGACTTGTTATAATTTGTGATATTTTGTATATTTCTCACATAAAAATGCTTGATCTGAAATGAATTTTGTTTCAAATGTTTATTATAGACTCTTGCTGGGATTTTCTCATAATGCCACAAGACTTTAATTTTTATAAGTGTTGCTACGTAACTTCCACATAGATGAGGATTCAAGTTAGAAAACAAATGGAAGTTATTAGCATTCATTTTATGTAGCACATTGAAGGTTTCTGCAGAAACATATACTATAAATATTTATATATTGCATATAGAGCAACTTGCAGTTAAGGATGACTTAGTATAATAGGAAGAGGAGTTGGCATAATTGTATATCTCATTTTCTATGTTTCTTTGATGCAGAAAATATTTTTGTTTGGGAAATATCTTGAAAGCTATATGTGGATACTTACTTATTCCAATTACTCTTATTGTAAGAGTCTGTATTTAGGTTCAGTAGAAGTCTTTTGAGAAGCTGAGAATGTTCAAGGCTTCTCAGCATATGTACACGGTCTGGGAAAGTGTGTTTAGGCTCATCTTCAGACACCTATGGACATAGGCTAACATTTAAAATACACTTCAGGTAGGAAAACGAGAGCATAAAGCAGTGCATAGGAAGGCCTTAAACTTGTGCAACATGGGGCTGCACGGGTAACTGACCATCTTGAGAAATCTCTAGCTCGCTGGCTGATGCAAAGTGAGTGCATGCCAGCAGATTCTCAGGATGGGGCTGTCAGGCAGTTTATATGACAGCCTGTTGCTATGCGACAGTTATTCTGCCTACATGTTACCTTGGCAAAGACAGCTTTATGACTTTCAAGGACAAAATTCAACTACATCTTATATGATTTGTCTAACTTGAAATGTGGCTGTTATACTGTCTTTTAACAAAAGCTACATTGCTGCACATTTTATTATGTGAACTCTCAGACTAAAATGGATTTCCTTTAATATGAACTTTTAAATACACCAAGTTTTGAACTGAATATAAGTATAAATTTCGTTTACTCTCAGATTTCACACTGGTATACAGAGAAAGTATTTGATTTCCATCAGGGTGGCTTAAAACTACAAAATATATAATCCTACTCTAGCAGTAATACAGGAAGTGGCTATTTATGCCCTATTCAGTCAAAAGTGTGAATTATGTATAATATATACATAGCCAGGTTTTATTAGTATGTACTGTATGTAACAAACATTTTCCCAATACCATGATCCAATAGAGCACAGAATATAGAATGTTAAGAGCTCAAGACACTATTGTGTATACCATTTAGTGTATTGTCTTGTTAACAAGCAAAGCTGCTACAGTTATTTGTGGTTGTGGCTTTCTCCTGCTCCATAAATTTTACCAAATGGAAACCAATGGAGGTTTGTGAATGAAAAGTTTCACTTGCCTTTTCACATGCTGTTTATAATTACATTTTCCAACCTGGCATTTCATCAATACTTGAAAAAAAAACAGCTTTTTTCTGAAATGATCAGTCTGTATATGTATGTATATATATGTATCTCCCCCCACAAGAGTCCCCTTGTGGGGGGAGATGGGCGGTGATATAAATTGAACAAATAAATAAATAAATGTAAGTAATGAATTATATAGGCAATGAGAACATGTTGATGTTATGCAGCCACTTGGATTAGACTAGATGGTAGTAAACAGCAGAAGGCAAACCAGAAAAAGAATAACTGTACCTTTAAATAGAATAAGAAGACAGTTAAGAATCCCTGATAACACAACAGCTCCTACAGCTATATTTAATTATTTGATCATTTCATGAAACTAAAGAAGGATAAGGGAAGTGCTGCTTGATTTTCTTATGAATTAACCAACATTGTTTAACAAATGTGGACCACACAAAAATGCAAACTTAGAAGTACACATCTTGGAACCCACAGTTTCTCATAAAACATTAATCCTGCCCCTGTTTCAGGCTAGTCCTATCATAGCATATTGAAAATACTGACATTGCGTTTCTTGGAGATTAAGTAATATAAGCAGAAACATTTTCCCTTTGAATTTAATTGCTGTAGCAAAATACATGTTATGTTTTTACATTCATTAACTATTAGTATCAAAAACACAATTTCATACATGCTAACTTGCTGTTTTAATCGGCAACACATCTATGTTTAACCATATAGATTGTATAAAATAATAATAATAATAATAATAATAATAATAATAATAATAGTTTGAGTCTTTAAAAATGCGTCTTTTGTGTCCTTCCAGATTATCCTTGTTATCAAAGTTCATTGAGGCATAACCTCAACAGTTGGTCTCTTTTGCTGCTGAATGTCTTTACCTTCTACTGATTCGGAAAGTTCTAGCACGGCACACTGCAATCCATACCAAGGCAATGAAGCTTTGCAGATTTCTTCCCAACAGTCATTATCTATATCATAACCTACAACATCCTGAGTTGGAATCTCCTGGGAGCCTTGCCATTTCTTCCCTCCAATAAGAACAGCAGTTTCCTCCACTACTGCTAAACCATAGCTATATCGATCATACACCAATGGCTTTAAACGAGTCCACTGATTCTGGTCAGGATCATATTTTTCAATCTCAGAGAATGGTTCATAAAAACCTAAAAATGTAAAAACTGAATCTCTTATTGTGGCCATCTGATGTCCAAAACGAGCAATGCTCATTGGGGCTTGTTTTCTCCATTTTCCTTCAAGTTTACTCAAAGCATACAAATCCTTACTTGTGTTACTTTGACCCATGTATTTGCCACCTGATATATAAATAGTGTTCTTACAAACAGTACCAGCATGACCATGTACTTTGCAGGGCAGATCATGAAGCTTTGTCCACCTGTCTTTACTAATGTCATAGACTTCAACAGATGAATGCAATGTTTTATCTTCACTTTGTCCACCAATTGCAATGATCGCATTTTCTAAGATACAGCAAGAAAACTGACACCTTTTTTCCAGCATCCCGGTAATTTGTATCCACTTATTAAATCTTGGGTCATAGCGATGGACTTTATTTGTAACTGTCAAGATGGGACTTTTAGGATCACTTTGCAAATCTTCAATTTCTCCACCAAGCACATATAGAAAGTTTCCAATAGTACATACACAATGATTTTGTATCCTGTCTGGTAACTGTGTTAAAATTTGCCATTTGTGATTGTAAACATCAAAAGCCACCACCTCAGTGACAAGCCCTTCATCTGCAGACAGACCTCCAAGCAGGATAATGCGTGTCTTCTGGTTTCTCAAGGTGCTGTATTTATCCTGCAAGATAGGCTGTCTATAAATAAGTGAATGATAGTTTATTGCTTTTATAATTAAGCATTTTATAGGAGTTGTTAGAGGCACTTCTGACTGAGTGTAGATATTTCTCAGATCTTCCACGGGAATGAGACTGTATCTTACATGTTCCAAAATATTAGTAGTGTATGTGAGCCTCAATTTATCATATGCCAACCACTTTAATAATAGATCTAACAAATTAGATTCTTTCACCATAAGTATATCAGGAGATTCTACTACTGCCTTCAAAGACTGGAAATTCAGTTCCAGCAGACCTGCAAAATCCAGGTCCAGCAGTTTCCAGAGATTAATAATAAGATATTTTTCTGCTGCAGACAAAGCATCTGGAAGATAAAATTTTGTGGCAACATTGGCTGAAAAACAGCAGTTCTCCAGATTGACATTGTTAGCCAAGTATTGGCTGCATAAGCAGATTGCCTCGGGTACTTGTAAGTATGTGGCAGCTTCTAAGGTATCTTCCAAAGTGGTAAAAGACAAAGGCAACCAGGATGTATAAATGAAATCCAGAACATGTTGCAACCCAGTGGCTGAAATAACTTGCAGGTGAATGACAGCAGCCTTGGATTCTTTGGTATAACTCTTGAACATGGCCTTGAAGTAATCGCTGGAACAGGCTAACAAAGACTTGTGAGCAGGAAACTCATTTTCTTTTACTTTTAACAGAATGTCACAGAGCAAGCCTTCCTTTCGGAGAGTTTGGAACTGAGACAGTACAGCACTGCAGTGTCCTTTGCAATAAGACAAAAAATAAGTCATTGTGCAGAACAAAATGCTTCCAAAGCCCTTTTTGCCAGTGAGGAAAGAAGGGGGGAAATGTGCAAAGTTCAGGTTTGAAAAACAATCTTCTTCCCCTAATGATAGAGACTCTACATACTAATTTTACATTCCTCTCCAATTTAGCATCTGCTATTGTATTGTTCCATGCATTCATTCATAAAGCTGATTCTAGTGTCATCCTTCAACATTTATTCCTCTCACCTCCATTTCCTGTTAAAAGAGAGTTGGTCCACAAGAGATGAGAGCTCTAATTTGGCCAGCCTCAGATGACAGATTAGAGCGTTTGATGGCATTAAGTGACTCTTCTCATCAGCTCAGATATCTCTCGTGGCTTTTCATTCTCTTTTAGATGATTAAATAGAACTTCTGGGCTTGCCGGTGCATCAGGAAGCATCTGAAAGTAGGGAGTTACATTTTGCTGTGGCTTTTGCCTGAGCTCTGTATTTCACTCTCAGACAACTTTAGCTCTTATTCCCTCGGGGCAACAAGCCAAGTATGGTGATCTTGCTTGTAGGAAGTCTCCACTGAAAATCAAATCAGCACCTACTGATTAGAGCAGGAGGACTTTGTGACCATCTAAACCTTTAACCTGGGAGTAGAAAGATAACAGAATACTAGGATTACTCAGAGGTTTAATTTGACATGCATTTTAGAGCCCTTTGGTTTATATGATATCACCATAACTCACAGTGACCAGAATAGACTGCAAATACTGCCTGTTATCATAGCTGTTCAAGTGCTGAACTGAGAACATTTGGATGGGAGGGAGAGAGCGAGCAAATGAGGGAGGATAAAGCAGTCATTTTGCAAGGAGTGCAGCCCAAACCATCTGACAGTGAGGGACTTGGATGGAAATCACAAGAGCAACACAGAGCAACTCTTCAGAGGAGTGACAAAAATATACCTAAAACTGTATCCTCCCAGCTAATGTGTTTATTGTGGGATCTTGGCATAATTGAGTTTCAAGAGATTACTAATGGATTGGATTTGAACTTCTTTAGACAGCAGGAATATGAAATGGAAAAACAAAAGTAGCCAGATTACATATAAGTAACTAGAGATTAGTGGCTTTTTTAAACATTGGGACTTAGAAAATCCAACCCCTCCCAAAGAGTAAAAGCAGCACCTGCACATCCACATTGAGATGATTTGCTTGATTCTGAGAATCCTTGGATCAACTGACTTGATTTGCCTTCACAGTTTCTATTCTGAGTATTAAAAAAAATGCTAGTCTAGAAATAAGAATGCTCATACAGTTATGAGGCATAATTCTTTGCAGGCACAAAGATCTGGAAAGAGAACTCTACTCTGTCTTACTGGTAAGTTTCACCTTTTGATAACGCACTGGGAAAATTTCACGATGGTTGACTATATTGTATGTCAGCTATTTAGATTATGAAGTAGCACAGCTGATTGTACAAGGAATTCAAGTTTCCTGAGAGAGTTAGATTTCCAATCATAAGCGTGAGTAATATTTTTTAACAGGTTTGTCACATATCAACATATCCAAGCCTCCCCCCCCCTTTTTTTTTTAGCATTGTTTAATTTTAAACTTTACTGCATTGATACTGGCCATATGATGGCAACGAAATCTGATAAACATCTCTAATTTTTGTCTCAGAACAAAAATAATCAGTTGCAATACTTGTTGAATTGCATCATTTTTAGCTGTAGGAAGTGAACTATATTTTTAGTAATTCCCCCATTTCCAAAATATTTTCCTGTAAATGCAAAATTAACATGAGGGGGGAAATTAATATAGGCTACCTTTCTCTCTTGTATACTGGTTTTATAAATAAATTAATTTTGAAATGGTATAGCCCTGAGAAAAACTGCACTATACTTTGATGACATGTTTCAGCTCTGATTATGTTATTTTTATAAAGAGTTTTCTTCCACTCTTCTAATGTAAATGCACTATTAATGCATCTTAAAACATTAAAAACAGTACAAAATTTAAAATGTTAAAGACCCCCACCAATCAAGCAGAGCAGGAAACTACATCTTCTAAAATGTACATTGTGAAAACAGTGCAGTTCTTTAAAAGAGGTCTGTTGATTATTTTGTGGCTATAGCATCCATAAGCAACTTACATGTATAAATGACAGTCTGAATATAGGAATCTGAATCTCCTTATTATCCCTCCACACTGCTTTTTAACAGAATTAAGTCACTCAGAACAGAAAGTCTTGGAGTGTTGAGTTATTCCGTGAAAATATATTAAATGGTGTATGTGAAAAGTAAACTTGGCCAGCATGGTCAAGGACAAGGAAGGTGACTCAGGATGGTTTCATTCTGCTCATGATTATACCCCCACCATTTCCAGGAAAAAGGACCAAAGTAGCCAATGTCAAGCTCTTGAGAGCCAATCCCATTTAAAGCGGATAATGCTAAGCCAGATGGACAAGTATTCAGGCTTGCTAGACAGCAGCTGTCTACAGTACCTCTTAATGTGTTTCAGTCTAGTGTTCATTTAGATACTTAAGTATAACTTTATAGATGTCTTCTCAGAAGTAGGTATTGTTGTTTGCTGATGAAAACCCAACAAATCCAAAATGACAACAATAATAAATGATCGGTGGGTACTTCAGCCTTCTAGAAACCTCAGGCACTAATTTTAGTAGTCATTCTTGAACTAAGTCACCACAAAGATAGGTTTCCTCACAAAATAGCTGAACAGTCATTCATCAAGTGGTTCAATTCCATCTTCATTGGCTTGAACTGGGAAAAATGCCTTCATCGGACTGTTATGTCACGGCTTTCTTTTATAAGAATGTCTGTGTCACAGCCTACATATGCTTTGGAAATGGGCTCTTTTAGTAAGGTAATTTTCATGGTTGGTTATGTGCACATCCCTCTGGGTTCTTTGCAATCTCTTTTCCCAGTAATCCAATCATGACTGGAAAGTCAATCATTATATATCTTCCAAACTCAGGGTAATACTTTATATAGCTGATGGAAGCATCAAACCTTATGTCATATTAAATACATTATTTTTAGGTGCCACAAGGTTCTTTTGTTTTTATTTTAGCAGTGTATATAAAACCAGAATCAGTGTGTAAACACTGTAGGGGAAAATGCAACATTTTAAAATGTCCAGTTTTTACTCTGGCAAGATTTAAGAAACCCGACCTGCAAGTATTGCAATTGCTGAAAATGGCCTCTGGTGCCTTGAATTGTAGTTGGCTGCAAAGCTGGTTCAATGTCTTTTCCATATGTGTGTGGATCAGGTAAGGAAAATGCACACCTGACTGTCACTGCATCCTGATGACAAAAAAGTAGAAAGTGATACTTGTCACATGAAAGACCATGTGAGAAAGAACTGAAAGATCTGTTGGTGTTGTATAGTTCTTGAGCATGTGCAGAGTTTAGAAGCGATTTAGGCCAGTGATGATGCCAGACATTTAGGAAAGTTCAAAGTTGTTGCTTTTATTCAAAACAGAGAATATAAACAGCTTTCTTCTTCCAGAGCCCTGGAAGAGGTCGTTCTCATAGATTTACAAAATAGCATGCGCACACACAGTGCTAACCAGACAGCAAAACACAAGCATGTCTGAGAGAAGGCTAGAGAATACTAGCAAGAGAGAGTTGAGCTTACAGAGGCTGGCTGGCTTGGAAGGCTGACCAAGGCAGGCTAAATAATGCTGAAAAAAGCAGTACCAAATTGGAACACTGGAAAAAACTGGAAAGCCCAGCTTGGATAGAAAAACCTCCTTTTAATATTCTTTCTATCTGGATCACCTGATTCTCAGACCCAGACCATTGTATCAGTTTGTATCTGTTCAGTCCAAAAAACCGTTGCAGCCTGAACATTTTTTATACCTTGCAGGGCCTCTGCCATGTGACTTTACCCTTTCAAATAATATATTTCAACAAGATCATCATAATTATTTGGAGTCCCAATCACAAAGAAGTTTTGTTTTGTTTTGTTTTGTTTTGTTTTGTTTTGTTTTGTTTTGTTTTGTTTTGTTTTGTTTTGTTTTGTTTTGTTTTGTTTTGTTTTTTTACTGCCAATTATGCACTCTCAGTAGTTTTATGTTTGTTGTAAAATAGTAAGTGATATTCAAGGAATAGCCGTAAGTCTGATAAGACTCCATTAACTTCACGTTAAATCCATGCATCATCGTTTGGAACTCTCATTAAAACAAAAGCAAAAACATGGTGAGACATTGGTATTTTTTAAAAATGAGTTTTAAATCACTTTGGAAGCCCTGAAAAGTTCAAGTGGGAATCCTCCATTAAACCACAGAGGTATCTTGGTGCTTATAGTCCACCTACGTCTCTGTTCTTAACATAAGCGTAAATGTATTGAGACTCTTGAGTTAGAAAAATGTCAAGGATTGCCATGAGTTATTTTCCATTGCTATAGTCTCTTTTAAAGCTGCAAGCTTAAGCATACCATTAGAATCAATCACATTCATGCCTCATGTATGTATGATCAGAACTACATCAGGAGAATGCATTCACTCTGTATCGCTGCAATCCATGTCACTCTGAAACTGAGCTTAATTGACTGACCTCCCAGAAGGAGTTCATTCATGCAGAGCTGCTGAAGCATTTCACACACTCATCAAATATGAAGTCTATGGCTGGTGGGTTTACTCCAGGTGAGTGCCAACCATGATTTGTCCTTGGCTGATAATAATCGATAGTGTCTAGAGGTAATGACATGCCAGACCACCAAAGACCTAAATGAATGGCTTTGAGAATGCATTGGCACTGCATGAAAAGAAGATTTGTGGACAATTTAGTCTACTAGCAGGTGATAACTACTGAAGCAATGATTTCCTAGGAGAAAATTCTGCAAAAGGCACAAGTGGAAATGGAATCAGTATATTGTCTTTTGAGCCAACATATTCTGTCAGCTTCATGTTAAATGAATCTCTTTAAGAGAATCCCTTACCATTTTACAATACATTGCACTGCAATCCAGTATACTTCCTTATCTTCTCCTCTTTGTCCATTGATTTCTTTCAGCTTCATCACCCAGCCACCATCCTGGTCAGTGGGGATGATGATGATGATGATGATGATGATGATGATGATGATGATAGACTAAGTGGAATAAAATTTTCTCGTTAAAAATGCTTAAGTTGGTCATATAAAAAGACATTCCCCAGAATGACTCCGTCAGAGCAGGACACCCTTCTCATCCCTGGCAATTGCACATCCTCATCACTGGAGATTGGCAGCTACGAACTATCCCTGAGCGATTGCCATTGCCACAGCTTTAGAAAAGCTGTTTTAGCATAATAAATGCAGCTTGAGAAACAGCACCTTATTACTGCCTTGTGCTCCAAAGGGAAGGGGGGGGGGTCTTGCTTCAACTTGGGCTTCTGTCTTAGCATTCTGCTGGCATGCTTAGGACAACTACCTTGAATGCAGGATAACTGGTGCATGACCACTTCAAGTTGTAGGAGTCTGGAAGGCTATGGAGGTTTGCTGCCAGGAAATGTTGGAAGGATTCAATTCAACCCATTATGTACAAGAGGATTGCAAAGGGTTTTTTTTTTTTTAATTCCATCCAACCTCACTAATTCATTTCGTAAATATGCTAAAATGGTGTACTTATTTCTTCTAACCACTAAAAGTTGGAGTTCAGGTTTATAGGCATTGATGATGGATTTCTCACCCCAAAGGAGTATTTATTCCAGGAGAAGGATATTCCTCAGAGTGTGGTATGAGTGGAACAAGCTAATTTTTAAAAATTTACTACGTGTTATGGGCACCTTCCCATCAATTATTAGATGCCTTCTACCTGCCCCCCTCAGGCAATCTTCATTTTAAAAATCTTTGTGTTAAATGCTCAAAGATGTTCCTTGGGTGTAAATAAATTTGTTGGGCTACACCTCCTCTCTCCCAACGATTGTGCCCCGAAGATAATCTCAGTGTCATTGCTGTACAGTTAATACAGTAACTGCCATTGCAGAATGAAAGTCATCCATTAAATATTGACCATTTTCCCTCTATGATCAGAGGCTTGTTTATTTTAATATGAAGTTGTTAGCACCAAAATCAGGGCTGCATATTCTTTTTCTGGACCGAAGCCTTCCCATAGACTTAGAGTGGCATTTCATGGCTAGGCTTCAATGGGATAGACCAGAACAAACTCAATTTGATTAAACAAAACACAGAAAAGGCTCTGACCCCCTTTTTGAAGCACAGTCATGGCACTATTCCAGTATTATTGGAAACTGGCTTTCCTCTCCAGAAAACGGCAGCAATCAGCTGAGCTGATAGCATCCTTGCTGGCTAGAGGGAGTGATGGGGACCAATCCTGTCAATTTTTCTTCTGGTGGGGCATGGGTTGTGAGTCTAGGCCCACCATACCAGCCTTTTTATGAGAATGCCCATAACCACTACCACCCCAATTCTGAATGCCTCATATTAAAGGATGCCAATGGAAATAGAGAAACTGATTCAAAGAAGATCAATTATTCCAAAGAAGAAAGGAGTATATTGAAATTCTGTACCTAGAGATTTCAACATCCAAGATAGCTTAGAATATATTCCCTATTTACAAGAACCTCCACTATTAGAAGATGAAGTTAGATCAGCCCTGCAGTCACTAACAAGCTAGAAGTCTGTAGGTCAGTCTACATACCAATACCAAAGAAATGAAATTTAACAAAGCGTGCAAACCATCAATATCCTTAATTTCACATACTAGCAAAATAATGCTTAGAATCATTCAGTGCAGATGAAGGCATTATTTGGAAAGAGAAATGGTTTTAGAAAAGACTGGTAGGACAAGTGGGCAACCAATGATTCTCCAGATATTATTAGTCTCCAGTTTCAATTATCTCTAGATCCAAAGGCTGCCTGCTTGTCATGCCCTCTATGGTAGATTTTTCATTAGAGGATGAAGATGAAGCCAATGTGTACTGGATCAGCAAGGTCAGGATCAGGTTGGTTCCCTGGAGGTCAAAGATTCAAATCATATGGAGAGGTAAAGCCTTGTCAGACCCTTGGGAAGTTAGACTTTGTAAGTCATCATTTCTCTTGAAGCGATTGTTAGCTGGCAGCTGGAGCATAATTAGGGTCCCACTTGTGCTCACCTTATAAGACCTCCTTTCTAAACTATCAGTGTAAGAAAAATGTTCTGTTAACAGCTCTTGAGCTTGTGGTACTCTTGACTCTTATCATGTCTCTGATCCCCAGTTTTGATTCTTGGGCTGCCTATGGATTCTGTTACAAAACTTGATTCTGCCTCTTTTCTGATCCAGTTTGATCATTGACCTTGGCCTTGATGCCTAGACTGCTCTTGGACTTTGTTTTTGGAATCACATTTTTCCTGCTGATCAACAGCCTACTTGAAATTCTGTTTCAGTCATTTTGTTGTGTTGACTTTTGCTCCTGGTTATTGGATCAACTGTTAACCACATCTTAAATAGGACACCATATCTGCTTTTATAACATACGTTCTTTTCAAACTTCTAGTATGCAAACACACTGAGACTCTTGGCTGTACAAGGTGGTGAATATTGTTTCCATTTTGGGGAAAGCTCTGTTAGTGCTGCTGCTCTATGTTAGAACATGTTATACTTTCAGAGAAGAATGGGAATACTATGATACCAGTATAATTTAGAGAGTGAGTCATTGAGGTGTAATTTGGGTATGGGGAAAGCTTGCTGCAGCTTCCAAGTCACATGTGTGTCTATGGCTGCGTGACATTTAAAAGAGCTAAGTGACCTCTGGAGAAATTATTTGCTAGGCTAAACCAAGCTGAGGGTGGGGGAAGAGAGAAGGAACACATGCTTCGCTTCTCTTAAACAACCTTGAGCATTAAAAATGAAGATGAGTAAATGAATGGGTATGTAATAGAAGGGTGACCAGTGTGAAGACAGTAGTCAGAACTGCAGAACTGATCACACTCAGGAAAGTATATTTTTGCTTTGGTAGTCCTCTATCCCTGGAATGCTAGGGGGGGGGGAAATCAAATTATGCACCAATTAAGTCATGTAAGAAAAACCTGGAAACTTTCCCCCACATACAACCCAATGAGCAGATCTTGACTTGTTTTCTTGAAGTTAATAGAAAAGGCTCAGAGAATGCCCTAACCATCTCTCTCAAGCATTTTCCATTCTGTGGTAAGTTAGACCTTGCAGGGGATAACTTGTGATGGCAAAGTGAATCTATTTTGTCTCAAGGGAGAAGGAAACCTCAACTCTCCACCCTCCAGTTGACTGCCATAGTCTCCCACCCCAATACCCAGGCAAGCTAATGGACCTGCTTCAGCTTTGTTATGATGCTTAAAAAGAGGAATATTTCTCCTGTACCAAGAACTCAAGGAGTTTCTTATTTTTCCCAGCTGAAACGGGAATTAATTCAATGGAGGGGGAAAAACACACAAAAATCTCTGAAATGGTTTCCTGATAATGGATCAAGAGAATTTTGCTGATATGTCTAGCAGTTGTTGACTAACATTGATTGTTTCAATGGTAATGTGTCTTTTCTGATAAAACCTTGAACACTGAGGAGCTTACCAACATATAATATGAAATTCAGAGGTATTCTGCTAATTTATGAAATAATGTATTCACTACACAGTGAAGATGAGAAACAGAAGAGGTCATGAATACATTCTCTAGTTGGGAAGCCCTTGAATTATTAGGAACTTGACTCAGTAGAATATGCATATGACATCTCTAAATGCAACATTCGGACCGCCTGCACTGATGGCAAGTATTCATATTAAAATCTCTGCCTGTAGATGATGAAGACCTTCTTTTCCTTTATTTCTTTTATTTTATCGAATCCGTGCACGTAATTGCATACACCTCCTTTGGTTGTTGATGGCCACTGAAAGTACATTGAGTTCAGCTGAACCAAAGGTAAGGACATAACAAAACGGAAGGCGTCCGATTTCCCCATGAGCTGGAATATGACCATTCTATAGGATGGTTAACCCTTTTATCTTCCAAGCAGTGCCCGTGATATTTGTTAGGGTGCTCTTTCAATCACGCTTATAAAAGGAAAATAAATACTTGTGTTCTGGATTTTTAAAAGAAAAATTAGGTTAACTTTAAAATTTTACATTTATCTTTATATAATCAAATTTAGCACCTGGAGAGGTTCACATATACTTTGTGTTATTGTGTTATCTCCTTCTCCTTCTTCTCATAATTGCCATATAAATATATAAAATATTTGCCTTACTTTTTTCATTACAATCCAAATCTGCAAAATAAAACCAAGCAACAAGGATGAATTCTATAAATGCCCATTCCACAATAAATTTGTTGGCACAATTAAACTCTTGGTGGCAAAGGTATTTCACTAGCCATGGATATTGTGCCTAAGGACTTCGGCTGAGAGGAGGCTATTTGCTGGCTTTCTTCAGCAACACGTCTGTAAGGGGAGATGCAAGTTAGCAAGATGGAAGGAATAGTGTCGTAATACAAGTCCTGCCCTCTTATTTACACAAGCATTGACATCACGCATACATTTGAAAGGACCAGGGCTTGCATAATGTCTGTCATACTGATGATTTGGCCCTTCCTTAGGGATGCTGCTGACGCAATATCTTGGTCAGGTTCTGGTCTTGTCCATGCCTAATAGTAACATGGAACCGACAAATCTAGTAAATAATTAAATCTGCATTCGTCAAAGTTTTGCTAGATGTTTGTAAGGATGCTGTGAAGACTAAACCGACAGGAAGCAGGAACATGCCTAATTCATGTTTAAAACAATTTTTTGGCGGGGGGAGGGAGTTACACATCAGGTGAGTAAGGAAGTTCAACCTCCCTTTCTTATATTCTTCATGATCTTTTGCTTCAAACATTTTCTCCCAATCCAGCTCACTTCTGATAAGAGGTGTTTGGTACAAGCCATGATATGCAAAAAACATGAATTATGTGCAAATTACATTATTTGCCACATTATCATAATGATATTGTGGTGCATCTGTCATCACTTGCCCCGCCCCCATCCTGGATGCCTAAGCTTCTGATATCAGAGTCCTGTCAGAAGATCAGTGAGAACTACTATATATACTGTATGTGCACCTAGATTGGGCCAATGATAAAGTACCTGTTTATTCCATTTATATTTTAACTAGGAAAGGGGGTGACTACCAGTCAAATCTTATCCATTTCAAAGTCTTACCATTTATTCAAAGAAAAGAGATCCTTGTCTTGCCCATGCTGAAGCCAACATTCTTCTTTTTATGTATCTCTTTTGCCTTTGAATACACTTGGAGACCATCCTTTGCTTAGCACCAAGAGCTGGAGGGGGAAAAATATTGGCTCTATTCCTGTCTTGCACAAACTGTGACCCACAAAACCAAATGCACCCTGTCAGACATGTATGCCAGCCCACAAAGGTTTCGTTACATTCCTCTTGCTGTTTGCTGAAGACTTCAGAGGTTGTGGAAATGCTGGAACATGTGATTGGTGCCTCTGTGGGGTATCTGTCTGTGTCTGTCTGTCTGTCTGTCTGTCTGCCTCTTTTCTCCTTAGCTCCCCAAATTTAGTTAAATGGCCATAATTCTCAATTAGCATATTGCTAACTGATTTGTTATTTTCACTGATCTGGTTGAAGAAACAGCAAAAAATGTTCTATCAATGAAATTCCTCACTTTCTCCTTAGACCAGCTCTTCTGCCACGTTGGGAGATTTCTAACACATACCAATTAGGATGTAAGGAGGCTTCATAGATCAAACATGCACAGACACAGTCCCTTTATTCATTGTGCCAAGGCATGTTTTATTTAAACACTGTTTCTTGAATAAACTACAATTGTCTGGATTCATGCACAATACTAAGGCAAAAGTAAACAAATCTCATTATGGCTCATCATGGTGTGTGAACCATATCATTGTCTGTAGACTATAATTATCTGCTTGCTTGTTTGCTTCTTTATTTAGTTTCCAGTTATCGTGACCTTTTTTAAAGACTTCATCACACTAGTGAATATAGTTGATACACATGATTAATCTGGTGAAGTTCAAGAGGTGAATTTCCAAGCTGGAAAGGCTAACCCAACTTAACCCAACCTCCAGATTTGTTAGGCTATATTTTCCAGTGTTCCCCAGCCAGCATGACTAATGACATCCTAACTAAAGCATGATGGGAGTTGTAGTCCATTGGATATGAAGGATTGTGAGCCACCCAGAGAGGCTTAGATGAGATGGGCAGCCATACAAATTGAAATAATAATAATAATAATAATAATAATAATAATAATAATAATAATACAAGATAAGAGTACATACTGTAGAGTAGGATTTTATTTACTTGGAAAGTTTCACTGTTACTAACGATAGGGCAACATTAAACTCCTAAAGTTTGCTTTAAAAATCTAAGTACACAGAAGTGTACTTACATTCTAATCTGAGTAATTATACTCTGCCTACACAAATTCTCCCTGCAGTTTCATTTGGAAATGTTCTTAATTTTTTTTTCTGCTGCTGCTAAGCACTGAGCATTTCTAAATACTGAGCTTTGCAGTTGTGGGTGGATGAAATGACACCAATGCCGGCAAGAGGAACATTGTCCTCAGTTTTAAAGGCACAATGTCTATTGGTTCAGAACTGTACTCTTCCCATGAACTACAGGAAGCTATTTTGATAATAATTAAGGTAAAAATTGCCATTTAAAATGTGTGTATACAAAAAGCACAAGTAAATCTATGAGTAAATATTCCTGTAAATTCAATTTTAATACTTTATTCTATTAACCAGGAATTTTAAAATTCATGATATAAATTATATATACATCTTCATATACATATACTCATGATATTAACCAAGAGTTGAGCTCCACTTGAAGGGGACTTCAGTTTTTATCTGTAGTAGGATGGTGAAATGTATATACTGTACAATATGTATTGTTTTTTTAACTGCTTCTCTTTTTATTGTTTAACTGTTTCTCCTTTTAAAAAATATTTTTAGTAACTTTCCAATCTACCCTATGTAGCTGGCAAACTCAAGAAACAAGAACCATCTGGATTTCTGGAAAGAATTGTATTTCTAGTAGGACAATAATAAGAATCTCCATTTCAATTTATACCTAAATTAATTAAGGTGGAGTTGCTCCAAATCTCTTCCTCACTCTTTCCCCTTCCTCTGGCCTTTTACAAAAGTCCTATTTCCCCCTTCACTTTCCCAGGCTCTGTTAACATTCCATCACACTACTGGGTATTTTAGAAGTTTAATAAATAAAAAACATTTACCAGTAGCATGATGAAATTCTGTCTCCTGCACTGAATACTGGTACCAACCCACCTCCCTGGGGATTTTGGCCCTTGGCTATGATCTAAACCTCTTGAGCAACTCCAGTCCATTGCTTTGACTACAGAACCACAAACTTTGTTGGTGAATTTTGCCTCTGGTTACTGTTTCATAACCACCTTCTATATTGGGGATGACAATGGGATTTTTAAAAAAATATTGCACTGGTCACACTCCCACCTCAGGTACTGTGATCTGCTCTGAGCATTAATACTTTCAGAATAGGTTAAAAGAAGAGAATGAAGGTGATCAAGGAAGTATAAATTATGTCTTCTGAAGAGAGATTGGAGGAACCGGGAAAGATAAGTTCTCAGAAGAGAAAACTCTGGGGGAATCTGATGGCATAACAGCAGAAAATGACTTAAATCACTTAAATCACAGAAATAATGTTCATTGCCAGCCTCGGAAAAAAACTTTCATGCTGGCATACTAAACATTGGGGAACTCGTACAGCTAATATAGCTGTATCCTGTTTCCACCTGTTTTATCTTTTGAAGTGGTCCCCAACGTATCATTCAGAGACTACGCAGCCCTCAGCCCAACAGAATTCTGCATTCCTGATGCCACAGGTGGGTCTGCTGGCCCCAGGAAATTATGTACTTCAACGAGTGGCTACAGTATAAACCAATTCTGCCAATTTGCTTGTAGCATTAGCTGCTATCAGGAATGTGATGATTATAATTAGAAAATTATTCATGACCCTCCTACTGTGGGGAAAATGTTGAGGTAACCTTCATTGAAATCCTTTCTTTCTGTATTTAGCAAAGCATACATCTGTAAGTGAAACCAAGCCTATTAGGAGTATGTGTCTAAATAAGGATAAATCAAGGACAAGTAAAGTTTATTAAAGAAAGTTACATCTTTCTGCTTCTCTGGACTTCTTGCCCCCATAGTGTGTGGATGGAAGAGAAGAAGAAAATGCTCTAGTTTTCCTTGAGGAAATAAGCTGAAGGGGAGAGGCTAAAACATCCATCTCCCCATCAGGAGAAAGCTGAGCAGAAACAATGAGGGCAGCAAAGAAGGAATTCTCAATTCCTAATGTTCCTAGTGGTCAGAAATATAAAAGGTAGAAGGTTGATCCTTCTGGGAGTGCATCTTCCAACTCCCACCCTTTCCAACTTTTACAGTATTGAAACAGAGTTGGGCTGGGACTTCCGGTGGGAATATAGCAGACTGAGCAGCTGTGCCCTCAAGCTCCGCAAGCTCCGCAGGCAGAACTGGCATTGTGACAGTTTTTTCGGGCTCAGGCTGGTTTCTCCTGTAGCCCAGAGCTTTTTTCCGGATCTAGGAAAAAGCTTGGAATTGACCCATTCGTCCTCCGGACAGCGAGTTGCAGCCAGGAGACCGTGGACAGTGTGTGTGATCGATGGGTAAGACTTCGCCGGGAGGCTGGGATTTCACCATTTCTGAGCCACGCTGCAGCCCTTAAAGGGACAGTAAGTCCAGCCACCCCATTTCTAAAGCACCCAATTTACTTTTTAAAAAAAGTTTTGTACCCTAAGAGAGGCTTTCAACAGTAAGAAGAATTGGACTCTCTTGGTGCTTATTGTTATTTTTGGATTATTTTTTTAAAATTTTTAAATTTTGGCTTGTTTTTCCGTTTAAAGATTAAGGAGGACTGAGATTAAATAATTGCCTTCCTGCTATTGTTTTTGTACTGAATTTGAAGGATTGAATATTTTCCTACACTTTGGATTTGCCATTTTTAATCTTTAGCTTTCTGTTCACTTTCCCTGAGATCTGCTTGTTAACACACCATCTTCTGTTTCAATTTCATTTCGAAGCTTTGTATTAACTCATTAACTCTTATCTACATGAGTCAAGTATCTAGGGGGCGCCATAATCTACTGCCTGAAACATGGAAGATTTCAAAGAGGATTTTTCAGAGTTCTGTTGTGAGCGTAAGCAGACCTTCAAAGAGAACCTTTCAGAGTGCTGTCAAGCTATTCTGCAGAATATTCAGGACATTGGGGAAGAGATTATTTCTAAAGTGTGTCATCTGGCTGAAGATGTAATGGAGGAAGATGAAGATCTTGGCAAAGATGGAGATGTTCTTGTTGTCAGTGAGATTGAAATAATGCCAGGCAAAGACTACATTTTGGTGTTGAAGGAGTTAAAGTGACAGTCTGAACTGCAGATTACAAAGAGATTTGTTTTTCTGGAGAAATGTTATGGCTTTCTGAGGGATTGTTATGGGAGAGAAAAGATATGTTTCGTGGGAGTTTTTTTTTTTTTGCTGAGAAGTCTGAGTTTTTGAGGGGGGCAGCTGGGCTGTTTGATTTTTGCAAGAAAAATGCCTTGGGTGTAATTGGGAGATATGTGGATGTTCTGGTTTATTTTAAAGTGGGGTAAAATTTAAGAATGTGTAATTGGATTGATAATGAGGTTGTTATGATTTCATTTATTTTTAATGATTTGGATTAAGATTTACTAGACATGTTTTTAAGGTTTGTTTGATTTGCAAGATTTACAAGGTATCTATAAGATATAATAATAATTGTTTGATTTTTAGGTTTAATAGGGTTAAGATTGTTGTAGTATTATTAATTATAAAAGCAAACAATTTATATGTTTTTATAATTTGATTTTTATTATAGTGGACAGAAATATATAGAATAGTGGTAGGAAGGAAATAATTAAATGGATGTAGTTTTATGGGGGAGGGAAGTTGATTTATAAATTTATATATATATATATATATATATATATATATATATTCTTTTTTTATATAAGGGGAAGGAGCAATTGCATTAGTGATCTGTATATGTGCTAATGGAAGGATTTATAGAAATGATGTGATCTTGGTTTGATATAGAGTAAGGGATTGATTATGGAAATTGCTGTATATTATTGCTGTTGAAAGTCGGAAGTCACCTCTGTATGTAAACTTTAAAATTCTTTTTTCTTGCATTTCACACTTTTTTGTAGTTTTTATCTTTGTTTTAAACTTAATAAAATTCTTATTGAAAAGAAATAAACAGAGTTGGGCTGCAGGGAAAGGCCATTCATTCTTTTCTTTAATTTTTTTGAATGATATAATCCTAAAATAACTAGTGTGAATCAGCATGCATCTTTCATTTAAGAAGCTATTGGGGTTGTGTTACTCTAAGGTGAAGATCTTGCATTAAATCTTGGTTACATATTCATGTTAATAATATTTCCCTCTGCTATATGTTCCCTTTGTTTTCTTCAGTTCTCTGACTCTGTGTTCTTAAACAAAGAACTGTCTAAAAATTTAAGCTCCTGCTAATATCAATGAAAAACTGGGAACAGAAGAAATAGAAAGCAGGCAGCGACATCAGTAATGTAGTGTGTTACCTTTTCATGTTAAATCAAAAGCATTTGAATAACTTTCTTCTAACAACTTCTTAACCAACTGCTATCATGTTATGTTTGAAAAAAGCCAGGGAAAGAAGCCCAAAACAAACAGTGCTTCAAAAAGCATGATAAATCACAGATAGACCCTCCCCAGTTTGTTTGCCGTACTCTCTTAGCAAATTGTTTATATGGTGATGCTTCTGGGGTTCAATTTTTTATGCCACTCAGATTATTGCTTTGATACGAGTTTAAGTACCAATGAGAACAAAACACTGTCAATACTTCAGAGGGTACTTTAACGCTCTCACCATTTGGTTTTTCAACCATCAGAAGTGGTTGGAAAATGATCTGTAATCATCCACACTTCTGCCGACTCAGAACTGCCGAGCATAAGGAGGTAAAGTCTTGTCCCAAGCTGCTGCCGTAAAGAGGGACCACAGCACCTCGGAAACAAGCAGCCTAGTTTCATCGGGGTTTTGGCTCTACTGCAGCTGAGCTGGAAGTAAATCAGCTCAGTATTCCAATATTGCTGATGCCGTGAGATCACAATATTCTGGAGATGTTTTCAACTGGTGCAGACCCCTCTCATGGAAGTGTGCTGAAACAGATGAGTGCAGGATTGTACAGGCCAAAGATTATATCTTCTGGGTGCCATCTGTCTTTATTATTCCCAGACTCCTTTGATTCATAGTATTGTCCTTGTAATGCCACCCCTGAAATCTGCCAATGCATACTCATTCTTTTTTAAATAAAACATGACCCCTCCCACAATTTCAAGAAGAATAATTCACTAGTGGCAATTGCAAAAAGAAACTCTAAAATAAAAAGAATAATAATCATGTTTGTAAAAGTATTCTACAGTGATCCTTTCTTTTTCTTTCCATAAAGTCCTATTACATATCAGATTCCATGTATCAGCATCCATGGAAATTAAGGAATATAATTAGGTAAGGTTACATTAGGCTAGATGTACTGGCTAACACACAGCAGGATCACGTTCAGGTTGCATTGCTGATCTTTATTATATCACCTTTATTTGTCCTTGCAGCCTTACATTTGCATACAATTGTGTTATTGGAATTAGGTTGGAGGACAGGTTCTTTAAATATTCCAGCAGGAGCAACTGAGTGGCATTTGCCTGAAGATGACTGAAATGTTTCCCACTCAACAAGAATATAAGCCAGACATCATGTGATATTTACTTCTCAGGCAGGAGAGCCCATTTATAGCGCATTACTAACTCATGTCCCAGTTAATATCCATGTCCATTAAAATGTTTTGTTGCCCTTCTTAGAACTGGGAGAAAGGTAAAATGATGACCAGCTTTTGAAATATTGTTAAAGTCTTTCTATATGTTAACTTCCAGATAACAGAAGATCCAGTGCATCTGTAATACACAATTCACAATACCAACTTGCAAATAAATGGGACCATGTCAGTGAGTAAGAGCAAAGTTTCACAGGAGTGTATCAGTGATTCAGAAAACAAGAAGAGCTTCTTCACTCAAATATCCGCAGACTGTGCTGAAGGTCATAGACTTGTAGCCCAGGTAACAGATAGCATACAGTATCAGACATAGCACACTTTTTGAGAAGACAAAGAACAATTATATACATATATAGTCCAAAGTAAGTCACACTGAGTTCAAAGGGACTTACTCCTAAGTGAAGATGTATATAATTGCAGCCTAAATTCATAGAAATAAGACACCCATCCAGTTTTGCAGGCCACTGGTAGAACTGATATAAAACCGTTTTATTATGAATTTCCAGAGGAAAAGTTCATGTCAATATATACCTGAAAGGGAACACATATTTGTTCCATTTTTAGAAGTTGATTTCAATGGGAACTAAAGCAAGGCGTGGCAGTTTTGCTCTTTATCGGCTTAAAAAATAATGTCTTTTGTGGGAAAGTAAGAGAAAGGGGCCATTGCTTTAACTACATGATTTACATTACTGAACAGTTGCTTTTTGCAACTATCAACATCCTGTATAAATTGATGATACTGGAGACAACAATCCAAAGAACCCAACAAAAGTATCGCTTTAAATCAAAGTTCTGCAGCAATACACCCATTCTTCCCTATGTCTGTATGTATGCTCATGCAAAATGGCTTATGAATGAATATTTATTATTTCAAATAATATTTATTTTAAATGAACATTTAATAAAGTTAGTAGAGTTGGGCAAATCCTTCCAAAAGGGGCTCTGGGACAATTAAGAGCACATTTGCAGCACCTCTTTTCCAATACTTAATACAACCATTTTTTTTTTCCAGATTCAGGCAGTTACTTTAACAGTTACTCCTTGCTGTCTCTGTGTGAATGCTTTAACACTGAAAAAGAGGTGCTTCTGAATGATTTTGTATTATTCACCTCTTTTACTGTAAAAGATTTGCACAGCTCTAAAAATCAGCAGTCTTACTTATCAACACTCACTACCCTTTAACATAAACATTTTAATTCTTTATGTAACTGTGAACTGAATACATTTCTGATCAGTCAGTATAGCACACAGATAGTTTCAGGTTGTTCTATTTCCAAAATCTACAGAAAACGCTTGCAATTATGAATCTTCTTCCTTTTTTTTGGTCCCTGCTGTTCCTAAGCAACAGAGGTATGTAACCCAAATGCCAAAAAGGAATCATTTCCCTCTCCTGTTGCTGCAGCAAAACTGTCCTATATTTTTAAGGACAAAAATGTATAAATCAATAATAGAAAAAGTCCCAAAGGAAGGGCTGCAATCTGAAAGGCAAAATACAAAAACATTCAGATAGATGGGCTGTCTCACAGAGCTAGAGCTAGCTATAGTGTCAGTTGGCCATGTGAGTTAAAAGCCTGGCAAGTGCTAAATTTGACCCACTGTGCTTTTTCTTTCTTCAGGCCAACCCAGCTCCCTGAACGATGCCGGCTATATTTTGCCTTGGTGGAGAGCCATTTATAACCCTGCCCTGATCAGGACATTACCAAATTTTGCAATTTCTGATAACCATTGCCAGCAGATGAGAATTACTTTGCTCTTTTCAACTTCACTGTGCTAGCCTTTTCTCTTAGTAAGATAGATCCACAGAACTGAAAAGCTCTTGAAGATCCTTTAGGCTATGTATGAGAAGAAGGCATATCAAAATCTTTACAAGATCTGTAAAAAAAAATGGCAATGAGTTTACACACTTATATTCTTATCCAGATTCTGACTTCAATTTCCACTTGTGTGCATTGCCTTAATTGTGGAGTCCATGGTGCTCTCTGAGCCTTGTTGTTTTCTTGCAGACGTTTCATTGCCAGGCTAGGCAACATCTTCAGTGCGAAAAGGGAGTGGGACTTGCTCTCTGTTTATATACCCTGGCTTGTCCTGCCTGTGTGGGTGGAAGTGTTGTACTCTCCTTGGTAGTACCTTGATTGGGTTGTTGCGTGCTGCTTGGTTGATTGACTGAGTTAATAGTTCCTTGATTATGGTCTATTGTGTTGTTTGATTGCTCCTCTGCTGCTAATCTTGCTGTTAATCTTTGCCTATCTTGTTGTTGATTGCTGGCAAAGAGGTCTTCTGGTCTTCTGTCTTTTCTATTGTCTCTTATGAATGGTATGTAAATGTTGTTTACCTCTATGTGTCTGTTGATGGCTGCTTTGTCTGAGTGCCAAGCTTCCAGAAATTTTCTAGCATTTTTGGATTTGGCTTGGTTTAAGATGCTCACAGTTTCCCAGTTGAAAGTATGGTTAAGTCTGTCCACGTGTTGTGAGATTAAGGAGTTTTCATCATGTCTTCTGACTGCTAGTTGGTGTTCATGGATGCGTTCTGCTAGTCTTCTGCCAGTCTGTCTTACATAGTGGCTGCTACAGTCCTTACACTGTATGTTGTAGATAACTCCTGTTTTTTCTTCTTGGGCTACTAGGTCTTTTGGTTTACTTACGATGTTCTGAAGGGTTTTGGTTGGTTTGGTGCTACGATGATGCCGTGTGGTTGTAACAGTCTATCAGTAGTTTCTGAGATGTTTCTGATGTATGGCAGTGTAATCCTTTTCATAGCTTCTGTTGGTTTTGCTGTGGTGGGTTGAGTGGTCAGGCACTTTCTGATAAAGTTGTGTGGATATCCATTTTGCTGGAAGATGCTCTATAAGTGGTCTATTTCCTTTTTCTGGTGTTCTGGGTTGCTGCAGTGCATTTTTTTTGCCTTAATTGTCCCCTACTTGCTTCCTACTCTAGGCAGCCATGTCAGAATTTAATAAAATTCAATCTATCACATCTGCCCATCACTATCTTGCTATATATATATATATATATATACACACACACACATACATACACACACACACACATACATACATACATACACACATACACACATACATACATACACACACACACACACACACACACACCATATACTGTATGCATATACAGTATATAAATACTCTAAATCACTAGTTCTCAACCTTTCACATCTTAAGTCCCACCAATTACTCTGTCAAGAAGCCTATGATAAAACGTTATGGTAGAAAGGTCATTTATGCAGGGCCTTGATGATTATTGACAGAAATTGACTAAGTCATTATGCTAGATTTCCAGATCATATTAGAAATAATGATAGATATAGCTGGGATGTACTGAAAATGTCCTACAAGGATAGTGATTTCCATAGTGACTGTGACAGCCTAACTCTTACTGTATTCAAATAAAAGTTATAAGGAGATTGAATGAATCTGTTTATTTAAGCAATGTTTACATATTGAACAATTTTCTCCTATTTTTAAAATACTAGATTCCAGTCTACATAGAAACAGAATTCCAGAAACTATTTGCATGTCATTTATTCTAGTACATCTGATTCCACACATGCAGCAGTACATTATGAGCTAACAGTGAGTGATTGACAATTCACTGACCTTTTCTTCAGAAGCACATATTTATTGAATTGATTTACTTTGTAATGCTGATTATGTGGTGTACAGTACCATACAAAACTCGCTGTGTCAACTACTGGATTGCAGACATTCCACTTTTTTGGGAAACTTAGTTCTACGATGGACTCAGCTCATGGTGTATTAGGTCCTGATGTCTGACAGGACATCAGAAGGAACTGTGTTACTCCAAATAAGGAGCCCCTGTTCACAAGTAAAGATCAGAGATTTAAATACAGAAACTGGAAATTAGGCCTTGAAAGAATTGGGAAAAAATTTCTGGCAATAACTTTGTTCTCTCCTCCTGCAGCAGTGAGGGTGCAACTTGCTGCTTATGCAGTATCCACTAAAATGATAATAATACACTGCTAACAAAACTGTTAAATGTTAAAAAATTGCCAACCTAGCAATTCGAAAGCATGCAAATGCAAGTAGATGAATAGGTACCACTTCGGTGGGCAGGTAACAGCGTTCCACATGCGTCATGCCGGCCACATGACCGTGGAAGCGTCTTCGGACAACGCTGGCTCTTCGGCTAACAAACGGAGATGAGCACCGGCCCCTAGAGTCGGACACGACTGCACAAATGTGCGGGGGGAACCTTTACCTTTACTTTTTAACAAAACTGTACACAGACTAATATTTTAAATAGCATTCAAATAATACTGTTTGGGTTTGCTTGTGCAGGGAACTAAGGAAGAAAATAGTCATTCTCCATGTAGTATCTTTTCTTGGTGTTAGACTACAATTCCATCACCCTTCAATGTGCAGGGGATTATAGAAGATGTAGCTGACACATCAGTCAGATTGGGGAAGGATGGTTTAGAGCAGTTTTCTCTAGTCTGGACCTCTCCGGAAGTGTGAACTTTAACTCTTGGACTTTTCTTAGTCATTGCTAAGAATTCTGGGAGTTGCAGTCCAAACAACTAGAGGAGGCTCAGTATATGAAAGTGAGAAGAGGAACTGATGGGAGCATGAATTTCTATCAACTGAGATTTGGGATTGGGTCTACAGAATTCCAATTCCACTTATCCCGGTCTTTAGGTTATAGTGAATTTGTTTCCATTCTTTTCCAGATAAGCATTTATGTTTAACCCCAGGAACGTTTCACTGAAACCATGCTTAAAGACTTGGAACACCTACGCAGCACTGTTAGGAACAGTGAGGCTGTGGAAGTATTTTTCTCTCTATCCATTCTCAAGCAATAGCCAAGAAGAGCAGCATGTTACCCTCTTGTTGTTGGATAAGAGACAAGAACATATTGTGAATTTACATTATTAGTAAAAGAGGAAAAAGAAGATAAAAAGCAGGAAGGAATATATCTCCGGTTGTCAGGGAAACCCAGAAGGCCAAGCTATAAAGAAAGGTGACTTGTTTGTTCTGCTTAAAATGAGAAAATGAATAGATTAATTTCTGCAACTGAATTCCCTGCAATGAACCAGACATTAGCATCAGTCATCATGGCTAAAAAGAACTTCTAGAAAACCAGCAATGTTAAATTATAATACATTTTAAAAAGTCTAAACAGAAATAACATGGAAAGGTCTCCTTTTAACAAATGACTGGAGGATTGCTTATTCTATTTGAGTTTCAGTGCCTCCTTGAGACACCAATGATAAGGACCGATCATAGTTACTTTGACTTCAAATATGTGTGTGTGTGTGTGTGTGTGTGTGTGGAGAGAGAGAGAGAGAGAGAGAGAGAGAGAGAGAGAGAGAGAGAGAGAGAGAGAGAGAGATTTCACTGCACCAAAGAAAGAGAAAAATGATTCTAGTTTTATCCAGTTAAAATTGGTTATAAAGAAAAAATATCCTGCTGTAGGCTGACCTCTAGTGTTAAGTTTATTATTCTCCATTCTCTGTTGGATGTGCTGCTGACACACGATTGTGTTTTGAATTAAATATAAGAAGTCTAAATACTACTAGTTGTGGAATTACAAAAGGATATCTTTTCAAATACATTACAAAAGGATATCTTTTCAAATACATTACAAAAGGATATCTTTTCAAAATATGAAATCAAAAATACCTGATTTGTGATTTCGGACTACTCACTATCTTATAGTCTATCCTACCTCAAAGGGTTATTGTTGTGGAGAGAGATACTCACCTCAAGTTCCTGGAGGAAAGACAGAATATAAACTATCAAGCATATAGATTATTAGTTTGATAATTTACCAGTGAAAGAAAGAAGGAATACAAGATAAATAATTGCATTCATCTAGCATTCCTTAGTTTAGAGTTTTGCAGAGAATTCAGCAGACTTTATTTTTAGGCAGGGGAATACAGGGTTGCAGCCTAATTTTTTTTCTTAAAGTGGAGCAAAACACAAGAACAGTGACTTGTTTCATAATTGAAAGAATCACTGCAACATTTCTTAAATCAAACAGCCTCCCGTGTTTACAGCACACACCCGATCGAAAACATTCTAAGCAGCCAAGATGAAACAAAATTGGACAATGTACTCAGAAATATGGTGTATGCTTTTGGACTAATTTACCCAGAAATGCTCTTTGGAAAAGTGATTTGATTTTCATTGACTGAAGTTGTAATCTCAAACAAATTTATGAACTTCATCTCAGCTTAGTGCATCAGAGTAAATGTACAGTACATAGACTAAAAAGCTAAATTCTCTTGTTTGGGCCATAAAACGATGTGAACTGAAGACTCATTCAAAATCTTGTTGTACAGTTTGATATAATATATGCATAGTGCTTGGACATACTGTAAGTGTCAATGCATAGGAAACAAATGACTAAAATGACAGCCTATGTTGTTCTATCATTATAGATCACTTTATCTGTTTTTGTATCATCTTTTGCATATTTATTAAAATACTTCAATTTCAATACAATTTCAATTTTTATTCAGTATTAAAATACTTTTAAAAGTATTTTAAAAGTATTAAAATACTTGAGTATTTTATAATTATGTAGAATATCCTGAATTTATATTTATTGACTTCAATCTTCAGAACTATGAGTAGAAACCTCTCTGCAAAAGTAGACTCTGTCTCATCCATTCTTGGTGCCACCTCATGCTTCTCCAAAGAGACTTTTTTCAGATTTCCGGGCAATTCCCTCTTTGCAATAACCCTCTGCACCACATCCCACATTTCAAGAGGGTCCCTGATCTGCTATAACAAAAGCTGTTTATAGTGGTGACAAAGGAGAGGAACAAGAAGCATTTTCCCTCCTGTGCTTCTTGGCAGCTAAGCCACTTTAATAAAATGTCCTACCACTATTCACACTTTAATCCAGTAGACTAAAGTATGGCATGTTAAACAAATGTTGCATTTGCTATACCCTGAGGTTTAAAACAATGTCAGCTGCTATATGTTCATTTTTGAGACTGAACTGGAGCTCTGTTGCTGCTGGAGATGCAGGTTCTGTCCTTTTATATTTGCACAGTAAAAGCTTTTCTCTCATTTACTGTACCTCTTTTGAGGCCAATATTATGGATATTAAAAAGCACAGATGTAGACAAGCCACTCTTTTCTTGGTCTTTTTGTCTGAAAGCAGGGAAGAGTTTTTCCCCTCAAGTGCACTTACTGCAGTTGCTATTGTTGGGGTTACATAAATAGTTCTGTATGGTCAAGTTCAGCATGACAGCAATTTGGAACTAAGTTTTCTCTTAGGGAATAAATGTGAACAGAGGCTGAACACAATTAAAAGCTGCTGACCTGCTTTTTTACTTCTTAGTAGGTAAATAACAGGGCCTTTCAATGGAAAGGAAAATTGACATCCTACATCTGTCCCCCACCCCAAAGAAGCAAAAGTGTATATGGCACTGTATTTTTCTTTTCAAATATTACATTCCATCTGGGCTTCTACATGTGTAAATGTTCTGAGGAAACAAATGTTTCCACAGAGATGGTGACTTTCACAATAGCAATGAAGTTACAGGATTTAAAGCACCTGCAGAAAATTGTGCTGCTTCGCCTGTAAGGAACCAAGAGCCTGTTGAATACTGTAATCATCATCAATACTTTCCTGAGTGGAACTGTTACTCACAGTATCAAAGCTATCAATGGCTGACAACGGCAATGGGCTTAAGTGCCATGATGTACTGCGCTTAGATTTTAATAAGAATTTTTAACTTGCTTACAGGAAAACGTAATAATGCACATTTTTGTAGGTTATGTGGAAAGAGCAGACATTATGCCATAATGATATTTCAGCCATTACATGACATTGTTGCATACAACTTCTCCATAAGATGAAGAGGCTAAACATGCTGTCACAAAATGCTAACATCGGATAATATGGATTAAGTTTTCTGATTTAAAAGGAAGAAACTCTAAATCTGAATGTGAAATTACCATAATTGCCTCCCTTTTTGATGGATCAGGCTGAATATAATCATGGTTTGCTTCAAAATCAGATTCTTCTTAGCTAGGGAAAAAAACCCTGGTCTTGTCTTATACTTGACAAATACAATAAACAGTGAAGATGGTATAGAACAAAATTAAAACTGTAGAATGTGTGTGTGTGTGTGTGTGTGTGTGTGTGTAAAATGATGATGATGACAATGGTAATTAGCTGTGCTTTTATAAGGACCATTAACAGAGTGCCACCAGATGGTAGATAGTATCTGGTAGGAAGCTTAACACAGATGAAGAAATTCAAATATGCATGTATTTATGACAATATATAGAATAATTTAGTAGAACATGAACAGAAATTGAATTATTAAACTAGGTAGAACAATTAGTTTCATTGTGGAAAATAAAGCTAGGAAAATAATGTAATGCAGTCTATCCCTGGGAGAGGTAAAGGACAACTTCCTACTTTCATGAACAATTTGATTACTTTTTAATTCGACTACTATAGGCAAATTCTAGAATGGATTAAAAAGTATGCTAACTAAAAGGAGAAGTTTAAAAACTATTAATGATTTTTAAATTGATATAGCATCCTGTTTGATTAAAAACTTAATTTGTTGGTTCATCCTTAATACTATCTTCCAATTTTCTTTCCCTGCTCAGTGTTTTTATTCAGTAGTGCTGTTTGAGCTTACCTGTTATGGTTCTTGGGGTTTTTTTTGGTAAGATATTTATTTATTTATTTATTTATTTATTTATTTATGTATTTATGTATTTATTTATTTATTTATTTATTTATTTATTTATTTATTTATTTATTTATTTATTTATTGTTTCTAACTTATATCACCGCCCATCTCCCCCCACAAGGTTGTTGAGGGCATTGATGTTATTTTTCCTTGTTGCATTTCTCTCTCATTCTACAACCTCCATATCTGTCCATGTTCTAAAACATAATCTAAAACAAACCAACTAACCAAAAGCGGCAGCTGAATTTACTTGCAGCATATGCCTTTAGGATTTAATTGAAGCGTGAAGACTCCTGTGCACTGGAGGATATATGAATGGATAATGAAAGGTCTTGGAATAACTGGACAAAACAAGCCAGTTTTACCTTCCAACCATAAAATATTATTCTCCTTTGGAATAAAAGACAAATGAATGCACAAGAGGGCTGAGCAAAGCCTTCGAAAAAATTGTTTTGCAGTTCAAGGGAACACATTGAAGCATCTCTTTTCAGATCATGAAAACAGCCATGTCTTTTTTCAGGCACCTTGGCTGTTTCATAATCTTCCACGCACAGCCGCTGCTTTGATGAGAAGAAAGCCAGACAAAGTGGCTGTGTGTGCCCATGTCTATGGAAACAGTTGGAAGCTGTTTTGTAAGCCTTGAAAAGTATGTGTCAGCTTTAATGGCTTTTTTAAAAAAAGGCAGGGGGAGATTGTATGTGCTTCTTCAATTTCAAAGTACCTCTTTAAAACACTTCACATTTCTTTTCCATCAATGTGAAAGTAAATTATCAAAAATATTCTGAATAAATTTTATCATAACAATTTTTGTCATGACGTAACATTGCTAGGTATTAGTTTGAAATTATAAGAAAGTGGCAGTTATTAAAAATATTCACTCTACCTATAATAGAAAATGGTCATTTTTTATTTAATTTTATTTTTCCCCGTCAAGGATGATTTTACATATTCTGTGAGAAAAGATATGTCACACTTATGGATGATCTCTGGCAAGGGCGGGATGGAGGGAGTGTATTCATCCTTACCCTCTTAGATCTCTCAGTGGCTTTTGATACCATCGACCATGGTATCCTTTTGGGGCGGCTCAGGGAGTTGGGGGTGGGCAGTGTAGTTCTGCAATGGTTCACCTCCTTCCTCCGGGGCCTTTCCCAATCAGTGATGATAGGGGAGGAGAGATCTGACCCACGGCCTCTCTTGTGTGGTGTGCCACAGGGTTCGGTGCTCTCCCCTCTCCTGTTTAACATCTATATGAAGCTGCTGGGTGAGATCATCTGTCAACACGGGATGAAATACCATCTACTGTATATGCTGATGATGCTCAGCTGTATATTTCCATTCCGGGTGAAGTAAGTGATGCAGTTGCCACCCTATCTCAGTGTCTGGAGGCTGTGGGGGCCTGGATGGGGAACAACAGGCTTCGGCTGAACCCTAGTAAGACAGAGTGGCTGTGGATTGATGGCTGCTTGGGATCTAGGAAGTTGTCATCTTTGGTTCTAGATGGGGTGGCACTACCACATTCGGAGCCAGTGCGGAATTTGGGGGTTCTCCTGGACTCACGACTCACGACTCCTGCTTGAAGAGCAGGTGGCAGCTGTGGCCAGGAGGGCCTTTGCACAACTTCGGATTGTGCACCAGTTACGCCCATTCCTGGACCGAGATGCCCTCCGAACAGTCACTCATGCCCTTGGCATCTCCCATATAGACTATTGTAATGCACTCTACATGGGGCAACCCTTGAGGAGTATCCGGAAGCTTCAACTGGTCCAGAATGCAGCTGCGCGGACAGTTATTGGGGCCAGAAGGTCGGCTCATGTGATACCTCTGCTGCGCGAGCTGCATTGGGTACCGGTTTGCTTCCAGGTACAATTCAAGGTGTTGGTTATTACCTTTAAAGCCCTACATGGCATAGGGCCAGGTTACCTGAGGGACCGTCTCATCCCCAGAACATTGACCCGTCCCACCCGATCAGCCAGAGAAGGCTTGCTGTGAACCCCATCGACTAAAGAGTTCCATCTAGCGGGGTCCATGAGGCGGGCCTTCTCTGCAGTTGCGCCCGCCCTTTGGAATACCTTACCCCCAGAGCTGAGGCTGGTTTCCTCGCTCCCGACCTTCCAGAAAGGCTTAAAGACCTGGTTCTGCCATCTTGCCTGGGAGGGAAATGCCAACAGTTCCTCTTGGGGATGGCTGGTCCCATGAAGCCTCCCAGTATTACCATTTTTAACATCTTTTATACTTGGATTTTATATTATTTAATATATTGTAATTTTATATTTATGTTTTTAAACTACATTTTATTGTGAACTGCCCAGGGTCCCTGACAGGGGAGATGGGCGGTAATATAAATTTAATAAAATAAATAAAATAAATAAATATGAATTTTTATTCCAGAAATGAATGTTATGGAAGCAAATAGTCCCCGGTGGGGGAGTTGGGCAGTGATAAATTTGATAAATAAAATAAAAGAGTTTAAAAAAGCATTATACAAACTACTATCTATATCATTACTTGGTGTCTGACTATTTCAAATGGTCACTTTTCTTGTGCAATCTGATGGATTTTTCTAAGTTCTTAGAGGATCTGCATTTCTGTAGCTGTACATCTGCTGATGCTGTTTTCACTATTGTTAGGTGAATTAATTTTTGCTTTTCAAATAAAAATATGACTACAAACTTAGGCACGTTTACTTGGGAATATGTTCAATTAATTCCGCAATTCTAAATAAAGAATAGGAAAGTTGGATATGAAGTAACACGAAGAAAAAGTTACAAGAGACACTGATAAGATATGTAGTATATTAAAAATAAATTAGTCCAATTAGTGAATTGAAACAATATGTGAGATCACTTTTGTCAGTTTAATAGGTGACAATTTAGGCTGCTAAATCACATCTAACTCAAATATTAATAGGGGGAAGAATTATCCTTCTGGACCTTGGGAACAATTAAATTTTAGTGGAGGTATTTTCCCTGTGCTGAAAAGCATGTGCACTTTCTAAGATTAATTATTGGCATTATTTATTATTATGTTTTCTTGATAGTGCCTGTTGCCATAATACCATGGGCACAATTTTGTGGCTCAATCGGATCCCATAATGCCCATCTACAGATAATTAGTAGTATTGTATAATATTCTCAGTCAGAGCTCTCTAGTAATTATGTTCTCCTTGAACTTTCCTGCACATTGTACTTTTCCCCCTTCAAGTTCTTATAAAGAAATGAAAAAATCTGATCCATTAATTGAAGCAATAGGGGCCTTTACACTATTGGCCTCTGATGTGCTGAATTGGCAGGAGTCAATACGAAAGGTCTGCTTTGCCATCTCTAAGGCATTTGAAATCAGCTTTCCACAGCAGCAGCTCCTGTGGTGAACAGCTCAGCTAAGTTGCCCTGCAAAGAAGGGGTGTGAGCCAGAAGGAGGAAAGGGAAGGCACGGATTGTGAGGCAAATTCAAGTCAGTTCAGTGAACTGAGGAAAAAAAACCTCTTCATGCTTAATTTAACTCACGAAGATAAAAGATTTTTTTAAAAAAATTGGCTAGGAGTGCCTCAACTCATAAGGTAAGTTCTTTAATGTTCTGCTGAGGAATTAAATAAAACCACTGACATAACTTGTAAAAATAGTGAGGAAGGATGTGGACATACACACCAAGAAATTACAACTGGCTGCAATGATATTCAAGGATGGACATTCCATACACATAAAATATCTAGCTTTTATGAACATTTAAAGAAGTGTGAGCTGAAAGATGTGTAGACACCACTTGGAAACAAAACAGCTAGCACAGAGCAATAAGGGAATACAGTTGCCCGTTCCACTTCAGAGTCAGATGCTGACTGGCCATATTGGGCTCTCATAGGAAATTGGATTTTGTTTTACTCTGCCAGATATTTTCAGCCAGTATTTCCAGCGAACATTTTTTTTTTGAGGCACAGTGATTGAGCAAAAAGACACACATAGTAATAAGCCACCAGGTTAGGGTCAGGAATATTTTAAGTTAAATGCAATGTCAACAGCTTACTTATAAAAAAAAAGTAATAACACAGACGCTGTACTTGTTGACTTACAGATATCCAATTAGTCCTTTAAGAAGTTCACAGTGGTATAAGTGTTTCTTATTTCTGCCATTTTTTCTTTACATAAACCTTAAGATACAGTTACTGCCCCAAGATCACCCAGTAAGGTTTGTGAATGTAAGCTTGCATTTCTTAGCCCTAGACCAGTGTTCTCAACCTTGGCAACTTCAAGCTGTGTGGACTTCAACTCCCAGAATACCATGCTGGCTGGGGAATTCCGGAAGTTGAAGTCCACACAGCCTGAAGTTGCCAAGGTTGAGAAACACTGCCTTAAACAATCACATGCCGGTCCTAGCCAAAAACACACTATTCTTGCTTTTAAAGTGTGATCATATTATTGTTATCATTATTTGACTCAACAATGGCTAACTGGGAGTGGGAGAGAACAGACTATTTTCATTTGAGAGCTGCATTACGAGCAGGATCATATCAGCAATCACACCACATTCACGTTGTCAGAACTGAACTATCAACCTAGAAAAAAGACTCACCTCTCATACTGATTCTTTAGAACTCATATCGCTTATGTCAAAGTTTGTTTTGAAAATGAAAATACTTGATTTTAATGAAGCGTATAACCTCCTGAGATAGCTTTAGTTAATTCACACAGATATATTATTTATATTGTACAGGAATAAACTATTTCTAATGTGGTTTAAGTTTCTCATTCATCTTCTGAAGCAGTCCTCTGCATGTAAGTAATTTTCCTTTGGTTCAGCACACAGGTAGTTGTATGAATCATATCTTCTACATACGATTTCATTTCTTTTATTATTCAAATCTTGGAACAAATTTCAGTTCACTCTTTACGTTCTGGATTTCTGAGAGATTAACTGCTGGGCCTGGTAACTTCTTGGCTCCTGGGAGAGTCTTTTTCTTTTCTTCTTCAGGTGGAGTTGGAAGATTCTGCATAAAAATAATGAACTTTATTCTTAAATTGGTTGTGACAAGTAACTAGGAAAGAGAGGATATTAGACAGGGTTAGAATAAAAGATTATGTTTAACAACATAATATTAGCATAATGTAAATTGTCCATATTATCTAAATTGAAATTTTCTTCTTTACAGAAGAGGTAAACAGTTTGATGTCATCCTGATGCTCTGAGCTACAATTCTCACAGCTGCTTTCATTGGCCATGTTGCTGATGCACGGGTATGTGTGTGTGTGCTGAAATGCAAAACACAACTGTCACATGCCTATTTCTGTTTGGCAGTAACCAGGTAATTTGACAACAAATAATTCATTATAATATCTATCACTCACACATGGACTTCCATGGGGAATGGCAAAGGGAGCAAAGGACAATGCATTCATAATGACATAGTCACTCAAATGTCATGACTTAGTTATGACAGATGTTCTGACCCAAGTACGTAATTGTGGCATTGATGTAGTTATGTTGCACGCATGTCATCATTTTGGTATTACCACAGTTTGCTGTGGACCTTAGTGTGTCCTGTTCTCACATTTAGTCATTTGAAGTTTAGGGGAATCCCAATTGTGAAAATGTCTACCCTAGTCATGCTGCATGGCTATAACTTCTACCACTGATGGGTGAGGTTCATCCTGATGTGAGTTGTTCCTCATTCCTACATTCCGTGATACTATTGACAAGTTCAAACTTTGTTCAAGACTCTTTTCTAGGACTGTGTATATTTCAAAATGATTTGGAAGAAACTCTTTGGCCCTCAGATAAGCACAGTGCCTGTCTGCTATTTATTAAAGTGGTCTGCCTTTTTTCAGGATTACATGAGAATCTGAAAAACATTAAAGCTGCTTTAAAGAGTCAACTCGTTAAAAATAATGGGGCTCTTAAAACAGCCATGTCTTTTTTCAGATTTACAGTATGTGGAAGCCTGAAGAAAGTCAGTCTGCTTTATTGAATAGTAGATACATGTTGTACTTATATGAAGTCTAGAGTACTTTTGAATTATTTTCAAAGTATCTAGCCCAATTCTTTTCTACTTCCCGAAAGCCCACTGATTCCAATATTTCTCCACTGGGCAAGGTACTATAGGTGCCCATGTTGATGCTGTGCATGTTTCTCAAAATTGAATACAAGCTTATCCAACAAATACAAAAGATATTCCAGAATTAATCTGGTATTAGTGTAAATCTGTTGCTCAAGTTGGTTCAGGATCCTTAAACCTCTTGTAGAAAGGAGATATCCTTAGATGTTATATAAGAGTTTGGGGAGGGTACCACACATTATTGGAGCATCTTTAAAACTCAAAGCATTTTGCAAGAATGATTACACTAATTGGAGAATACTTTGTCTAAAACAACTTTAACGCTATATGTTACTTTATAACATCTAAAAAGACTTTTTGAAGTGATTATTTCCACAGTGGATTGTACAACCAATTCCCCCAAATTGATTGTCTTTTCTCCTGTAGACCTTGGAACATAGAGAACCAGCTGGGAATACATGAACAAATCAGTGCTCTCAGTCCAACTGGCCAATAGCTAAAGGTAAAGGTTCTCCCCGCACATTTGTGCAGTTGTGTCCAACTCTAGGGGCCGGTGCTCATCTCCGTTTGTTAGCCGAAGAGGCAGCATTGTCCGAAGACGCTTCCACGGTCATGTGGCCAGCATGACACACGCGGAACGCTGTTACCTACCCACCGAAGTGGTACCTATTAATCTACTTGCATTTGCATGCTTTCAAATTGCTAGGTTGACAAGAGCTGGGGCTAGTGCGGGAGCGATTCAAACCTCCAAACTTGCGATCTTCCAAGCGACAATCCTGGTGTCTTACCCACTGAGCCACCACGCCCCTATTGACAATAGGAGACTGCAAAAAAATATTCAGTCACTGCCCAAAATCCAGCTACTACAAATCCAGCTACTGAAAAAATATTTCATCCGAATCCAATCCATGTGAAAGTAACAGGGTTCCTCCCCCATTTATATTACTAAAATATATTGCATGTATTTGCCTTGTCTGATGCATTTAAAGCCCTATAGCTAGCTGTGATTGTGAAATGGTAGCAGTCTGGGTATTTCTCAATGAGGCATTTTCCCCACTTTGGGTGCAGTGGCTGGTGATAAAGTGAGGGAGAGGTATTATAAAAAGTATGGCTTCATGAAAGCACCAGGAACAGAATACTAAAAGTAGTTGGAATTGAGGGTAGATTAAAAAAAATCCCAAATGCCACTCCACTGAAGGCAAAGGGGAAAGAAATTACCAGTTGCTACCCCCTCATCCACAAGGCCATCATTCAAAAGCAAACAAATCAACCCAAGAAAATTGTTTCATATGCCAGCTTGCCCCTGCTAAAGATATGGGAGAACTCTTGTCAGTATTATTCCTGGCCCCTTCACCTAGTCAACTGCATCCTTCACGTGGTCTACTGCAGAAACAATTGCAAAGATCTGCAAACACTCAAAACAGATAAACAGAGATAAAAAGATAAAAGAGAGCCAGTTTGGTCTAGTGGTTAAGGCAACAGGCTAGAAACCAGGAGGCTGAGAGTTCTAGTCCCGCTTTAGGCATGAAAGCCGGCTGGGTGACCTTGGGCCAGTCACGCTCTCTCAGCCCAACTCACCTCACAGGGTTGCTGTTGTGGGGAAAATAGGAGGAGGAAGGAGTATTAGGTATGTTCGCTGCATTGAATGATATATAAAAATAATAAAGGCGGGATAGAAAATAAAATAAAATAAATAAATAAATAAATTCTGGCTGCATTTTCAACTGAAATTTATCACAATGATATGTTTTTTCTGGGTTGAAAGGACTGAAAGCAAAATAAGGCAAAAGTACTATCCAATGTCAAAAAGAGATAATGGTGTGAAAAGACAAGTCTAGAGATGATTCTGGGTCGTTCAAAGATTCCTTAAAATACTGTAAAATATAAACCCATATTAGGGCATTCAGTACATAAGGCAGATTGAATATATGATAGCATATATTTATTTACAAAGAAAGAAAGGCCTTTTCCTTCCATCTGTTTATATTTCAGCTAAATCATTTTCCTCTTGCAATTTATCATCATCATCATCATCATCATCATCATTTTGCCCAGTGGATCAGGGAGTAATGAGGGCATGTATGACATTATTCTATGTTACTGCTTATGTAGCCTAGTTAAAATTCTTTACTGAAATCTGGTTCCATTTTGCAATTGGAAAGTAGAAGTATGGGTTTTTGTTATGACTGTGCTATTACCTAGAAAGATTTAACTCCAGAAATTTAAAGTCACTATTTTCTTTCAACAAATCATGTGTGTTGGAAGTCCAAATCCAATGGCACTGACTCTTCTGAACATCATGATCTGCTGGCCACAAGGGGGTAGTAGGATGTAGATAAAGAGTTGAGGACTTATTCATTGTGTCCCCTCTGTCTGTTGCACTGCCTGCTCTTTGTCTAAGGGATTGCTAATCTGAGGGCACTGTCTTTCTGCCTTTCTTCCCAAGAACACTTGAAAGGAGCACATGCTCTTTGCCTATTCTCCTGCTAGAATGTAATTAGAGGGGTGTTAGGCTTTGCCTATCCATGTAATGTATTTTCTGCAGATAAATCTCTTTTCACCGATCCTTGCTCACATTAGATTTCCACTCTCAGGAATGCTGACATGCACACACAGAATGCTTCAACCTCCAACAATGTGCATCTGAAATTAGAATTTGGCTTGAAGTGTATAGAGTCACTTATATGTCTCATGGTGGTAAATTACTTCTTTTAACAGATCTCTAGCTGAACAGACTGTGTTCTCATCTGAAATATTCACACCTCCTACATTTTCCTTGCTTTGTGCCCTTTCACTCAGTTTCCATCTATACCCAAAGATCTACCCAAATTTCAGCCAATCAAAATCTTCATTGATAATCCAAAAACTTCAGTTTACATACTATGTCTTGGGGTTTTTACCCTAACCCTAAAATGTAGGCCCTTCCCCAATTTTAATTTTAAAACCACAAGTACTAAACTTTGGTCTAGATCTTGCATGGCTTTAAAATCAGCTTTGCACCTGTGCAACCCCACGTCATCATCTGTTTTTATTTCTGACTCAGCTGTGGTACGTCCAAAGTGTCTCTCTCTCTCTCTCTCTCACATACACACACACGAATTATTTCAACTTGCAATGCCAAAGCTCTGCAGAATCTGTGGGAGGGATGCTTTTTCCATCAGTGGGAATTTACCTCATCCTGTTTACCAGTTTCTGGGTTCAAGCCAGCCTCCCTTCCCACCACAGAAGTATATTTGCTGTACTGCCTTGCATAAATAGCATCCACTTCTTTTGTTTTCCGAAATCATGAGGCAAATGACACAATGTAAACCAAAAATATGCACGGGATGCATGGCATTAACTAAGAGTCATTATTTGTCATTATTTGTCCTTTTGGATAACTCAAAGGAAGGACTGATTGGGTTATGCTTTCTCAGCATTTCAAGGTCAATGGCATTTCGTTAGATCATCCTTGATTATAATATTATGAGAAAGAAATCTGTATTAACTATCTCCAAACAAAGCACCACTTTAGTTTCCTCTGTTAAGCCAGCAATTCTGATGCATGTTTCAGCACACTACATAACATCTGAGTTACTGGAATATGGGCAACCGTTTGTTGGCTTGTAAGATTGAAATCTCCAGATTGGAAGTCCTCCTTGCATAAATGAGGCAAGCATGCTCAGGAAAAGACTGGGATGTGGTTGTGCTTCTAGCATCTTGGTAAAAATATGCAAAAACCAACTGGTAGCGTCCTTACCATTATCAGGAATGCTGCAAGTGGCATAGGTATGACTGAGACTGGCAATCTCGTCTACTCTTTCTTTAAGTGTTATTTGAAAGCCTTGGTTGACCACCACCAGGATAAGTGGTGAAGGTCAATATTCATGGGTCCATCTGTTGATGACCACAGTATATGTAATTGCAATTTGGAATATTTTTTCATTGTTTTTATTGAACTATGGTTAACAAACAATATCAGGTAACTACATTAACATAAATCCAAGATGCATAGAGGGGAAAAAAAGATATAGAAAATACAAAAAAAAATGTAAATGTACAATGTAAATAAAGAGACAGGTACTGTACATTCACAAATGTACCATATATGTAGATTATTTATCTTATTTATTATTTATTATTTGAATTTACCACCATGTTATAGTCTATTGCTATTGAGGTAGACCATAAAATCCATCCAAATTTGATAAAATTGTGGTTCCTGCCTCTGATGTCTTATTATTTTAACTTTGTCTGTGATTTTTTCTAATGTGGCAATTGAAGAGGCCTTGTTAATTCACATCTCAATTGTTATGTTATATAGATTTTTCCAATGTTGAGCAATTATTATTTTGGCTTCTAAAATTAAATAGATAATATTGCAATTTGGAATATAAGAGGCATCTGTGTTAAACAGCATATATTCACAAATGAACAATGTGTGCCTGTGAATTTTTTTTGAAAAAAAGGAAAAAGAATGTAATAGCTCGGAATGAAAACAGTTTGATCTTATGGAGTGAAATTGATAAATACATGCAGGGAAGTGAAGGTATAGATTTTAAGTGTGAATAAAAGGGGGCTAAAATTATGTCAGAGAGTATGAAATGTTGCATCTAGGTTGTTGTGGGTGTGTATGAAAGTAGGAGTCTTTAAGTTGGGGATAGCTGCATATTACACTCCAATGAATGGAGATAATGGAAGAATCAGAAGTGAGTTTTAGGAAAAATTATGCAACATGCTGAATTAATGCAGTTCATGAACATGAATGAATGGGTGGGAATATGAAATGTGATTGGGCCAATTGGAGATACAAGAATGAGTAAGAATGCTGACTGTTAGGTATCTGCTTAGATCTGTTTCTAATACATGGTTTAAGTGTAAATCTATTCCTATGTACACATATAGCTAAGGAATGGTTAAAGAGGACAGTGATATGTCAGAGTGAAATTGAAACTGAATCCAGTATTGTAAACGTTGGCGTCTAAAAAAAAATGAAAAGGAAGTCATACATGCAATGAGATGTTGAAATATACCAAGACTGCAGTTGTAAATGTTTTAATTGAGAACTTTGTGAATCTGAGAAAGCAGGTTTATTTATGTTTGTTGATTTAGTGAAGGTAAAGGTAAAGGTCTTCCCCTGCACAGTCATGTCCGACTCTAGGGGGCGGTGCTCATCTCTGTTTTTTACCGAAGAGCCAACACTGTCCGAAGACGCTTCCGCGGTCATGTGGCCAGCATGAGGCGTGCGGAACACTGTTAACATCCCACCGAAGTGGTATCTATTTATCTACTTGCATTTGCATGCTTTAGAATTGCTAGGTTGGCAAGAGCTGGGGGGAGTGCGGGAGCTCACTTTGTCACGTGGCACTTGGGTCTTGAACCGCCGACCTTCCGATCGACAAGCCTGGTGTCTTAACCACTGAGCCATCGCGCCTCTGGCTAATTTAGTGAAAACATTTGATAAAGTGAATAGGCTTGAATTATGGATATTTTGCATAACTATGAAGTTTTAGATTGGTTGCTGAATATGGTAAGAGCAATATTTGATGGTAAAGTGTGCATGAGAATAAATGGGATGCTTAGCAAATGATTGATCAAGGAGTACAAGAACTGTCTGATGTACCCCTGGTTGTTTAATATATTTATAGATAAACGTATAAGGAATGCTTGTGGTGATGTTATAAATGAACTGGTTGGAGACATAAGCATACTTTTTTTTTGAGGCTGTTCTGTGGGCTGAGAACATGAATTATTTGCAGCTAAAGTTCGATGGACTGTACAATGCAGTGAGGAATATGGATCTAAAATTAGTGTGTCAAAGAACAAAGTAATTGTGTTTGGGAAAACTGAGTGAGCAATTGGAAGTTATATGTAAATCACAAAAAATAGAGTAAGTATATGAATTTGTACAACTTTTTAGAATGTTTAAAAGATGGGGAAATGGATGTAATTTTTTAAAGATATGCAAATGCTGATAGAAAGGTAGTAAGTAGTATGAAGTTTGTTATGAGGACTGAATGTTAGTGGAAAGAAGCAAAAATGGCTGTGTGTGAGAATGTGCTCCTGCCTAATTTGTTACTTGAAAGCAAAAGTTAGGTATGGCAGGAGAAATGTAAGTTGAATGCAGTGGGAAAGGGTTCCCTAAGAAGTCTGTGTAGTAAAACAAGAAGAGACCGGATAAAGAATCAATGGGTGACGAATTTTTATAGACTGAATACAGGAGTGACCAATACAAAAGAAGTATGTTGAGGTGGTTTGGTCATATAGAGAATGAACGGGGATCAAATGTATGTATGTATGTATGCATGCATGCTGGCTGGGAGAGTCAGGGAGTTGAAGTCCATCCATCTTAAAGTTGCTGAGGTTGAGAAACACTGGTCTAAAATTTCATTAAATCTGTTGCTGTTTTCATTTTTTTCTTACTGCCTTTATCCTGTCTCTGTTGTGTATATCAGCCTACCACAACTTCGTATTCTCCTGATGTGCTGGGACTGCAGCTGCCAGAATTCCTAGCTTTTGACCATGGTGACTTAGAATTCTGGAATCATAGTCTCAACATGTCAAGATCACCAGGTTGGGGAAAGTTTGTTTAGTCAAGGCTGGTCATTTTGGCTATCCTAGGAAACCCAATCTTCTCAGGGTAGTGACCCAGACAGCGAGAAGTTTGTTGCCACACAACCCAGCAGTTTTAAGACATGAGCAGACTCAACATTTAACCAAGTTAGCAAGGACTTCATACACTCTTGCAAATAAATCCACAAAAATCCTTATGGAAAAGAATGCTATCTTATTGAGGACTGTCAGAAGACACAGCAGTTAATTGCTTTTCTATAGCGGGCAAGGGGTGGATGGAGCCTCTTTTCTCTGGTGGCCAGGCTGTTTTTTCTGTTGGGTTCAGAGGAACAACTGATGACTCCACTCATCATCTGGCAGCCCTTTATTCACCCCTATGCAGATCCTTATGGCCTATGGCTATTGGACAAGAGCTTAAATACAAGAGCACCACAGAAATGTAACTTGACTGTCTCTGATGCATACATTCATCCTGCTTTTAGCATGATTCAATTAATTTTAGCACTTCTACCTGATAAAAATGCTTTGGGTACCGGATGTGGTCCTTCATTTCTCTGATAAATAAAGTGAAATTAATGCAGCCTCCTTCCAGATACTATTAACTACAGATTTAAATGCATACAGGAAGGTCCTGCTTACGGGTGAGGCATGGAAGAGGGGGGAGGTGGAAGAAATAATTATTAGATGTATCTCTCAAGGCAATATTACTCTGATCCAAACTGGGACTCTCTATAGTTGCTTTTAGAATACAATGATTATATCACAAAATCCAATCCTTGAATTTCACTTGGCCCTAAGGGAAGGATAGTGATAGCTCAGGATCTTTATGTAGCTTTGGAAAATGCAATATCCTTCATACTATAGAATAGAATAGAATAGAATAGAATAGAATAGAATAGAATAGAATAGAATAGAATAGCAGAAAAACACTTCAGAAACAAGGTTTGCAACATTTTGATGCTGATCTTATACTGCTTCCATATACTAGCACTCAAAAATACCACTGTCCTTTAAGTATATTAGATAATTACATTAGAATGGAAAGAATTATGTTTGTACTGACTGTTTACTTATGTTTTCCAGAGATATGAATTTTCCTGAGATATGTTTTCCTGAGATACTACAGAATGAAATTTCACTGGCCAACAGAAGACTTATTAAATGTATGATGTTCTATTCAGATAAACACATACTATTCTTACCTCTTCAGGTTCAGTAGATTCTTTTCTTTTAGGAGGCTGACCTGCGCCAGGCAAAAGTGCTCCCATTGGGATGTTAATATTTGCCTGGAAATTAGAGATATCAGTGCATGAATTATGGAATATATACATATATTGATTATATTGCAGTAGATCTACAGAGATTTTTTTAATTTTATTTTTTATCCCACCTTTATTATTTTTATCAATAACTCAAGGCGGGGAACATACCTAATACTCCTTCCTCCTCCTGTTTTCCCCACAACAACAACCCTGTGAAGTGAATTGGGCTGAGAGAGAGTGACTGGCCCAAGGTCACCCAGCCGGCTTTCATGCCTAAGGCGGGACTAGAACTCTCAGTCTCCTGGTTTCTAGCCTGGTGCCTTAACCACTAGACCAAACTGGCTCTCTGGATGGATGAAGTTGAGCTGAAGTGACCTGCATTGGGTACCAGTTTGCTTCCGGGTCCAATTCAAAGTGTTGGTCATCACCTTTAAAGCCCTAAATGGCATGGGACCAGGGTATCTGAGGGACCGTCTCATCCTAATTACATCTACCCGTCCCACCCAGTCATGCAGGGAGGGCATGCTATGGACCCCATCAATAAAAGAATTCCATCTAGCGGCGTGCCTTCTCTGCGATAGCACCCGCCCTGTGGAATATCTTGCCCCCGGAGGTGAGGCAGGCACCCTCCCTCCTGGCCTTCCGGAGGTCTTTAAAGACCTGGTTCTGCCGCCTTGCGTGGGACAAAGGAAGTGATAGTTCCTCCTGGGGGTGGTTAGCTTAGTAATAACCTTCTTTTAAGATCTTACCATCCTCTGGATTTTTCTATTTCTATTTCTTATGATATTGTATTTTAATGATTTATAGGTTTTTAAATTTTAATATTTTATTGTAAACCGCCCAGAGTCTACTGCGGTAGAGATGGGCAGTGATAAATTTGATAAATAAATAAATAAATAAATAAGTAAGTAAGTAAGTAAGTAAGTAAGCCAGCTGTCCTGATGCAGGCAAGATCGTGTTTCTCCACTATCTTGATCAGGAATACTGCACAGAAAGAGCAGTTTTTGCCTTATTCTTTCCACCTCCAGCAACCTTGATGAAGAGTGTTCTTTCCTTGCTTCCAAGCGATGTACTAGTTAACCAGACAAAGTAGAGGTCTACAGGCTGTGCACAGAGTGAGGGAGAGCTATCCGTGGGGAACACAAGTGATTTAGAGATACTCAGCATGATAACATTCCAGAAGAGAGTAATAGAATCACAGAGATGGAAGGGGCCAGTTAAATCATTGGCTCTCACCCTGTTCAGCGTAGAAATCCAAATTACAGCCTTCCTGATGGATCACTGTTAAGCCTCCCCTTGAAGAAATCCACATGATGGTGAGCCCACTATCCATCCTGATAATTGCTTTCACTGCCAAACTGCTTTTACTCTTTGGAAGTCTTTTCCCCCTACCTTTGATCTGAATCTGCCTTTCTGTAACTTAAAACCATTATTTTGTGTCTTGCACCTGGGAAGATAGAGAACAACCCATGACATCTTTTGTGTGGCATACAGATATGTGAAAAGTGCTTTATGTTTCTGTCCTCCCCTCCCAGTCTTCACTTCTGAAGGTTAAACATTTCCAGTCCCTTCAATCTCTCTTCGTAGAATGTTGCTTCTGATCTCCTGATTGCTCTAGCTACTGTTCTCTGAATTTGCTTGTTTCTATGAATCCTTCTTAAATGTGTTGCTTAAAACCGTACAAAATATTGTGGTGGGATCTGAACAACATGAAATAAAGTGGAATTATTATTTCATGTGATTTAGAAACTATAATTCTCTTGAACTATCCTAAATAATCAACTATTACACCTATTTTTTTTCCATAAGTGCTATTGCAAAGCCAAGAGTCTCCCATTCTATAACTGATTTTTTTGCTTCCCAAGCATAACTTTGCATTTGTCTCTGTTCAATTTCATTCTCTTATTTTTAGCTTATTTCTCTAACCTTTCAAGATCATTCTGAATTTTATTTTTATCTTCTAGGATATTAGCTCTCCCAGCCAATTTTGTGTCATCTTCAAAATTGAGAAGCATTTTCTGCACCTTTTCATCTGAGTCATGAGTATTGAACAGCACAGGACCCAGAAAAGGAGCAATACTTTATTATGAGAAACCACTAAGGAACACTTTTTGAGTACAATTTTCAAGCCACTTATCCACTTAACTGTCATGCCATACAGCCCACTCTTATCTAACTTGCTAATCAAGTATCATTTGACTCTGTGAAATGCTTTGCTGAAATTAGAATATACAACAAACAATTTTCCAGTGTTCTTGGCAGTATAACTATATACAGAGTTTGTGAATGGATAGCAGGAAAATGTTCTCTCTTCAATTCTGCAATGAGGAAACTCTGTAGTTAGAATGGGGTATGCATCGGTATAATTGTGGTTTTAAGGGTTCCTCCCCCAAATAGGTTTTATTAAGACTATTCAAATGTCATAACAGTAACTAAATCCCTGAATTATTAATTAGAAAACCTTGATGGATGATTCCATATAAAAGAATTACAAACTAAATTAACCCTGAGTTCAACAAATTAAATATAGTTAACATAATTGTTTAATAAGGTTTATTTATGACTAGATATTAATGCACTGGAATTTACTATTGTCAAATTTAGAATGGATTCAAACAAAATGTAAAGTGTAAATATATATAGTATTGCTGCACATTTTTTATTTTACTCTTTGTAGGAACATCAACAAAAAATGCCCATGGCTTTACTGATTTGTTAACTGCAAATATCAATTAAAAAGTCAATGTTTTTCTTCTTCCTTAAAAAAAAAGAATATTGCTAATTTAAATTGGAATTTTGTATGTTTTTACTTGATCTTTTGCCTAAACACAATAAATAACTCTTAGTGATGGAAAATTAATAATGTATGAATCCTACTGGGTTTACTACTATTTACTACTAGGAAGCAAAACATTTCTGTCTTCAAAATATGCATCTCTAGCAACTTCAGGCCTCTTACATGGCACCAGATTCCCAGAATATCCCATTCCCAGAATAACAGGGGCATCATTTATAATTCAGCAGTTATGAATAGACTGTGTGTATAGATATAACTGTATTTTAATTCCACTATTTTACATTCAAATGTACAAGCTTTGGACAATCTAGGTCCATAGTTAAAACTGCAGGCCAGCTACACAAAGAAAACAGGTATATTACGCAAATGTCCATGGATTATGCATGTGGGTCAATGGAATTTAGCATTAGTCCTAATCTAACGTTTCGTTTTTATTGGGTTTCTCGCCTTTTCCACTTGAATTCTTTCCAGTGTTGTACTAAGGGTGGGAGTGCTATGTCCCTGGTACAGGCAATAAGGGGGTGCTGCCAAAGATGATGAGGGTCTATCCAGAGAGTCAGTGGCTGGTGTGGAGTTGGATTGCCACTGAAGCATGCCAATCAGCTGTTTGGCATTTGGCAGCCTTGCGCCGCTACTGAAGTGGTGGGATTCAGCAAGTGGAGATAGCCGCTCTGGATGCCAAATAAACTAGGTATGCCATTGGTTCCTTCATATATGATTATTAACACCCAGAATTTACATTCAGGGAAGTGTGGCCTAACTCACCTGGATAATTTGTTAATCAATTAGAGGTACCCAACATGATCTACTTGGAAATAAGAATGTCTAATTTCAATGATGTTTATTCCTTTGTTCACAGATACCCATCCATCAGACTTGCCTAGCATGAATAACAAGCAAGCTACTTAGTTTTCTAGCACAACAATATGGGGGGGGGGGGGGCAAGACTCCCACCTTAGTCAATTAGCAGAACGGAATATCCTGTTTAGTGGAATAGCCAGCTTTCACACACACCCCAAGTAACAACAATAACATGTATTTAAAAGAGAGATTTATTTCCAGTTGCCAGCAAATAGAATGCTAATAATGACAAGTTAATTCTCTTGGAGAATAAGGAAAAACAAACAGCACAAATAATGTGTGCAATGATAGCACTACTTAAAACTTTAGATAACACACTGAATTGTTATTTTGCATTCAACACAGCACATTGAGAAAATAAAAGAACATTCTGGTTCATTCTTTTTATGCTAATAAAGGAATATGCAAGACACGCAGCAAATCGTTGCAGCAAAATAATTTAGCTGCATGTCTAGCAAATTGAGAATAATTTCTAACTAGCATTAGAGCTCCAACCAAAGCATCATTCCATATCCTTTCCATTCAAAGCAGTAATTTATTACCAATAACACCAAATACCTTACCTGAATGCTTCTGACATTTGAAGCTCGTTGATTTGACATTTTTAAGCAACAGATTTTTCACTGCAAGCAAAAAACCAAAATCAAAGAAACAAACAAACAAAAAATGAAAGCAAAAACTTTATGGGTTACAATGGCATTCTATAAGCAAAGTTTTATTAACTACAATTTAATCCATTGTACTTCCTGGTAACTATTTATTCATCAGTCCAGATTATCTTTCAGACTCAAGTTTCAGAGTCACTAAGATACATGCACAGAATACTGCAAGGACCTTAGAACATCTGAAATTCCTTATTGAATTTTTTATAGATCCAATGAGTTATATCACTTTCACAACACAATAGGAAATGAGCATGTGTTCCATCAAACAGGCACATGTTAGTAACTATTTGCATTATTTATTTACTATTTACTTCAATTTACAAAACAGAATCACAAAAATAGATGGGTGGCTATAAAAATCAAACAAGTAAATAAATAAATAAATAAATAAATAAAATCCTTATATACGAAACCAGAGTTTTCTGGATGAACATGTTTTTCAGAAGATTGTAGCCTAAAGAGGATAAGCAAACTACTTAGAGGCCTGATAAGAAGGGAATTCAGAGAGGGGAGATTATTAGAAATTGCAAGAGAAGTGGCATTCTGCATGCTCACCATAGCTTCTCATTTTATTGTGCCTATCTAAGCATGACATAGCTTGCATATATACTGTTTATCAGAAGCCAGTTTCTTAGTTTATATGCAATCTTAAATTGAGACTAAAAATAAATTATAAGAATAAAATGTAATCAAAATGGAAATTCCTCAAGAGAAGTGCATGATACAGCAGTATAGGATTACTTTAAGCGGAGGCAATCTTTCTTCCATGCCAGTTTTAACTGACCTCATTGCTGCTTGAGAAATCAGGACGACAGAATGTTGATGAGTAAAAATAGACTATCTTCTTGGACTGCATTCCCCACCCTCTCTTTTACTTTAGCTCATCCACTGCTTAATTATATTTGGCAATAAAGATATTAAGGGCATTATATCTTTATGTTTGACTGCATGAACAGGAAGGAGGCTCAGTTAATAGAAGCAAATGGTGCTTTCATCTATCCATGGAGATTTTTCCCCTTTCACCAAAAAAACTCTTGGAATCTCACCATATATGTTAATATTGCACAAGCATATCCGCTGGGAGTCAGAGAAGAAAATGAACTATTTCTAATGTGCCAGATCTTTTGCACTAGGGATGAAGAACCTGGGCTCCTTTTGACGTTGATAAACTACAGCTATCAGCAGCCTGGTCAACACAGACCATTATATAAGGGGTGGACTAGACTGGAACTTTTGAGATAGACTCTTTATACTGTTTATCCCTCAAAACAGATCCCCAATTAGAAGCTCATGAGTTGCTTTGGGCTTTAACTCCCAGCTGCCCTCCCAGCATGACCAGGGATAAAGGGATGCTGGAAATTTACACACACCTTTTTGAAGCCATTAAATTAGTGTAGTTCAGAGTCCCACCTTGTTGCCTTAAAGACATTTGGACTACTTTCTGTAGCACCAGCCATAATGCCTTGGGAATGTCAACCAAAAGATCTGTCATGGGACACATTTTTCTTTCTTTCCTAACTGTGATGGAATGTGTCTCTGAGGAGGGAGGGGGTGCTATGGAGGTCGCAGGAGAGGGAGGAGGGGGTGCATTCCAGGGGGAGAAACGATCTTACGGTTTGGAGGGCCTTGGGCAGCCGGCCAAGAAACTGAGACAGGAACCGCCTTAGGTTCACTGGAGTACTTCTCCCTGGCACCTTTTGGCTTTGACTAGTTTGGCAAGATTCTGTGTAAGGTAGAAACAATAAAGAGCTAGAGCTTCATTCCTGGCTCGGCGTTGTTTCTTCGCCTCAACCCCTGACATCAATCTGCCAAACTAGTCGAAGCCAAAAGGTGCCAGGGAGAAGTACTCCAGTGAACCTAAGGCGGGTCCGGTCTCAGTTTCTTGGCCGGCTGCCCAAGGCCCTCCAAACCGTAAGATCATTTCTCCCCCTGGAATGCACCCCCTCCTCCCTCTCCTGCGACTTCCATAGCACTAACACTACTACTTCCATTTATCCTGAATTCAGTTGGGCTTCCTCTCCTGTGGAAGGATTGCAGCCTCCCTAAAACAGTGTGATTCTAGATGCTATACTCATTCCCTCTCACACTTGCAAGTCAGGGATGAAAAGCTATTTAATACAATTTTTTCAGTTGCTGATAGCTGCAGACTCTTTGTGATGAGATGTTTTGTCCCCTTTTCACCACATTTTGGAGTGTAGATGAGTGGGTTATTTAAGTTTTATATACTGTAGGTGTGTTAAGCCTATTTGAGAAGTATTACATCTATTTTCCATCCTTTTCCACTGAAATCAGAGGGAAATTGCCAAGTTGTTATTAGCAATTGCCACCTGATTTTGAGGACATAATTGTTGGGAGCTCTGGGGTCTGCCAAAAAAGAACTGGGGCCGTTTGGAGTTACAGGGTTGCCCCCATCTGTTGAAGAACCTTGGGGCACAACTGACAATAAGGAGGACAATTATCAATTTTTTTCTCACACCTTCTCAGACTTCCTTGTAACAGAAAAGGAGGTTGAGAAAATCCATAAATTATAGGCCATAGTGATTTTCTAAGCAGCCTGATAATCAGTAACTGAATAATTTCAAATGTAAACAATTTTAACTAACCATTTAAATTGTAAACAGTATTTAACTAAGTGACTGAAAAACCCAGTCCTATCAGGCATACACACATTGGTCTCGTGACTTACCCTTTATGACCCAAAGAAAGCTGTGCACTGGAGTAATTTAGCAAGTATTGGACTTTATATGCAAAGGTCCCTAGGATTTGTGAGCTGGCATGTGGGACAGGAAGAAATAAACACAGGGGGAAAAAAAGCTCTCCTCCTCTCTGCCTTGTCTAAAAATAAGTCCTGAGGGGAGAGCTGAAGGACATGCAGCAATTCAGCACCAAGCTACTCCAATTTGCTTGAAAGAAGTGGAGGCCTGCGTGAGGTGCTTCTCTAATATCCATCTTTCGTACTAACCTAGATGCAATTGAAAAGGAGCTGGAAATGACATTGTCCTCATGCCCCCCTCTCCCGTCTGCAATATGTACAAAACCGGCATGAGTATTATGAAGTGGTGTTGTATTATCCTTTTTAAAGACCTAGATAGAAATTATGCTGAGTAGCAAGCTTATTCTGAAAGGAGGGGGATACAACTCTGTGTTGAAACTATTGCTCACAGTGCAATTTATTTCGTGAAAGGTCACTGTGACTCCAGAGTTAATGATTAGTATTTTAGCAATTAGAGAAAAAAGAATATTTCTGGGCTCAAACAGTGGCTATTATAATTTTGCTTACTTGTACACAAATATCCACAAATTAAATTATTTCAAGAAAGCCACAAGGAGAAAAATAAACATGCATTTGGTTAGTTGTCACCAACTGTGCCCAGTAGGCTTCTATGGAAATCGTACTATTACACCAAGAGCACATACATTTATGATACTGCAAAGTCTCAGAACAACATTCTTTAACTAATTTAAAAACTCTTGCCTGTGTATACAGTAGCTGCAGTAATAGAAAACATTAGTGAGCTGGTATAGAGAGAATCACATTCACAGCAATACAGCTCATTTCCTTGTTCCCTAGCTATCTATAAAAGGGTTTCCCAAGTCAACCTTTTACTTTTTAAAGATGTCCCCCTCCCCCCTCAGCTCCCATTAGGTACCTGATTATTTATATCAGAAAAGTTCCAGCCCGTCAGAACAGTGAATGCTACACCTCCTTTTGCTGCTGACTGAGACACCTTAGGTCAGCTGAGATCTTTCATGTGAAATAGATGATGTTCTTTGTGCCGTGGATACTGTCAAGGGAAAGGACTTCTGGGGCTGGAGTAGAGCGATGTTCAGAAGCCAAGTGTAAAAGAGAATTCCTGTCATAGCTTGCAGTTGTTCTTCCTAAATATAGACTGAGATTCATCCTGTAACTTCATTCTGTCTTAGTTGAAACTGAGGCTCTCAAGTGTCAAGCAAAAACATATGTGTGCGCTCATTTTCAGGTAATATGTTGCTATCATTTTCTCAATGTGGAAATATCAGTTTTCTTTTTTGATAGTTTTGATTAAATAGTATTCCTCCTCCTCCCTCCCTCCCTCCCTCTTTATATATAACTCTTTGCAGTGAACATATCTCATACAAGTCCTCAGGCCACTTGGACAGTGTTAGAATTAGGGGAAAATATTATTTTTATATTGGGACAGCTAATGATGATTTAAGTCTTCTCACTCACTCATGGCAACATCAATGGGAGCCAAACAGAGAACTGGGTTGCCAAGGGGTGATTGTGCTAGTGGGGACAGGGGTTTAGAATAGCAGCTGACTGAGAAGGTCAGCAGATGTTGCATCAAGGATTGCTGTCTTATGCTACCTCTGACAAACAAACAGAACACTTCAGGTTGGTTGGCTTTAAGCAACACTGAAATAACTTTATCTTCCAAAGTTTGGAAAAGCTTCTATGTCATAGGTAATTCCATTATAATATTAATACATTAAAACATGCTTCAAAATACTTTAACAAAAAGAAATTATGTACACATAATAATCATGGTTTTATATCTGTATGAATATTTATCTCCTTCAGTATTTTAACTTTTTTTTCATAAAGCTTTATTAATTATCAAGATATAATTAAAACACAAAATACAGAATATAGAACAGATAGAATACAAGTCTAAAAAAGAAACAAGAGAAACTAAAACAGTGCAAGAATAGACAGAAAAACATAAAAGACAGGTGACTTCCGACCTTCTCCAACAGATATAAAAGCACATAAAAGTCAATCTCTTGCTATTAATTAAACATTTTGTAACATTATTTCTCTAAAATCAAACCATTTAATCATCAAAACCCAAAATCAGAACTTCATTTTTTTCCATTACAAGCAAATAGTCCAAAAGCGGCTTCTAAATAGAAACAAATCCAGTTAACAGTATTTTCTCTTATCAATGCTGTCAGTTTAGCCATTTGCGCCAGTTCTATTAACTTAATCATCCAATCCTCCATTGAGGGAATTTGTGCATCCTTCCATCTTTGAGCGTATAAGAGTCTTGCTGTTGTTATCATATATAAGAACAGAGTTCCATGTTGCTTCTCAAGCTGTTGGTCCATCAAACCCAAGAGAAACAGCTCCAGTTTCAATTGTAAGTCCACTTTGAGAATCTTTTGAATAATAATACATATTTGATTCCAGAATTTCTTACCTTTTCCACAAGTCCACCATAAATGATAGAAAGTTCCTTCACTCTGTAAACATTTCCAACAAACATTTGATACCTCATTATTCATTTTGGACAACTTATCAGGAGTTAAATACCAATAATACATCATTTTATAAAAATTCTCTTTTAAATTATAATTCAAAGTAAATTTCATACCTTTGTTCCACATATTCTCCCATTGTTCAAGCATAATATTATACCCAAAATTCTTAGCCCATTTAATCATACAATCTTTAACATTTTCATCTTCTAAATTCAATTGCAACATTTTATACATTTTCTTAATAAGATGCTCATCGTTTGTACAAAGTTCCATTTCAAATTGTGTTTTTTCATTAACAAAATTATATACCTTCTTATCCAAATTAAACCGTTCTGACAGTTGTGCGTAATTAAACTAGTGACAAATATGACCTTCCAATTTTAGTTGTTCCCTTGTTTTAAGTTTAGGTATCCCTTCTTCAAAATTCAGCAAATCTTCATATCTCAACCAGCTTGGTTTGCCTGCCATCTCTCTTCTAAAAAAAGCTTCTTGAGAGGACAACCACATAGGTACATTAGGAGACAACATTAGTTTATATTTACTCCAAACCCTCAGTATGGCACGCCTAACAAAATTATTTTTAAAATCTTTATTAACTTTAGCTTTATCATACCACAAGTAGGCATGCCACCCAAATCGGAGATCATGTCCTTCTAATTCCAATAATTTCTTGTCCTTCAAAGTCACCTAATCCTTCATCCATAGCAAACAGCAGGCAACAAAATACAATTTCAAATCAGGCAAACCTAGACCTCCTCGTTCTTTGGCATCTTGTAACAATTTATACTTGATTCTTGGTTTCTTCCCTTGCCAAATGAACTTAGAGATATCTTTCTGCCATTGTTTAAACGGTAAATCTGTTGTCAAAATCGGTATTGTCTGGAAAAACAACAACATTCTAGGCAAAACATTCATTTTAATCACAGATATCCAACCCATCATTGACAGTTGTAATTTTTCCCTTATTAACAAGACTTTCTTAACATCACTCCACAATTTAACATAGTTATTCTGAAACAACATACAACAAACAACATACAACCTTTTTTCCAATTATAAAACCACTTACCCATTAACATTTCTTGATTGTGTGTAGTCATATTCTTGATTAACTTCTTTGTTTTTTGTTTATTTACTTTAAGTCCAGCTAATGACCCAAATCCCTTTAATTTCTTCATTAAATGTTCAACAACATTCAAAGGGTCTTGTAACATTAAAACTAAATCATCAGCAAAGGCCCTCAGTTTGAAGACCTCCTTCTTTATCTTCAAACCCTTTATTTGATCGTCTTGTCTAATGTCTATTCAGGACTGTAATATAAAAAAGAAGTGTCAACCCCGTGCCCTCATTCCCCGGCCTTTCTGAGCTTGCACCGCACCAAGTACCTCTTCCCGATTCACGCACAGCCTGTGCGGGCCTCCCCCACCGCCCTGCGGCACACCCCCACGCTCCTTACTTGGGACTCCCTCCGCTTCCCGCTTAACGACCCATGCGACTTGGGTTATGACAACTGGGACTGTCTGGATTGCCGTCACTAAGCGATGCAGTTGTAAAACGTGATGTCACATGACCGCATCGCTTAATGATGGCAATCCGTCCCGATTGCAGTTGTAACTCGAGGACTACCTGTACATCAGTCTAGCCACTGTATGCATCCAATGAAGTGAGCTGCAGCTCACGAAAACGTATGCCTTTTAATAAAATTTGTTAGGCAGAAAAAGTGCTAGTGGACTCCTGATTTTTTACTCACCCAATCAGTCAGTGATGTATGGAGATGGGGAAAAAATCTACTTTAATTGACATGGCAAAGTAAAGAAATGCTTTAAAATAGGCTTTGTTTCTGTTACGGCTACAGTAAATCAAACTAAGAGCCCTATGCCCCGTCCCTGGCTTAGGATACCTCTACAGTTGCAGCAAATTCAGGCATAAATTGAACTGGCCTGGATTTCACTTGTACTTATGCCATCCCACCAGAAGTGTAGCTGTTTTTCCTGGAGTTATTCTAGGGGCAAAGCATAAATTGAATGAAGGCTGTACTAAGGTAAAGGTTCCCCCAGCACATTTGTGCAGTCGTGTCCGACTCTAGGGGCCGGTGCTCATCTCCGCTTGTTAGCCGAAGAGCCAGCGTTGTCCGAAAACGCTTCCATAGTCATGTGGCCAGCATGACGCACGTGGAACGCTGTTACCTACCCACCGAAGTGGTACCTATTCATCTACTTGCATTTGCATGCTTTCGAATTGCTAGGTTGGCAAGAGCTGGGGCGAGTGCGGGAGCTCACTCCATCACGCGGGGCTAGGGATTCGAACCCCCGAACTTGCGATCTTCCGATCAACAAGACTGGCGTCTTACCCGCTGTACTACAGGTCCCCTTTTGCAGTTCACAGATCTTTCCCTTAAAGAAACAGAAAACCAAACAAGATTAAGCTTGAAATCCCATACCTCCCTCGGCTTAAATTCACAATAGGCATAAATTCCACAGGTACAGATGATAAACGTTTACAATATATGTAGCAGACCTGTACATTTATTTTAAAGCAAAGTATGGCGGGTGAGCAGAATCAGGAAAGAACAGTATGGACTCCGAAGCGTAACATAAAAGGCTCTGTCAACATCTGACATAAGGTTTATAGCTATTCTTCCACTGCAGAATTGGCCAAATAACACCATGGAAAATATGGTGATAAATTCTGCCACTTTAAAAAGAATGATAAGACTATGAAAGTCTTATTCTTGGTTGTATGTGTGTATGCGTGTATTTATGCATGCATGCATGCCTTTGAGTCAGTGTTGACTCCTGGTGACAAGTTTTCTTGGCAATGTTTTCAGAAGTGGTTGGCCATTGCCTTCTACCTAGGGCTGAGAGAGAGTGACTGGCCCAAGGTCCCCCAGCTGGCTTTGTGCCTAAGGCGGGACTACAATTTACAGTCTCCTGGTTTCTAGCCTGATGCCTTAACTACTACACCAAACTGGCTCTATTTATATATAAGCAGAATATTTACATATATTTATGTATGAGCAGAATAAAATCTGTATCCACAATGCTACTTTGTTTTTCTCAGTATCCCCCCTCCCTATATCTATATGTGATAAAAATCTAGTAATAATTAGCATTTTATTTGAATGATCACTTTAGGAACAGGTATAACCAAGCATTAAAATGCATCTTGCTTAGGACCCCTGATTACACCTCCCCCTGGACTTCATGATTCCTGCTCCACAGCGGATCGTTCTAAGAATCTCGCTGAGAATCGGAATGGTTCGAAGGAGCTTTGAAGAACGGGCTTTCCTACTGTTTGAACACACGCGCACACCCAGAGGAACGCACGGAAACATTCTATTGGGGATTTCGGGTTTCCGCTGGAACTCTTACGCTCTAATAAATTTGCTTTCAGCGTCCCACAAGGCTCTTTGCTTCTGCTACAGCAAACTAACACAGCCATTCCTCCAGGATCCTATCTACACGTTTTCGCGGGGTGGGGGTGGGCCTTCAAACCTTCCAGCCCCTTACATTTCTGTGCCATTAAAGACATAGATAGAAATTAAGCAGGTGAGATTTTTCTTCCCAGCCCTGCCATTTCTCACTTACTGAAACGTTAGAGAGAATTAAAAAGCATCCTCGGGAAAAATGAAAACCCAGGCGTGTAAATGGAGATGTGTTTTCGGACTTTTTATAGCTATTTTCGGGGGAGATGGGCGGTAATAGAAATTTAATAATAATAAATAATTTTAAATAGACAATTGTTATTTGAACAAAATGTAAACCACAGACTTCCATTATTATTCACGCAATATGTTAATTCCCCAGTGTTTCCATTTAGAGGAAGCAGTCTATAAACTGCAAAGCGGAACCTGAAGTCAATGCCAAGGATCAAACGCTCAGCACGCTAAGTTTCTTCCGGTGCTCTTGCCGGAAGTCTCCCTCTCAAAAGACGCGGTTGCCTCGTCCTAGTTCCGAGGGACATTTTGTTCCGGACTGTAAACTGTAAATGTCCGGCTTGGTCTCTGTGGCCGCTTTTGTTTCGCTTTGCCGCCGCTATGATTCCCATCCCTATGGTGGTCTGCGTGCTGGGGGGCTGGTGCGCCGTATACATAGCCGACACGGTACTGAAGGTAAGACGGGAGCCTTTCCCTTCTTAGGCCCTTGAATGGGAAATCATTCTTTGCGGGCGATGCCTTGTCTACATCTGCAGAGGAGGAAGAGGAGCACCTCTTAGCGGCCACGTGCGTTCTCTCCGTGGCTTTGCAAAACGCTCGCTCGGGCTCTGCCTACGTGCCTTGTCTTCAGGGGGCGCGTAAAGCGGAACCTGTCTGCTATTTTCAAGGATGAATGACGGTTCGTTTTTCCAACAGTTGCTGACGCCCCGCCCCACCAATCTCCTAAATTTACTCCGTATTTTAAGAGTTGCAGAGCAAGACAGAAACCCGATAGGAGCCCATGTTGGCCACTTGTCTGTCCTACGTGCTTTTAAGGCGCGGGGCTGAGCCAGAAATAAGGCTGGTAACCTGCCTTAGCCGCCCAACGGAAAAAGGATACCCACTGTTGTTGTTCAGTCGTTTAGTCGTGTCCGACCAGAGCTGCTTCTACACATGCCGCCTTCTGAGTGCGGAAGCCTCTTTTGTACATCGTTAACATAAGTAGCCCTAGGGCGGTGCTTCTCAACCTTGGCAGCTTGAAGATGTGTGGACTTCAACTCCCAGAATTCCTCAGCCAGCATAGGATAGCTGGCTGGGGAATTCTGGGAGTTGAAGTCCACACATCTTCAAGCTGCCAAAAACACTACCCTAGAGGATTGGGTTTTTTTTAATGTGTAACACAGAGCTTTCCAAACTGTGTGTCGCGACACAAAAGTGTGTCGCCACACAGTCTGGTGTGTCGCCACACAACCCGGAAACGCTGATCATCATCAGCGCTTCCGGTTTTCCCGCGGTGACACACCAATGGCGGCGTGCAAAAACCCGAAAGCGGCAGCAGCGCTTCCGGGTTTTTGCGCGCTGCTGCAACGGCGGCACTTCCGGGTTTTCCCGCGGCGACACACCAACATCAGTTGGTGTGTTGCCGCAGGAAAACTTTGGAAAGCCCTGGTGTAACATCATGTTAGGCCTGGAGAAGGCAGCCAAGAACTAACAGTGCCCTCTGTCTCTGCTGGCATCAAGTGGTCGCCCGGATTTTTGCAGGCTCTTAGTTGTGATAGTCTGAATTATGCTTGGCGATAAAGAGCCTGCAGGCATGCTCAGCAGCTTACTTGCTGCTTGGCTTTCTTTCCAGTGCTGGATCGCCAAAATCCTGTGAACAGTCCTTGGAAGGGGAGGGGGTGGTTGGGTGGGTTTATCGGTCACATCAGAAACAAGTCAAATTCCTGATTTTTTTTCAAATATGTCTATGGCCTTCTTAAAGTAATCGTATTTTATTTAATTGAGAAGCCTTCATTTTTATGTACTGTGCTATTAAGATTTTGAACCATCCACAGATTGATGTTCACAGTGAATTAGGCCCATGCTTTCAGTTTGGAAGAGCATACATTGCAGTAACAATGAAATCCCCCAAGCCTTGCAAATCTTCTCAAATTCTACTGTTGGAATTCTGGTTCTTCTCACCTTCTCTTTGATTTTGTTTTCAAATGAAGTTAAGTATGTGCAGTTTCACTTAAGATACTCATTCATCTCAGTAAACACATTGGTTCATTGTTTTCCCTTTCGTTGCTATTACAGGAATCAGCTACTTCAAATTCTTCCAAAATAGCAAGTCTTTTCCAGCTGTTTGATGTGTAGGAAAAAAAATGTTGATAAACAATGCACTGTTGATGTTTTACATCTATCCAAAGAACAGCTGAAAATAGTCAAAAATACAGCAGAGGTTGAACAAGAACAAGACATAGTTGGTCCAAAATCTGGCTCTCCAGTGTGGAATCGTGATTACCAGTATGCTCACAGACGTTCTGTTGATGCTTGGCAAGCTCTTGCCCCTCCTGACATTTTACATTAAAATACAAGAAAGCTGGCATATTGCAAACCAAACACTAGCTTTCAGCATCATCTTCATTTTCTAGAATGTCTGTGTATCCCATATGGGCCCATACGTTTTTTAGGGAAATAAAAATGATAGGTGGCTTGGCTTAGTTCTTAGTTGAGAACAGTGCCTACTGCTCAGGAACAAGATAAACATAAGCAGGAGCAGAAGAACAAGTGAAAGAGGCAGATAATATTCTGGTATATTGGTGTTTTGTATATAGGTAAGGCAGCCATTTTGTGAATGAACAATTTGCTCTTAACAGCCATTTTACCAGAATGTCCTTCAACGTGTTCTCAACATACTAGATGTTGGCTTGCTAGCCCCCATTAGTTAGGGACCCATTTTCCAGAAATAAAAGAAAACATGAGATGTTTGTGCAATTGTACTTCTAATCTTCAAACTTGAGTTCCTTTTTTGTTTCACTGCCTTCACCTTCTCTTACAGTCATCTTCTTCTCTGAAAGAGTCTTACGAGGAATGGCTTGCGTCCTACGGACTGACAGTCTCTCCATTCCATATGCGATGGCAGACGGCTTTTTTCAACCGCCTTTTCTACAACTGGGGAAGATGGAAGCCCAGATTTCTTTATCTCTGGTATTGTTTCAAAAATACCATTCAGGCGTGTATGAGAGAATTACCGGAAATTCTTTTATATCCTGCCAATCAAAGTGGCTACTCTTTTGAAGCTGATTGCTTACATGATATTGTATAGCTAAATAGAATAGCCTTTTGTTTTAGAATTGAATAGCTTTTTTTCATACAATGAATACATGTTTCTGGTATAGGGAACTGGGAGCCATTAAGTAGTTATCTTCATAGATGGTGAATTTGCTGTATGTGCTTGCCAAGTTGGAGATGATGTTAACTTATAACAATATTTACATGCTTGCTTCAGGTTTAACATAGGGATGATTTTTGGCATAGCAGCTATGTTTGGTTCTGTGGTTCTGCTTGGGAAGACACTGATGCAGACTTTGTCACAGATGCTGACTGAAAATTCTGCAAGTCAAAATGATCAAATGCTGCAGGTTGTGGTGAGTTTTATTTCTATATTATAATCTAAGCAGCGAAATAAAACGTAAAATCAATATCTTACAAGAAGTCATTCAGAGTTTTGCTATGGCCATGTCTCTTAGTATTTATTTTTATATTGTACTAGAACGATTTTTGGGGCTACTTTCCCAGAACCCAAGGTAGCCTAAAGTATTACATGATATATGTAGAGAGAGAAAAAATGTCCAGGAAAAGGGAAAGAAAACACAACTCCTGTATGCCGTACATTTGCCGCAGGGGTACAGCTTTTAGCTATACTTCAGATTGCTGGTTTTGACCTGTAAAGCCCTATAAGGTTTGACACCTAGGTACTTATAGGATCGACCCATTTATTTATTTTATTTATTTACTAATCACATTTATATGGCTGCCCATCTCACAAGAAGCGATTCTGGGCGGCGTACAACAATGAATAAAACAACAAACATATAAAAAGTCATTATTAAAAATGAAGAAACACTAAAAAAAATTAAAATATGCAAACCACACGGAGAAAGTAAAAAGATCAACCACAATGGAGCCATCTAAGAACATCTCTGGTTCATTTAATATCCTTTTCCTAGGAAAAGCTATCACTTGTTCCCCACGTTAGCCAAAACCAAGAAGCATTTTTCTGTTGTGGCATTGATCACAACAGATTTGCCTCCTCCCAGAAATCAAACTGCTCTTTCCTTAATGGTGTTCCAGAGAATGTTAAAAATGGAGCTTTTCCAAAGGGCTTTTAATGTGCAAATTGTCACTTTTTTTCACTATTGTTTTATTTTTGTTTTACTGTGTTTTTAATGCTTTGATGTCAAATATAATTAGATTTTATTAGAACATTTTAATTTTTTTCTGTTTAAATGTATTGCCATTTTCATCTTATAAAGACAAGTAAACAGAATGAGAGCCAGTATGATGTAATGGATAAAATGATGGATATGAATTAAGGAGGTCTGAATTACATCACTGCATGATCCTTGGTTCCTCAATCTGAATAAAATGAGATAAACTTCATTTAAATTTCCCAGAGCTCCTGGAAAAAAGGAATGATATATAAATCAAAGCAGAAAGTCTCAAGGTATCCATCAAAATGCCATCTTGGTTGTAGAAAGTATTCTAGTAACTTACGCAAAAGCACTTCAACCAGTTCTTCAGATAAATCTTTAGGTGTTTCAAGCTTAGAAATTTCTGTTGCCCAGTGCTATAGAAATTTCTTAGGCATTGGTGATATATGAATGGCTTAAAAAAAAAAAACAGCCAACTTCTTTCAAAATTAGTAACTTTCTTTTAGTAGTCACTTGGAAGTTTCTGCCAGTGTTCTTGTGAATGGCTGATTACAAGCTTGAGTACAAACACATGCTCCAAGGGAAGATAGAACAATGTCAGTCTTACTAGATTGCATGGTCCAGAGAAAAATTATGAGGTGTTTTGAAATGACATTCCCAGTGTCATCAATGGTATTTCATGAAAAATTAGCTTCTTGTGGTGTTTGACTTTTGAATTGTTAGTTACCAAAAATTTGTATAACTCAAGTAGCAACTTTCAGAACTGCACTGTTCTGAGAAATACACAGAAAAGGCCAGTTTCAGTTCCTGTAACTCCATCATTAGATTCAGCAGAGACAGTTGTAAGTTGAGTTTCATTGTTTTGAGGCCAAAGTTTCAGTTTTTCTGCTGAGATCAAAATGGCTCTCGTTTGGGCTTGACACAATACAATTTTAGTCCAAGCTTGGCTATGAATATAATATTAAATACAATTATGTTTGCATTTATAAATGAGAGCTGAACTGCATGTTCAATTAAGTATGCCATGTAAACACATAATCAGAGGTTAATTCTTCCCTTCCTTGTGTTGTATTTTTATTAACATGTTTTAATGTTTTATTTGCAATAAGCAATCAAATAATATCAAGATAAAATTGTATCAATAGTAGCAGATTAAAATTGAAATATATTCCTCTTACATGTTTTCCATTCATTTGATCTACTTACAATCGCATTTCATATGTAGATAGCTATCCAAAACGCTGAGTGCAGTGGACTCTGAATAGCCCTTTCTTTTATTGATTTTGTCCCATCAAGTCAATGTCGCTTGTTAGTAACCACATAGATTTTCTCCAGGATGAAGCACTTTCTTTAGGATATCTTAAATAGACTTTCCCAATCTGGTATCCTCTATGTGTTCTGGCTTGCTATACATGAGGATTGGCAATGCTGGCTTTGGTTGAACTATAGTTGAAAACTTGTGGAGGGCACAGAAGTTGGAAAAGTCTGATTTAGGCTATTTTGCTTTCTGTTTTAAGGAGATACTTTGAAATAAAATGAGGTATGTTACTGCCTCTCTCTCCGCTGGTAACGTGATTTGGAGGTAGGGGTTCTTCAACCAGGGTAGTATCTAAACATGATAGGATTATGTCTGATTATAATTTTCTTCCTTTGTATCTTAATTTTTCATGAAATGACTTTCCTCATAAGAGCGTTGGCAAATCTATAGTGGTTTTTAGGGCAGCTGTGTTAAGAGAATGCAGAAAGACCAATCACTGCATCTCTTGCTGCCCTGCATCTTGTTGTGTCTTTGGAAACAGGTGCCTGGTGTAAACCTTCCCATCAGCCAGCTGTCCTATTTCTTCACAGCAATCCTCATCAGTGGTGTTATACATGAAGTTGGCCATGGAGTGGCAGCTATTAGGTAATGCAGTCCACGTTTTTGACTTTGTAACAAGAAAAAAATCATATGCTAAAAGCCTTAATCTCTATGGTTTCTTAGTTTCTCTCATGGTTACCTATATGAGAGTATATGGGCTTCCAGAGAGCAAGCAAGAAAATGAATTCTCAAAAACAAAGCAAAACAGGTAGGAGATGAAATGATAGAGAATCTTGGGATGGCTTTCCACTCCAAAGGAACTGGAGCACACTTCATGAGTATGTAGTACACCTGGCCTCAAGATCATCAACTGCTATTAAGTGCTTCTTTTTTTTACTAAAGATGGACATTTAATTCTAGTTGCAATAAAACTTTTTGAGGCCAGATCTTTGGCCCAAATTCTATATAGCATGAAGGTGGGCATTTATGCCAAGAAGGAAGCACTAGAGCTGATGCAAGTGAAATTGTTGAGTTATACCTGCTGCCCCTAACAGGAAAGCAACTGCCCAGGTTAGATTGGAAATAGGAATGCCCCAAATCCAGATGTGAGCTTGGAGGTTGATGGCTAAATATTGGCTGAAAACTCAGTTTTTTCCAGTAGGTTTGTCATCTTTAGTTTTGCTGATGACTTCCCCTCAAACTGGAAATTGGTGGTAGAGCAGAAGCTGGCATCATATGGGCTTTTGGCACATTTTTAATGTAGTTAGGATACAATCAGGTGAAGCAAACACTTATCCAGATAATGAATGATATGGAACATTGGGTTGAGGTACATACATTGTATCAGAATAGTAGAATTTGGGTTGCTAAGGGTATATGGGAACCAGCAAACTGTTTACTTATCTTTCCTAAGCCAAGAAAAGCATTCTTTAAACTTGAACCTGCCTTCTGCATTGCTGCAAGGCAGGTATGCTCAAATAGTATAAAAAATAGTATAAAAAAATAGTATCCACTATTTGAGCATACCTGCCCATGTGGTGCTAATGAGGTAGAAACAATCAGCAATGTATTGATACAGTGTAAATTTTTCAAGAAGGTTTGAACCAATTTTATTTTACCCCCGTCAGAAGATTGCATAAGCACCATGTGAAGTTCCTTTTAGGAGGTTTGAAACCCTCCATCACTCAATCAGTAGCTAAGTTTTGTGTTGCCACAATGGAAATATGACAAAAGCTGGTGAAGGGATAATTTTATTTACTTTCTTTTCTTCAGTTTCGTTGTGCTGTGGTTTAAATATATTAAACCTATATTGTTAAAATACAATCTTTTTAGGTTTTAGGAAATATTTTTTATTGATTTTACTTGTATTGTGTTCTGGTCTTATAGATTATAGGTTAATGCTAAAAATATTACTCTCTTGAGAATTACTCTAGTCTTAGAGTTACACTCTTAGTGTAATAATATACTCTTGAGCTTTGAGTAATTTAAAGCTAATTAAAAAATGTAATATCAGCATTGAGAACTGGGAAGCCCTAACTCATGAACATTTCAATTGGAGGTCAGCCTTTATTAAAGGCGCTACGGACTTTGAAGAAGCATGAGTACAGGGCGAAAGGGAGAAACGAGCTAAGAGGAAGGCACGTCAAGCAAACCCTCATTGTGACCGTCTTCCACTCGGAAACCTATGCCCTCATTGTGGGAGGTTGTGCGGATCCAGAATTGGCCTTTACAGCCACTTATGGATCCACTGTTAAGATTTTACCCCTGGAAGACAATCTTACTCGGCTACGAGTGATCGCCAAGAATATACTCTTACACTACTTTCTTCTGCTTGAGATGTTTTGGGGCCAGGGTGGCAACTTTGTACTTTTTCTTTGTTTGTCTTTTTGTTTACTTTTTCCTGGTTACTGATCAAGTAAAGATTACTTTAAAAAAAGAGAGAAACTAAATTCTGATTTATATAGTTATGCTTACAGTTACATGTTGCTCACATTACATGTTGCTGCATCATTTATTATCTTGTCAATCAGTACTTTGGTGTCTCTAGTATATCTAACAGCTAGGTCACTTTCTGAATTCGGCATACTGAACTGCTTATGTTGTTTGTACACTGTTTATGAAAAATGATGGCTGTTCTAATGCCCTTAGTGGAAACACTAGTTTTGATCAAATGTAGGAGGTTGCCCAATTATCTTTCATAATATTCTTATAGTGTCTGAAAAGCTGTAGCAGCAATTCAATTAGTAGTGTTCTGGTAAGATGTGGATTTCGGCGGTGCCACTGGTTCTCAGGAAGGAGGGAGCACATTCCAAGGAGGTGCAAGAGATAAGCGGAGGCACAGTCCGGGAGGCAATGGTGGGAAAACTAAGAGGTTCAGGATAGCCCTGCCCTAGAGTCTCCCAGGTTATTTTCCTTTAGGTTAGGTAGAGTAGCTTTAGTCTGGCAAGATTCTGTCTATACGGTGTGAGCAAATAAAGAACTGGAGTTTGAATGGACTGACTCTTCGTTGTTCTTGGGCTGGGCCTGACATAAACCTTTAAATTTTACCAAGCACTCTATTGTTTCGAGACAAATTGGAGAGAGGACCTGTTCTTGTGTGGGCAAGCAAGCATGATTGCTTTAAGGAATAGAATAGAATAGGGTGAAGAGTTGCCTTCTGGGCCCACCAGTACAAGCCAGCTTCAGTTGATTCCCATGATAAGACAGGGTGTCTGATAAAGAAGGATTTGACCTGAAATTATTTTCTAATAGCTACTTCACTATAAACGGAACCCTCATTGTCCTCCTTCAATCATTTCTTAATTCCCAGATTTCTGTCTGCTTCCATAGCTTTAGACTGCTTCTTTTTCCTTCGTTGCACAGATCTGTAGTGAGTTGGCCAGAGACTGAGTAAGAAATCAGGAACGCCTTTACTCAAATCCTTGAATCTTTAGCAAACCATAGTCTAGCCGCTTATATACCATGCCCCTTCTGGAGGGTAGTAATTCTGCCTGCAGATTGTGGTAAATATTATAGTCAGATAATTGACATGAAGCACACTGAATATTTGAAATGAAATATTAAGTGCTACACAAAATGTGCTTGTTATGATTATTCTTTTGTTTATTCTGAAATACATTCCTCTTAGGTTAATGGCAATTCATCTGTATAACAATATAGTAGTAGGCAGTATAGAAAGTAAAATTCCATGCAGATACAATGAAGCATGCTGATTTGTTCAGTTATAAATAATTTATTCAGTCTTGAAAAATATTTTCTATTGTTTTTTAGAGAGCAAGTTCGGTTTAATGGCTTTGGAATTTTTATATTTATTGTCTATCCCGGAGCATTTGTTGACCTATTCACCACCCACTTACAACTAATTTCTCCCATTCAGCAGCTAAGAATATTTTGTGCAGGTGAGTAAATTGTGATTACTATTGCAACATAAGTATTGGTAGACATACTGAGCATATCCTGTGAATTCTGTAGGGCTCACCAGGTTTTTAAATCATATTAAACATACTTAACATTTCTTAGAACTTGAGACAGTTGATTTTTGCAATAAGGGATACTCCAATTCTTCATTCCCTATTTCTTGTATATTATTCATTTTTTTTGTAACTATTAAAATTTGTTGATAATACTGAATAGTTAGTTTATAAAAGCCTTCTACAATATGCTCAAAGCTACTGGAGTATTTGAGGCTGCTAAGGCCAAACAAACATAATAAATGCTTGGGCTGTGTATATTATTGCCATTCGGATGTTTTTGGTAAATTAGATTCTCTTTGTAACTTTCTAGTTTTAAAGGTATATTACTTACTGAGATTAATTATCCCTTTTTAACTAAGAATTGTTCCAAAGTGTCAATTTCTCATGAGAATTAAAATGGAATTTTAATTTATTTCTGATTAAGCCCCAAATATAGCCCATGACTTTGATGACCATGACAGCTGTTGTATGCTCTTCATGTCCAGCGTGGGACTGATTCCTATTACAGGCTGTAGGATTTATATATAGGAAAATTTGCTGCTGTACATATGAAGCTCCATGTACTGTTTAAAAATGAGAAAATGGAAGGAGTCCAGGTGTTCCTAACTTCCTTCCAATGATCTATTGAGGATATTAAGAAAGAGATCCTTGAGTTTCTTGGATACATAAATCTCTGTGTCTTCTTTCCTGTAGTTCTATAGAGTTGATTTTTAATCATTAATACTTTCATATAATATTAAAAATCAACCCTGGAGGAGTACAAGTTTCATATATTATGGGCAATAACTGTTCGTTGTATAAACAATGCTTAGGTCATCGTTCCTCTGAATTTACCCATGTCTTGGCAGTAGAACAGAAGCAATAGCAGCAATTGGTTAGGGGAAAAAAAAGAGGAGGAGGAACCATTGTAGATCACAATGTCTCCTGCTAATTGAGGCCGACAGTTTAACAACATTGTTGGGATGACCTGAAATGGAAAATAAAATACTTCAGTCATTCATTTAATTTAGCCCTTATAATACTTTGCCTCTGAATGGGGAGGATTAGTATTCTGGCTGAATTTATGCACGAATTTAGTTTAAGACAGATGTGATTTCAAGTGCTCCAAGTGTAAGATTTTTATTATAAAGCAAGCTAGTAATGAAAGGTAAACATTCTTATCTGCATAATTATAAACAGGCTAGCTTGTTCTATATTCTTCATAGCAATCCAGAGATTTGGGGAAGTTCCAAGAAGTGAGAATCATGATCAATGTACAAAATAGTAAAACCACATACTTCACAGCAAAGAGATTTGAAGAAGAGATAGCCAAACAAAACTATCCCCCAGCAAGGATTAAGCGGGGTCAGTCCTAATTGGCATTTGGATGGGAGACTAGCCGGCAATCCCGGGGCTGTAAATTAAACTGGGAAGCCAAAAACTTTTCCTGGAAGAAGGCAATAGTCAAATACTTCTACATTGTTGCCCACATAGATGTGTACATGAAGTCACCAGGAGTCACGCTAGCTTGGCAGGAGCTTTCTCTTTTTAACCAAAATGATAACCATGTACCACACTAATTATAGTTCCTACTATGTTGCTCTTTAAGAGCAACAATGGAGCTAGCTTTATTTTATTTTCAAATTCCATTTGTGTACATTAATATAAAAGGAGCAGCTCCAGCTGTGAACTGAATTTTCCAGCTCACATTCTTGGCTACAATAGTAAACAACTTCCAGTGGGATTTAATTCCAAATATCAGGTTATATTGAATGGATTGTCATTGAAGGTGTATTTATAATATCCAAAATGATAGTGTATAGCTTTGTTGTTATTCCTCAATATTCATCTTTTAAAAAGTATGTTCTGAATTCCTTTTCCTGGGTCACTGAGATTGTTCTATTTCATATTCATCCAGAAATACTTCTAAGGTAGTTCATCATCTTTATTGTTGTCATAGCTGTGTTCATCCTTTGTGTTGAAGGTTGGGAGTAGTTCCCAGTCATGTTTTTATGACTATCATATGCATTTTTTAAATCAAGAGCTCTGTTACCGTTATCTTGAAGTATTCACAGGTATAGTTCTAGTTACATTTAAACACTTCATTTTCAAGATCTTAATGTTAGCTTCAGTCCTGAAGCAGAATTTATGAGATTTATATTAAGTAAGTTGCTATTGTAATAAAATTAAAAAAATTAGTTCTACATATTAAGATTCTATTTAGCCTATTCTTATATGGGTAGACATTAAGTGTTTCCTTTTTCTGGTTTTGCAGGTGTCTGGCATAACTTTGTGCTTGGTGTTGCAAGTCTTGTAGTTCTCTTATTTCTGCCTGCTATTCTTTACCCATTTTATTACACTGGTGCGGGGGCACTTGTTACTGAAGTCACTCAGGTAACAGCATTACAAATTCAGCTCTTTAGAAGAACGGTTCGTCATGTGTACAGTCAAACATAGTGGTGCTTTTTTTTCTTTTCTAAAAGTGCTGATGACATAAACCAGGAGGTTCCTTCTTCAGAAATTATGGCCATAGAACCCCTGATGCTCAGTGAAATTCTGTTTCTATGTTATGGGATTAATTGTGTTGGTTTTCTGCATTAGTTACTTAATTTGAAGTAATCTTTGCCTAAAATTGGGGAGACATTCTGCTGTAACTTTGGAAACTCATATATATTGTATAATTTATTCGCTTTTCTGCTTTAATTAAAGTTTTATTTTTTTCTACATTGAATACTTTCTGAAGTGGAAAGACAGGATATAAAATAAAGTAACTGAAGCTCTCTTTCACAGTAATTCAGTTTATTACTACCATCACATCTCTGAGCTAAGACTATGTACAGTATTAATAGTGATGTGTATGAAATAAATCTCAATCGTATATGATATAATGAAATATAATCAGGTCTACATATGAATACAAGCTATTAATCAGGTTTAAGTGTAAACACATTCTATTAAAATGAGAAAAAATTGGTACTGAGATAATGGTATTCACATCAGGAATATGTTACTGGTATTGAAGTGGCTATTGATATTGTTTTAGTTAGTGCTAATCACTGTTTATTGATCTGGATGGCCAGAATAATCAGAAGAGAAAGCACTGAATTTTTTCCATACCTCACTGGTTGGTTGAATAGGAAGTTTGCTTGGCTCATTCCTCTTCAGATCATGATTAAACTCCTGTATGTGAAAATGTGGTCAACAAAACAAAACTAGGCTATCTTCAGTCCAGGATCTATGAATGTTTTTTTTCTCCTTTTTTTAGGATTCTCCTGCTAATGGGCCTAGAGGCCTTTTTGTTGGTGACCTTGTCACTAGTCTGCAAGATTGCTCAGTTCATAGTGTGGAAGACTGGAATGCTTGTCTGGGAAAGATCTATCAGAAGCCACAAACAGGCTATTGTATAAAAACATCAATACTACAGCAACTAAGCTTCCCAACTAGAGGTGCACTTGTTTCTACATTACATCTAATTATACCTTCATGGTATATTAAGGGTTATTTTTACGTAACTGAAGAATTACTTGCTTTATCTGATTGCCAGATTTAAAAAAATAATTATTGTTAATACACTGTCTTAAAGAGTATTCTCACTTGGGAAGAGAATGCCTCTTCTGAAGCAAAGCCTAGTGTAATCATATATCAATTGTTTTGAAAACAACACACGTTTTGATTTAAAATGTTAAATCAATTACTAGATTATCTACCTGTTAATCGGATGACTATTTCAGTTCAGAATGATTATTGGTTGCCTATATGGCTGATTATAATTTGAACATATTTGCTTAGTCTGGAACGAGATGTCTACTCATACTTACCAGCTGAATTGTCAAACTGTGGATTTAGTTTACCTGCTGCAGCACAATCTGTTGCCTTCACTATGGCAGTTGAAAAAACAATGTCTCCTTGGCAAGTGGGGCAGATGTATCTCCCCCCGTCCTCTTTAACACCTAGAGCCTGCTAATGCAAAATAGTATTGTGAGCTTGCAGGGCTGTTCCTATGTTCTGGCCTCATAGGTAGCCCCTTTCCCAGCAAGTTAATCTGTGCTTTTGGCTTCATCACCCAAATACACAGCGGCTGCCAAGTGAGTGTTCCTAAAGACTGCTTGCTTGAGCTGGCCAGTGTTCCTTCCAGCCAGCAGTGGGAGATTGCCAAAAATGTAAATCAGCCAACACTCCCCCTTCCCTGCTTTTTACCTCCCAATATTCATATTTGTGGAAAGAGGGAGAAAGAAAAACAAGCTGGCCAGTGCTTTGGTAGGAAACACTGTGTGGGGAAAGAATAAGCCAAGGCACCAACTCGTCGTCAGTCTATGGAGGAGGAAGAGGAATCCCAAAGGGAGAGTGGGATGAAGTAGGAGTTCTTACCAGGGGGCAGCCACTCTACCTGTTACTCCAGAGGAAGCACTATGATAACTGTTTTGCAGTGTTCCCTCTGGAGCAGAATCTGAACTGATTAATTTGGAAGGTTTGGCTTGGCTTTCCCCACAGCATTGTCAGGACATACAAGGACAGCATAAATGGGAACAGATCCATTACTTGTCAGAGAGACTTGAAAGAAGCTCTAGAGCAGAGCTTTCCAAACTGTGTGTCGTGACACAAAAGTGTGTCGCCACACACAGTCTGGTGTGTCACCACACAACCCGGAAGCGCTGATCAACATCAGCGCTTCCGGGTTTTCCCGCGGCGACACACCAACGGCGGTGCGCAAAAAACTGAAAGCGGCAGCAGCGCTTCCGGGTTTTTGCGTGCTGCTGCACTTCCGGGTTTTCCCGCGGCGACACACCAACAGCGGTTGGTGTGTCGCTGCGGGAAAACTTTGGAAAGCCCTGCTCTAGAGTGTCAATGCAGCCCAAACTAGTCTGTTTTAAATGAGTCTTGTGCAACTTCCTCAGTAGTCCACCCCCAGAACAGATTTTGGTATAGTCCTAGATATTATTTTGTGTCAAAATATCTTTATAAAGATGAATGGGAGATAATGTCACCCTATAGATACTGATGGCTACTTTTAGCTATTTCTGACTGTCACTGGGACATACATATATCCTGCAGGGAGTGGTGATGGTTGAGTTTCTTATTACATCTGGAATTACAGATCAGTAGATCTATGATATCTGAAAATATAATCATAAGTTGCATTTCTCCTCAGGCTTTAAAAGACTTGATGGCACTGTTGAATGTTGTAGCAACAATAGCCTCACAGATGTCTGCTTTTCATACAGTAATAATCTGAACAGCCACTTGGTAAGTTTTTTATATAAATAAATGAGAAAAGTACTGATCTATATGTCTGGAATACTGTATATCATAAGTTGTGCTTGAGATATGGCTTTCATGTTTATGAATTCAATGGTATACAGTACAAACTGCTGTTTGACAGAATTATTGCATCTCAGAATTTGAAATAATGAAGTTAAATGAATTGTCATATCAAAATGGATGTGCATATCTTTTTGTTTGAAAACACTCACACTTGAATGCTGTAGCTGACTTTTCTCAAATCTTAGGCTTGACAGACATGACAATGATGTCCCAATAAATAAGATTTGATAGTAGATATAGAAACCGCTTCATTAGATTTTTTAAATAAGTGTTGAAAACATTATTGCACTGAAATGGAATGTTAATTTTTAAAAAAACACCCTTTTTACTTCCAATAGGAGACAACATACATTGCTCAGGATTGAACTGTTAGGCTCTTGGTGTTTGCTGAGCTTGGTTGTTTTCTTGCAGATGTTTCATTGCCAGGCTAGGTAATGTCATCTATTATGTAGGTTTGCCCTGCCAGTTTTGGTAGGGTGGGCTTTTTTCCCTTGATAGTTTGTTGATTAGGGTATTATTTTTTTCTTGATTGTTTAACTGGTGCTGTTCCCTGCTTATCCGGGTGTTGGCTGCTAGAACAATGGTGGATGAAAAGCTGTGGACCTGTTCTCCCATGCTTTTATGGACCCCCTAAAATACACAGGCCCACCCATACCACTCTGCCCAATTATATAACTACCAGGGACCCCAATACACAATTTAGCCAAAAAACTCACAAAAAATTTGGAGACCTCATAGATGGGAATGAATATCAATTCACCATTTCAGTGCCTCCAGGACCTAACTATTAAAAGAGAGGAAATTGTGGTTTTGTTTGATGTTACAGCACTCTTTCACATCCATAGATCCAGAACTAGCAAAGGAATCTGTTGCAACACTACTACAAAACACACCAAATGCGACAGAGAAGAGAGTAATTGAAATACCCAGGCTCATGGAACTTACTGACCTTTGCCTCATCTCTTCCAGTTCAACAATATACAGACAAATCAGAGGTAACACCCATGGGATCCCCCATCTCAGGATTCATAGCTGAGACTGTGAGGCAGCACCTAGAAGCAATAGCACTCCCGCACATACAACCCAAATACGGATCCATTCTGTAGATGACACTTTTATCATAATAAAAAAGGAACAGTTAGAGAAGACACATGAGACAATCAACAACTTCTGTAAAGGAATACATTTTACAACAGAAGAACAGAATTTTACAACAGAAGAAGTAAACAAAAACAAACTACCCTTCCTGGATCTTCTCCTCAACTTTTTCTCCTCCTCCTTTCAGAGGAAGCAAAGACCACAAACCCAGTTTACTGAAAAGCAACCCAGTGTCCACTACCAAAGCAACATTGCCCATAAGAGGATCTGCATAAAATGAGCAAATGCATGCTGCAGAATCTGGAACCTCAAAAAGAGGAAACAGATTATGTGTACAACATCTTTTAACACAATGGATACCCACACAACTTTATTAAAAACTGCTTGGCTACACAACCTATTACAACAAAACCATAACAACCTATGAAAAGAATCTCATCAAAATGTATCTGGGACAACTAAAAGGCTACTACAACCTCTCAGCATCATTGTAACACATAAACCAACAAAATTCCTCCAAAACATCTTAAGCAAACCCAAAGACCCAGATACTAAAGAAGAAAAAACGGGGGCCATCTACAACATACAATGTAAGGACTATGCTTCACAGATATGTAGAAGACTCACAGAATCCATGAACATCACCTGGCAATCAGAAGACATGATGAAAAATTCGTTAATCCCTTAACACACAGGCAAATTCAGCCACAATTTCTACTGGGAAACTGTTGATATTCTACATCAAAATCCAAAAATGCTAGGGAATTCCTGGATGCTTGGCATTCAGACATATCAGCCATCAACAGACACCTAAACCCCATTTCTACCATGTAAAAGATATAACCAAAAGTCAAAGAAGCAGCAAACAGCTCAGAGCACATCCTCGCTAGCAGTCAACATCCTAATAAGCAGGGTACAGCACCACACAAACAGTCCAGGAAGAAACAATACCATAATAAAGAAATAATCAAGGAAGAAAGACTAACAGCCAGCAAACTCCTCTCTCCCATTCACTTGATGATGTTACCTGGTAAGGAAATGTCTGCAAGAAAACAACCAAGCTCAGCAAGCCCCAAGAACCCAACACTTTTTATCTCTCCAGTGATCTATCAAAAGAGTCACCTGTCTACTGGGCCAAATGTTCTATATTTCCCAACTCTTTCTGTTGGACTTTTCTCTTATCCTTCCCTAATGTTCCCTCTCAGGTAATCAGGTAAGTTATTTAATCATTCTGCCACTTGGAATATAACCCTATGAGTCTATAGCATATTGTTGCATTCTCAACCATAATACTTTTGAGATACTGCCTGGAAATTGTGGAAGTTAAATCTTGTATAGATTGTAGAAGTCTCATTCTGAGCAAGTGGTAATGTATATGTAAATCATTTAAAAATATCTAGAATGTAGTTTTCCTGTCTTCCATCTAGCTTGTTAAGGCCCACGCATAGTAAATGCTACTCAGTGGCCTACATTTAATACTCATTTAAATTTTCAGATCCAGTATGCTTGTTTGCCAGCACGGAAAACTATTGAGGCCAGTCAGCTCTGCCAAACTAACAAAGATTGCCCAAAGGATTTTATCTCAAGTATGTGTGTGACGCCTTCCTTGGAAAATCAAACCAGGCTCATAAGGGTGAAGCATCCTCCTCAAATTGATATGCTGTTTGTTGGTCATCCACTGCATCTCCAATATACAGGTATGTATGATTTGGGGAAGATGCTAACAAAATTTGAGCCTGTAAATACATAATATACATGGTACAATTAGCTGATTTAGCTCCTCTTGCATTCATTTATTTCTTTCAGTGCTAAGGTTTATGAGACATTTCATAGTCTTTTACTGAGTGTGAATGACTAGTCTGTTTCCACAGTAATCAAATTTATATATTTTTACTTAGATTACAAATTTATATATTCTTACTTAGATTTTTACTTAGATTTATGTATTTTTACTTAGATGTACATATATGTATTTGGCCATGTATGCAAAATAAATACATGTATTTCATCAGTTACACAAAAAGCTTAAATGCTTATTATGAAGCTTATTCCTTAGGCATGTGCTTCATAAACAGTGTGAAAAATAATCTATTTTATGTGTGTGTGTGTGTGTGTGTACATTGATCATTGGTTCTTAACGGAAGCAGGAAAATTTTGGGAAGCTGGGTCAGGAATATGAAAATAATGCTACAAGACGTTCTAATAAATGTTTTTCGTATTATACTTCTGTTTAGCTTTTATAGGCTATCCATGCTTAAATTACTTGTGTCATCTACTGTTATTTCAGTATTTTGATAAAAGTTTGTCTTAAGAAACTGAGCTCTAATTTTGTCAGGAAATTATATATATATATTTGTGCAATATAAACTTGTATATGTCTACTCTAAAGGAAGTTTCTTTATCTGCATGTATATAGACTTTCTTGAACTCCATAAAGGTTACATTTTCAGCTTTAAACCACTGACATTATGTCTTTGTGCTTAAAAACAAATCTCAACAGAGATAATACTTTTTCAATATTTAGCGATAAAGAAAATGGTTTCATTTTATTTGTTCACCACTTTATGTAAGCACAACATATTTAGGGACACGAATGCTATAGGCAGTTGATATGGAATATATTTCCTGCTTGCTGCTGTCTTTGCCTTTCTTCTACTGAAATACATTTGTGATATTCAGATGTAAACAATAGCTGCCCACCTATTATCCGTCTATAGATACTTGATTGTAAAACAACAATAAGCGTATCATATGTTAGACCTAATGCTTTCACAAAATATAGACCATTATGAATGTTGCATAGTTATTGAAGCAATGTTGCCATACATTATGGGGAAATGAAACAAAAGTTGTATTTGCTGTGAACAGAGATTTAGACACGACTTATGTTGAAATGCTCTTTGCTTTTATAACAAACTTAGAAAATTCTCTCTTTCTTTAAGTGAGCCTCAGCAGTTTCATACCTCGATACAGCTTTCTAACTTTGGACCTGCCTGTGATAATGGAAACATTTTGCAAGTATCCTTTCGTATTTGTGTGGACTTTTAGAGATAAGACACTGTCATACATATAACAATGTCCAAGGACCACAGGCATTTGATTTTTATTTGTTTGAACAGCCTCTTCTAATTTATTTTATGTATTTTGTCTATTTAAGCACTGGAAGCTATCAACTATGCTGAAAGACTTTGATTTAAACAACCCAGCTGCAGCAAATGGTGAAAGTAAAGAGTAGCTAACATTTTCTGCACATTACATATATATTTAAAATTATACACTGTCCATTTCCTTAATGGCTTACAAAGATACAGTAAAAACGTCCGTAAAAGCATAAACAGATAAAGTCACAAATTAAAATGTTAGCATTAAATCTTTAAGAAGCCTGGATACATGAATGTTTATTTATTAAAATTTATAAGGCTGCCTAACTCCATAACAACTCTGGACGGCCTTATACATAGGAGGTGGGCAGAGCAGCTTATTTATTTTCTATTGGAAAAAACAATTTGCTGTCTAGAATGCTAGCTAGCAATGACTTCCTTTTATGACAAGAAACAGATTAAGCATGTGGCTTGTCTCATGACTAGGTTTAAAAACAGGTGAGCTGCACCTGTCAAGCTTGAGTGTTGAAATCTTCCAACATTTTGGGGTTTCCTATAGCATGTCCAAGACCACTTGAGTCAGCTGAATCAGGGATTTTGTTGGTAGTGGAACAGTCAATATAGCAATGGAAGCATGGTCTTCATTCAGTCATTTAAAACAAGATACATACCTTCCAGTGAAGATCTGGAAAGGGAGATAGAGAACATATGGATTATAGTAATATCACCCTGGTAACTAGGTCTGCACCACTCCTGCACAGAGTACCAGGACAACATGTGGGAGACTCATAAAGGACTCCTTGCCCCATTCTGTCAGATATTAGATAGCCACTTGATTAGTGGAGACCAACCTAGCATTCAATAAGAATAGAATCAATACCTGTGGTTGCTTGTCATTACTCTTCAGTTACTTTGGTAAGCATTTGTAGTTATAAAGTGAAAAGGAGTTCCATTACAGAAAAACTACATCTATGGTTAATATACCAGTATAATGAAGTGAAGACGGGAAGAACTGGAAAAGAATGATAGAAAATGAATACAATCAATATTAGTTCAGTTAAATTGTTGTGTTTCCAACATGCTAAAACTATAACATCTGTACTTTTTAAAAAGATGACTTTGAACATGCACCTTAACAATCTTAAACAGATACCTGATTTCACTCTCTGGAGCACTGGCTGTTATTAATGCAATTCCCTGCTTTGCTTTGGATGGTCAATGGATACTGAATTCTTTCTTAGAAGCTACTGCTACCACATTTATTGTTGAAAAGCAAAACAGGGAGCTTCTTGGCTTCTTAATTTTACTTGCTGGCAGTGCACTTTTGGCTGCTAATGTGGCTCTAGGACTCTGGGTTGTGACAGCACGATAACATAACAGCGTATTTTGATATCATTTATTACACTGATGTAGAAAACACTGAAATATATCACCTTCTAAAAATGACAGTTGGGTGGGTCAATGGAAAGAAAAATAGCTTTAATCTTTTTTAAGATTGTGTCCATAGATACAGTACCTCCCAAACATATTGTTATTTTTGGAGCCTTCTGCCCCTGCCAGTTGAGGCATATTCAGCATTTCTTTGGGCCCCATATGGCTCCAGAGGCATTTTCAGGAAACGAAGATGGTGCCCAGAGCTCAGTGATTTACTCTGAAGTGCATCCGATTGCATGTTAAAGCCAAAAGGAAGAAAATTGGACTCTCTTGCTGCTTAGTCAGCTTGGCCATGTTAGGAACAATGTGGAAGGGTGAGATAGTAATGGAAATGTGTGACATACCCCTAGTTTTGGTATGGCATCATAGCGTCCCCTAAAGCATCTAAAAATTGATCCCACAATGAGAAATAAGTAAGATGAAATCCATCTTTTTTCCCCAAGAAGAGCCTCTCCCATGAAATCACATTTGCAAAGACAGAAATAGTAAAAGCCAGACTGCATCTTTATAATTCCAGGAGTAATTAGTCTTTAAAAAATTCTGATTTGTCAGCTAGATTCAGTGAATCATAGATGGAGCATTGTTCTTGATTGGGCAAAGCAACAGTATGCCTTTTCTCCTACCTTACCATGCTATGGTAACTTTTCCTGTTTTACAGAATATTAAGGATAAATGGAAGACTGCCGCTTCCCAATAAGCCTCTTCTATAGCTACAAAAGGTAAAGGTACCCCCCGCACATTTGTGCAGTCGTGTCCGACTCTAGGGGCCGGTGCTCATCTCCGTTTGTTAGCCAAAGAGCCAGCGTTGTCCGAAGACGCTTCCAAGGTCATGTGGCCGCATGACACGCGTGGAACGCTGTTACCTACCCACCGAAGTGGTACCTATTCATCTACTTGCATTTCCATGCTTTCAAATTGCTAGGTTGGCAAGAGCTGGAGCTTGTGTGTGTGTGTGTGTGTGTGTGTGTGTGTGTGTGTGAGTGTGTGTGTGTGAATGATCTATAGCTATAGGTTTGGTTTTAGAAGAAATTTCCCATTAAACCTTCCTTACATGCCTGACCACATGATTATACTGCTATCCTTTGTGCATTTGGATTGACAGTTCTGCAATACTGGGCTTTGGGCAGGAAGACCCAAAGCACCTTACTTTTGTTTTCCTGGTGCTGGGCTAAAGAGAGAAGGCCTGCATGGAAGGGCTGAGAACTCAAGTGGACAGTCAAGTGTCAGGAAGTTCAGCCTAACTGGTGGCTGCCGATCGTAATTAACTTTTCCTGCTGAATTTCCCAGAGGTTTTAAGTGATTTTCCCTTGCAATTTGTAAGAAGACATTTCAGTGCAAGGTGACCATGGCCATGGGGATGGAGATTAGTGGTGAGATTACTGAAACTGTTCAGGGAAATAGCAGAAGGGTCTTGGGAAAAACAGTAAGAGTGTTGGATATATACGATTGCCAAATGGTGTGTGTTTAGACAGTTGATTTGGGGGTGACTTTCCTATTAATACAAAATCAAAACATGGTTTTGGGGCTCAGGCCACTGTCTTTGACTTGTATTTGGGATCTTGTGTGGACTGCTTTCTGTGAATGTAAACAGCCTATTTATGAATGGATTTCCATTTTATGGTACTTGCATACTTCCAAATGAGCACAAACTGAAAGGCCAACCATTATCTTGTAATTATAAGTGATTCAAGACTTAATGATTGTAAATAAAAGACTTTTTTCCTTGTACTATTTGTTCAAAATGAATATGCACTTACTTTAGATTCCCAGATAGCATATTCGCAAGTAGATGGATTTATTACACACCTTTAAATAAGGTGAATTATATATCTGTAGATATATCTTTCCACTGTGTAACCTTTTGTGTCCAGAGGTCATGCCTCAATATGGATTTGGAATGATCTGACATGATTTTTCTGAAAAGTATGTCTGCACTTAATATTTTGCTGAAGGTTCAGAGCTGAGAATTATGTTTCAAGTATATCATAGGATTCCTTTTTGCAAATGCTACTGATTTTGTTTTCCTTTGTCAATTCCACTTGTGTATTTCCTCATTTTTCATATTTAGTATATTTGTACAGCTTTTAATTCCAACCTCACCTATTCAGTTTTATTATAGAGTTCTTACAGATGGAGAACGACTGTGTCACCATGATAGTGTTTGAATGCTCTTGGGCCTACCTAGGCTCAATGGTGGATTTTCATTTTGTAAAATACATACTGCAAAGATACGTACTAGAGAAGGGGAATAGTGTGGATGTGGAGGGGTATTTCCCATGGCTTGCATGGGAAATACTTCCTGATAGAATAGGCATATATAAATATAAAATAAGTGTCATTGATAATTTATAGTTCACTCATTTTAAAAACTGCATCAGATGGGAAACTAGGGTTTTATATTCAGACAGATTGTACATACTTTAATTGAGGCAGATATCCTCAACATACTTAAGGACTAAATCCCACTGAGTTCAATAGATATTTATTCTGAGCAAACAGGCTTGGGGTTGTACTGCACAATTATAGTAATGGCTTTTTGTGATCAATCTCTGGGCTCATGTAGAGATTACGTATTTATTTCTACTGAAGAATCTAATTATGATTATTGTAACTGTATAATCGTGTCTCCTGTACTAGATTACAAAATAAAGTTTTTATTTCAAGCTATGTTTCTCCAAAGCTTATATGCTGGTTTGCATAACTGTTCCTTTAGCTATTGAACTTAATATTGACCATTTTGTGGCTAGACAAATAGCATAGTTTGCAAGTCCTATTGTTATAAATGGAAATTAGGCTGGGGCTCAGTTACACTGTCATATTGGTAAAACAAACACATTTTAATAGCTATTAATGATCAAAGGAAATACTGTATATGGTTAGTCTTAATATTATTGTAACTTCTGGCCTACTGAAAGGTATTACCTTTTTCCTCCACACTGTACAAACAGACATATGAATGATTGAGTCTGAATTCAGACTTGATTCTTAACATCTAGGGCTGCGATATACCATGCAAACTCAGCTTAGTTTTGAATAGACATGTATGTCAGGATGGAGGCTGAGTCCGATCTGGAAATAGAGGGGCCGATAACAATAGAAGCGGGAAAGAATGGAGTTGGCGCAACATTTGAATTAAATCCAGAACAGCTGATTGGAGGCAGCCCAGGAGACTCGCCTCCACCTATTAGTGCGTGAGAACGGAGGTGGGAAAGGCGGGCAGAGCAACGCAAGGCGCGATTGGTTCCCACTCACAAATGGCACAAAAATCAAAAGGATAAAAGACGAGCACAGTGTGTGCCCATTGCCGGAGACAACTGTTCATGTTCTGTACTGCACGCTGGAGTGAATCGCGATCCTGTCGCCGTGCCAGAATCCCTGCTTGGACCTCGCCTCGCTTCCACGCCAGAGCCTTGCCTTGCAGCCCAGCCAAGCTTCGCACCAGAACCTTGCCTCGCTGTCCTGCCCAGCTTCATGCCGGAGTCGTGCCTTGTTGCCCCGCCGCGTGCCGGAATCCTGCCCCGCAGCACAGCCACACTTTGTGCCAGAACCTAGTTGTGCCGCCACAGCCAGGCTCGTGCTGGAATCTTGCCCAGCCTCCGCGTCCAGCCTTGAGCTCCCGGAGTCTTGCCTTGCCTTGCCTTCGCGTCAAGCCTCGAGCCGGAATCTCACCTTGCAGCCGCTGCAGCCAGGCTCGTGCCGGAATCTTGCCCAGCCTCTGCGTCCAGCCTTGAGCCGGAGTCTTGCCTTGCCTTCGCGTCAAGCCTCGAGCCGGAACCTTGCCCTGCAGTCGCCGCGCCAAGCCTCTTGCCAGAGTCGCGCCTCGCCACCATGCCAAGCCTCGTATGGGAGCCGTTCCTCGCCACAGCGCCAAGCCTCGCGCTGGTGCCCTGCCTTTCAGCCGCATCAAGTTCCGCGTCGGAACCTTGCTTTGCAGCCACGTGGTGGTTGCCCACGTGTGCTCCAACCGGGAACGGACCACCACAGGCCACCCGAACTCTGTGAGCACCTCATGTCACCTTTGTTTCCTCTAGATATATTTTGTGTGTGTTTTAATTGTAAATAAAAGACTTATCCCACACCTTCCTGCTTCAGGTCTTTGTCGGGACAGGACAATGTATAGGATTGTACTAAAAATAACATTTGGATATTAAAAGGCCACATGGAGAGCCTTAGAACAATTGTTGTAATTGTAATTGTTGAATTATTGTAATTCAACAATACCTGAAATAGTTTTCAACTGCTTTTGGGTAAATGTTTGAATAATATTTAACTTGCATGCCAGTAAATACAGATATTCCAATTTGATGCTGGTTTTTCTGCCCAGCAGTATAATTAAATGATGGTGAAAAAGATAAAAGGCTCATTTTTATAGAGGAAACTTCAGTACTTTGAGAGAAAAATAAAAAGAACAGATCTCCATTTAGTTCTGAAGTATTAATTTTTATTCATAAGAGAGTTTTGCAGATAGAGGTTACTTTAAAATAGTGTCTGACATCTCCAGTAATCTTCAGTATTTGACCTTGTAAAGAAACTGCTGCTGATAGCAGGATTGTCCTCCTGGCCCCAATTAGAAGCTAGTTGTTTCAAAAAGTTTCAATAATTAACTAGTTTCACTGAGGAGCTGTCATACTTAGAGAAATCAGATTTAAAACTACTTTTTGAGCTTTGGCATTTTCTGCTTCCATTTGTATTATGGAAGAGAAAAGTTAAAGAGAAATGAACTTAAAAGGAAATGTTATAAACTAAATCCTATCTACTACTGCAGGGCTTTCCAAAGTGCCGCCGCTGGCAACAGACCAGCGGCGGCGGCAGGGCGGCGGCGCACGCACGGCGGCGGCGGCCAAAGCTAAAACACGGAAGTACTGATCCCGTGCCGCTGCTGCCGCCGTGCACGCGCGCACCGCCGCTTCCGGGTGGTGTGGCGACACACTTTTGTGTCGCGACACACAGTTTGGAAAGCTCTGTACTACTGTGTCTTTGAATTTATAGGAAGATCTTATGACTTTTTAAAAAATACCCACTCAGTGGGCAGACTTTCTATTTTAAGTATTCATTTCTCTGTAGAAGGTAAGTCAATTACATAATTGAGAGTTTATCATGCCAATAAGGTTTGATATTATGTTGAGGTAAAAAAAACATACATTATACATCCTAATATATTAACATCAATGAATACGTTTTTCAAGATTGGCTCAGTCTAAAGCAGTGCTTTCCAAACTGCCGCCATTGGCGACACACCAACTAAAACACAAGTGCTGATGGCGCGCCGCTGCCATCGTCACCGCTGCCACGCGCGCCCCCACCATGCACATCCACGCCGCTGCTTCCGGGTTGTGTTGCGACACACTAAACTGTGTTGCGACACACTAAAGTGTTGCGACACAGTTTGGAAAGCTATGGTCTAAAGAGCCAAAACAAAAACTCCTAGTTTTTAAGGATTTGCTGGACTAGATTTGAAAATGAATTCAGAGGTTACCATGCTTGAGTGGTCAGGATCTGTATTTTATGTACAAAAAATAAATTTGTCCATAGATGAAGACAAGGAAGTTACTTGTTTAATACTGCTGCTTCAATAGCACATAGGAAATTATTGCTGGAGGTAGGGACCCAAAGTAGAAGTTAAAGACTATAGCTGTTCTAGCACTTTTTCAAAAATATTTACTAGTTGAGTATTTGCCTGCCTTTTATTATAAAATCTTGCTGAGAAACATTTTTCTCCTGGAAAGAATAATCTGATAAATTTTAAGTTTCCCTCTTTTTTAAAGAATGCTATTCTTTTCAGAAAGTTGGCCTCTTAGAAATTATTATTTGAAAAGAAACCAAACACTATTACTTATTAGTCAAAAGATTACAGAATTACAAACACAGAGGAGAAATATATACTTGATCCAAAATGTGTATACATGTTAATACCCTGCTATAATTTTCTACCCCTACCCCTCAATCAGGTAGCCCTGCCTTTTATATATGGAGGATATAGAAAATAAAATAAGCTCGTCACAGAGCTAATCCAATGACAGACTCCATCACAGCAGTGATTGGAAGATTTGTTCAGTTGAAATAACAAAGAAGCTTACAACTTTAAGTGTGTTGAATATATTATCATTTTTTGTGTCTATAATACACTTTCTTAGTTGCATGTTTTTCTTAAAATACCTAAAATGTTTCCTTCTAAAGTAAAAAACTTAATAATTCTTAATAATCCCTGGTAAGCAGTTCCTCGTGGGCTCCGGTCTCCGACTGCTGCTGCTGAACGCCAGGTCGGTGAATAACAAGGCCCCCCTTATAAGTGATTTAATCACAGAGGAAGGGGCTGACCTGGTGTGTGTTACCGAGACCTGGCTGGGCCCAGAGGGGGGAGTAGCCCTCTCGGAAATGTGCCCAGACGGTTTTCGGGTGTGGCATCAGCCGAGACACCGGGGCAGGGGAGGAGGGGTAGCAGTGGTCATCAGAGAGTCCCTTGTGGCCTTCAGGGGCGCTGCTCCACAAGTGACCGGATGTGAGACCCTGTTTTTCAAGTTGGGTTCACGAGAACAGTTGGGAGTGTTGCTGCTGTACCAGCCTCCCTGCTGCGTAGCAACCTCCCTGCCTGAGCTGCTCGAGGCTGTCTCGGGGTTGGCAGTGGAGTTTCCCAGACTTATGGTTCTGGGGGATTTCAATCTGCCGTCCCTGGGGCGGTCCTCGGAGGCGGCCCGGGAGTTCATGGCTACCATGGCAGCTATGGGCCTTTCTCAGATTATTCGTGACCCGACTCGTGACAGTGGTCTCACTCCGGATTTAGTTTTCTTGTCTGAGCAGTGGCAATGTGATCTGAGGGGAGAGTTACATCTTTCCCCATTGTCATGGTCAGACCACGCCCTGGTGACCCTGAGACTCTCTTGTGCTACCCCACTCCGCAGGGAGGCGGGACCTATTCGACTGGTCCGCCCCCGGCGACTGATGGACCCAGTGAGGTTTCAGAAGGAGCTGGGGGTTATTCCCGAGGACTTGCTTCACGGTCCAGTGGAGGTCCTGGCTGCAGCCTGGAACAAGGCAGCAGCCGGAGCCCTGGACAAGATCGCGCCTGTGCGACCTCTCCGGCCCTGTTCGGCCCGTCACTCGCCGTGGTTTACGGATGAGCTGAGGGCTTTGAAAAGGGTTAAGAGACGTCTAGAGCGCCGCTGGAGAAAGACGAAGATGGAATCTGACCGAACACAATCTAGAGCCGCAGTTAAGGCCTACCTTGTGGCGGTAAGAGCGGCGAAGCGTGCATATTTCTCCGCTCTTATTGCGTCCGCAGAATGCTGCCCGACGGCCCTGTTTAAGATTACAAGATCGCTTTTGGGTCAGGAGCAAGGGGAGACCCATTTACAGGGCCGATCGGAAGAGTTTTCTGAGCATCTGCAGGACAAAATCGCTCAGATTCATTCCAAGTTGGACTCCAAGCGTGGGATAAGATCTGGGGAGATGCCAGAGGCCCGTACTTGCCATGTTATCTGGGAGCAGTTTGATCCTGTTGGGCCTGATGAAGTAGACAGGATCCTCCGGATTGTAAACGCCACCACATGCCAACTTGACCCATGTCCCTCCTGGATGGTCAAATCAGCTAGTGAGGTGACATGTGGCTGGGTCCTGGCGATTATAAATTCGTCCTTGAGTGAGGGGGTGTTCCCGGCTGCCTTTAAGGAGGCGCTGGTGCACCCCCTCCTCAAAAAACCGTCTTTGGACCCTACTATTCTGGGCAATTTTCGCCCAGTCTCCCACCTTCCCTTTTTAGGAAAGGTGGTTGAGAAGGTGGTGGCATTGCAACTCCAGAGGATTCTGGAAGAAACGGATTATCTGGACCCTTTTCAGTCAGGTTTCAGGCCAGGATATGGGACAGAGACTGCATTGGTCGTGCTTATGGATGATCTCTGGCGAGGGCGGGATGGAGGGAGTGTGTCCATCCTGGCTCTCTTAGATCTCTCAGCGGCTTTTGATACCGTCGACCATGGTATACTCCTGGGGCGGCTCAGGGAGTTGGGGGCGGGCGGCGTGGTTTTGCGCTGGTTCGCCTCCTCCCTCCGGGGCCGTTCCCAGTCGGTGTTGATAGGAGAGGAGAGAGCTGACCCGCAACCCCTGTCTTGTGGGGTGCCGCAGGGATCGGTTCTCTCTCCTCTCCTGTTCAACATCTACATGAAGCCGCTGGGCGAGATCATCCGTCACCACGGGATGAGGTATCACCAATATGCTGATGATACCCAGTTATACATCTCCATCCCGGGTGAAGTAGGTGATGCGGTCGATGCCCTATCTCAGTGTCTGGAGGCTGTGGGGGTCTGGATGGGGAACAACAGGCTTCAACTGAACCCTGGTAAGACGGAGTGGCTGTGGATTGATGGCCCCCTAGATCCGGGAAGTTGTCATCTTTGGTTCTGGGTGGGGTTGCACTACCTCACTCAGATCCAGTGCGGAATCTGGGGGTCCTCCTGGACTTGCGACTCCTGCTCGAAGAGCAGGTGGCAGTCGTGGCCAGGAGGGCCTTTGCACAACTTCGAGTTGTGCGCGTTACGCCCTTTCCTGGATCAGGAGGCCCTCCGAACAGTCACTCATGCCCTTGTCATCTCCCGCATAGACTACTGTAATGCGCTCTACATGGGGCTACTCCCGAAGAGTATCCGGAAGCTTCAGCTGGTACAGAATGCGGCGGCGCAAGCAGTTACGGGTGCCATAAGATCGGCACATGTAACACCTCTGCTACACGAGCTGCATTGGTTGCCAGTTTGCTTCCGGGTCCAATTCAAGGTGTTGGTGATTACCTTTAAAGCCCTATATGGCATAGGACCAGGGTACCTGAGGGACCGTCTCGTCCCGATAACGTCAGCCCGCCCCACCCGTGCGTGCAGAGAGGGCATGCTTCGGACCCCCTCTACAAGAGAATTCCATCTAGCGGGGTCCAGGAGGCGTGCTTTCTCTGCGACAGCCCCCGCCTTATGGAACATCTTGCCCCCGGAGGTGAGACTGGCCCCTTCACTCCTGGCCTTTTGGAAGGCCCTTAAGACCTGGCTCTGCCGCCTGGCCTGGGACAACGGAGGTGGTAGTGCCTCCTGGGGTTGGCTGGCCCCGTAGCAATAAGACCTATGCTGCGGTCCCCAATTCCATCTTGGATTCTATTTTATTTTATTTTATATCTGGATTTTTTATATATCTTCTACTTTGTATGGTTTTAAATATTGTAAATTTTTAAGTCTTAATTATTGTAACCCGCCCAGAGTCCCTTGTATGGGAGATGGGCGGGGAATAAATTAAATAAATAATAATAATAATAATAATAATAATAATAATAATAATAATTCTAGAAAGGAAAATAACTAAAAAATCTAAAAGTAAAAGAATTAAGAAAACTTGAACTAGGAGAAAAGGATTGCTCTCCCATCAAATAGTATGTTGTTCATTTTGAAATGATGTTGAGGTTAATTATAGTGAAGAAATGTAGTTTTTTTCTGGACTGAATTAGCAGCAGGGATAAGAGATCTGTGATATTCCAGATCTTGCTGAACTATAACTTCCATAAAACTCTACCATTGGCCATGCTGTGTGGCACAACCGTAACTTTAGTTCGGCAACATTTGGTGGGAAAGAGATGCCTTATCCCTGACATGCAGGGTCAAAACAATGTTCTGTGAGAAGACTGAGATGATTGAAACAACAAAAAAGACCCTAGAACAGTGATGGCGAATATTTTGGGCTCAGCATGTCAAAAAAATGGAAAATGCCTAACTTGACTCTGCTGGAGTGTCACCCCACCCCCCTCAACAAAAGAGAAACAATTATTTGCATATTCATTTATTTAAAAAAATACAATCCAATCTTGGGTGGCCAAAACAGCAGAGATTGTGGGGGGGGGGGGGAGAGACTGGTGGGTGGGGGAGTTGCAGATTGATTTGATAATCGTAACTTTTTACGTTGTTTCTTGTATTATATATTACATTATTTGGTTTGTTATTTACTAATTTGGTTAAGTTTCAGGTGTCTTGTTTTTTAACAAATTATCACAAGCCATACACAAGATACTCTATGAAAATACTGACATCCTAGCCCACCCTCTTATGTGAGAGATATATAACATGCCCATGCTCTGATAATCCTAAGCACGGTAAAACATGATTAAATAATAGCATGTATACATCCCAGACAACTCTATCCAACAGAAATACACATAGTAAAACACAATCGTTCCAGAGATTGTGCTGGCTGTTCAACTGAAAATATGATCTCCAACTTTGCTTCTTCATCTATAAAATAGCTGTATCTAAGTAAGTAAGAAAGGGGCGTGGTGGCTCAGCGGGTAAGATGCCAGGCTTGTCGATCGGAAGATCGCAAGTTCGGAGGTTCGAATCCCTAGCCCTGCGTGCGGAGTGAGCTCCCGCACTAGCTCCAGCTCTTGCCAACCTAGCAATTCGAAAGCATGCAAATGCAAGTAGATGAATAGGTACCACTTCGGTGGGAAGGTAACAGCGTTCCGTGCGCGTCATGCGGCCACATGACCGTGGAAGCGTCTTCGGACAACGCTGGCTCTTCGGCTAACAAACGGAGATGAGCACCGGCCCCTAGAGTCGGACACGACTGCACAAATGTGCAGGGGGAACCTTTACCTATCTAAGTAGTATTTATAGTATAACTGCTAGGAATAAAGATCAAACATATACATAAATGATGTACTTTTAGTGCTGAATAAGAAGCCATATTTATATATTAATGTGGGCCTCAAGCTAATACTCTTCATTTCAGTGTAGGGATCATTGCCTACATACAGTACTGTAAAATAGAGGCATCTTCAGGATCAAAGAATTTTGTCAAAATGACAATAACCGGGCTGAATCTTATGCTCTACCCTGTTTGTATATGCATGCAACAGCATAATACACACGTGAAAGGGTTACAGCATGCATCATGATAGCATACCACTGCTTTCATCATTTGTCCTCTCTTAGCTCTTCAGTGGACACACCTGCTGTATAATGCATTTCAGTTTTGTGCATACTTACTTAGGAATACATTCCCAGATGAGACTCTTCCTATTTAATTTATAAGTATCCCAATTACATGATGGTAAACAACAAAACATGACAGCTTTGTGAATCATTCAGCACACACCAAGAATTAACTATTAGTATGGCCCGGTGCTCCTGTCATTTCTCAGAGCAACCAAGACCTGGATTTTAAAATAGGTTTTGGAGTTTAAGAGCAATGCATGGGCTTAGTTTTAAATCATTATGTAACATTATTTTTGAGTTTTCATTATTATGTCTTGAATGCTATTATAATCAGCTTTTATGGTGATACTATCTGTTTTACTCTCTCAGTCTTTAGAATGGAATATAAATATTAGTAAATGAATAAGTAATAAATCATGTGACTATATATACAGTATGCTGGCTTCTCCCTTCACTTAAGTAAAAACAGCAGCATTGCAGTCAGAGACAGACACCAGAGTGAATGCAAAACCTTTCCATATACAAAAACACCAAATATTTTGTAAACTGCCCAGAGTCCCCGTTGAGGGAGATGGGCGGTGATAAATTTGAATTATAAATAAATAAACAATTTGTTTTACTATGGATGCAGAGGTGATACAGTTGAGATGGTGAATGCTACATTTTTCAGACCAATTGCCTGGTTTATTTTTAGCAAAAATGTATAGAATTAGGATGTTCAAAAAGGAAAGAGCTTCTAAAAGCTAAGAAAAACAAAAATTTGAACTGCTTTGAGGAAAATACCTTAAGTCTCATACAAAGCATGGCTGTCTGCAGGTGATGCACTGGAAGGGGAGAAATACAGTGGGGCAAAAAAGTATTTAGTCAGCCACCAATTGTGCAAGTTCTCCCACTTAAAAAGATGAGAGAGGCCTGTAATTGACATCATAGGTAGACCTCAACTATGAGAGACAAAATGAGAAAACAAATCCAGACAATCACATTGTCTGATTCGGAAAGAATTTATTTGCAAATTATGATGGAAAATAAGTATTTGGTCAATATCAAAAGTTCATCTCAATACTTTGTTATATATCCTTTGTTGGCAATGACAGAGGTCAAACGTTTTCTGTAAGTCTTCACAAGGTTGGCACACATTGTTGCTGGTATGCTGGCCCATTCCTCCATGCAGATCTCCTCTAGAGCAGTGATGTTTTGGGGCTGTCGCTGGGCAACACTGACTTTCAACTCCCTCCAAAGGTTTTCTATGGGGTTGATATCTGGAGACTGGCTAGGCCACTCCAGGACCTTGAAATGCTTCTTACGAAGCCACTCCTTCATTGCCCGGGCGGTGTGTTTGGGATCATTGTCATGCTGAAAGACCCAGCCACGTTTCATCTTCAATGCCCTTGCTGATGGAAGGAGGTTTGCACTCAAAATCTCACGATACATGGCCCCATTCATTCTTTCCTGTACACGGATCAGTCGTCCTGGTCCCTTTGCAGAGAGAGAGCCCCAAAGCATGATGTTGCCACCCCCATGCTTCACAGTAGGTATGGTGTTCTTTGGATGCAACTCAGCATTCTCTCTCCTCCAAACACAATGAGTTGTGTTTCTACCAAACAGTTCTACTTTGGTTTCATCTGACCATATGACATTCTCCCAGTCCTCTTCTGGATCATCCAAATGCTCTCTAGCAAACTTCAGACGGGCCCGGACATGTACTGGCTTAAGCAGGGGGACACATCTGGCACTGCAGGATCTGAGTCCCTGGCGGCATAGTGTGTTACTGATGGTAGCCTTTGTTACATTGGTCCCAGCTCTCTGCAGGTCATTCACTAGGTCCCCCCGTGTGGTTCTGGGATTTTTGCTCACCGTTCTTGTGATCATTTTGACCCCACAGGGCGAGATCTTGCGTGGAGCCCCAGATCGAGGGAGATTATCAGTGGTCTTGTATGTCTTCCATTTTCTAATTATTGCTCCCACAGTTGATTTCTTCACACCAAGCTGCTTGCCTATTGCAGATTCAGTCTTCCCAGCCTGGTGCAGGTCTACAATTTTGTTTCTGGTGTCCTTCGACAGCTCTTTGGTCTTCACCATAGTGGAGTTTGGAGTGTGACTGTTTGAGGTTGTGGACAGGTATCTTTTATACTGATAACAAGTTCAAACAGGTGCCATTACTACAGGTAATGAGTGGAGGACAGAGGAGCCTCTTAAAGAAGAAGTTACAGGTCTGTGAGAGCCAGAAATCTTGCTTGTTTGTAGGTGACCAAATACTTATTTTCCACCATAATTTGCAAATAAATTCTTTCCGAATCAGACAATGTGATTGTCTGGATTTGTTTTGTCATTTTGTCTTTCATAGTTGAGGTCTACCTATGATGTCAATTACAGGCCTCTCTCATCTTTTTAAGTGGGAGAACTTGCACAATTGGTGGCTGACTAAATACTTTTTTGCCCCACTGTAGTTGTGGTAGCAACTCAACAATTGAGCCTTTGTCCCCAAAGTTAGCTACTGCTCTCAATTACAATGGAAATTCAGTGAAGATTTATTGAATGTCTGGTTGGCTCGAAATGGAGAGGAAATATTTTTAAAAAATCTTGGGCAACAAAATGTCCTGGGCTACACGTCTTAAATATGGTTACAGGGATCACACATTTGCAAGGCCAGTTACAAATCTGCCCCCCCCCCTCCAGAGCTGGACATAGAGTTATTTGAAAGAAAATTCCTTAAACTGAAAGACAAAATTATCTAACATTAGTTGAACTTGTTAGCTTAGTTGTAGCATTATCCCATTTCTGGAAGATGTTTATCAGCTAGTTTGACTTTGGAAAAATGCAAATACTTCCATGATTATTTTCTCTTTCATTTGTATTCTGTCTTCCAGTGATATAATTGCAGTTTGTGTTTTTAAGCCACAACCTAGTTGTTAGAATATATTTAAAACAATTAAAGAGATAATTACTTCAGTAACCTTAAATATATGCAAAGTAATTTCTCAGGGAAAAAAAAACGGAAAAATTGGCAGCTCCCGCCAGCTCCCGCCAATTCCAGGTAAATGAGAACTGGTTAAGGTAATTCATTAAGAGACTTCAGGGCATCTAAAAGAATGGAAGAAATTTCACCTTTGACAGATGTTGGTTGGTTCACCCTTTCTGTGCTGTGCCTTTATCATCGACTAAGTAAGGCTCTTTCATTCTCTGTATAAAGAATACAGACTGCAGCCCTGCTCTTTGCAGAATTTTATATGCCTAAAGGAACACTTCTTATGTGCTGTTTCAGGATGAGCTCTGGAACTGAAAAATAAAATTGTGGTCTAGGGCTGTGCTAGGCCTAGTATGCGTTATCATTGGCGATCACTCGTAGCCGAGTAAGATTGTCTTTCAAAGGTAAAATTTTACCCCAGCATCAATTAATGTTTAGGGTTATAGCATCAACTTGGTGAAGCAACTTTACCCATCATAGGAGAATAAACTAAGTGTAACATGTTGGCTATGCAGGAAAAGAAATCCCAAGTACCTTAAATAAGATCATTCAAGACATCACAAAATAATGTGTTATTTGAAGTGCCTTGGGTTCCTTTATTTTGCAGGAAGGCCTCGAAGCCAAAGCAGCAGCTACTACTTGAGTAGTGAATCCGTCTCCGATTACAAACAAAACAAAAGCAATCAACGCACCACCTCAGGCTCCCTAAAACAGCAAAGGAAGAGGGTGGTGCCCGCCTCTCCCACAAATCCCCACAGCCCGGAGCCGCCTCCAGCTCCCCCACCTCGCCGTCGATTTATCGCTCCCAGGCATTTGCCCCTCCCCTTCGGGTTCTCCCCACTCGGCGGCGGCGGCGGCGGCAACCCCGGCCTCAACCTCGCGTGCTAATACACACACACACACGAGGCACGCATACGCATACCACGCAGTCAGGCAGTGGCACTCACAGCGCAGCCACGGCCGTTCCACCAGGCATGGCACAGGGCTCTACCTCACTATGGCAGCAGCGCGACACCGCACCCTCGACTTCATGCTCAGCGCCACAGGTGAGACACCTCATTCCGGCGACTCCCCTCTTTCCCTTCTCCGCTAGCTGGCCTACCGACCCACCCACTCACTGGTCGGCCGACTGGCCCTCTGTTCTTCCTTCTCCTCAGCAGCAAGGGAGGAAAGGGGGCTGAGCGGGTAGCCAGCATTGCTGGGTAGCTCCTGTACGCAGAGCAACGGCTCGCTGCAGGCCTTTGCAGCAGCTGAGGCGCGCAAGTGAATTGTCTTGTCTAGGTCAGCATGGGAAGCGTGGGGCAGACCACCGGCTTTGCCCTGGCGTGTTTCCTTCCTGCCCACCACCCCCCATCCCGAAATACACAGCATATCCCCTTCTTCCCTCCCCCGGTCTCTTTAACCGCCAACTCCCCTGAATCTTCGGTTCCTCCGTCATATTTGCTTTTTTCTCTCCCCCCACTCCACTTTCCCACCCCATTTATAATTATTTTCTAACATTCAGTTATTTTCTAACGTTCGTATTTGCAGCTCCTCCCCTTCGTAAATGCAGATTGCCGAAAGCTCAACCCCCTCTCGTTCCGTTTCCAACCATGCGCATTTTCCTGCCGCACGTGCTTTATGGCCTCCCCTCGGCGAAATCTTGCCATGTGTCCTGTCTCATTCATCGGACCCCTCTGCCCTAATATGATTTACTCTCGGCATCTGAAAATAGGCCGGCAGAGGCCTTTACTTTCCTCCCGGGAATACTCCCTTTATATATTTAAAAATGCGAGCCAGTGCCTTGGGGATTTGACTTTCCAACTGCGGCCTATTTCTGCCCAGTAGAAATAGGCGTCTATTCATTTTGCACGCCTTGCCGCCGAAGGACTGGCCTTAATCTGCCCCTCAGGTGGTGGGTCCTTTTTCCAGAGATGCTGAGGGAGGAGGTGATCCAGTTTACTCCCCCACCCTTCCAAAACATCCTCATGATTGTGCAAAGACTCTCTGGAAATTGGACTAGGAGGAAAATGTTGTTAGATAGATGGGAGAGGGGAAATGGTGTCCATCTACAGTAATAATAGAAACAAGATCTACAGAACATGGAAGGCCAGGAAGCATTCTTACAAGGATAAATTGGATTGAAAATGTGTCTAATTTCAAATGATTATTGTACTTGAAAATTCAAAGGAGAAATGGGGATATTTGATACTTCATCTCTTTTCTTTCTTGGTTGGAGAAGGAAATAGTTGGGGCCATTCTAAGTTCTTCATCTGACAGTTGGATTTTGTTTGTACATAAAGATCATTAATTAATTTGCAAATCTTGAGTGGTGTTAAATTGGAATAGGGCTATGACCCAATGTTTTACAAAAGGCCTGCATTCAACCATGTCTATTTAGAGCACTTCAGCTTCAGTGGCATTTGGAAAATGTGTTCAAATATAAAATGCTTTTTACAACCAAGAGTATGGAATGAGATTTACTCACAGAGCAGGGACACATGACACATCAGTGTTAGTGGTGCTAGAAGGCAAGTCAGAGACTTGTAACCAGGTTTTTCTCCATTAGTTTCTCTGAATACAGTAATTTATTTTTCTTCACTGCAGTAATTTACTGTGGTGGATGAAAGTGAAAGATATTCTTCACTTTAGAAAAGAACATTTTTACAGATTGCCTATGTATAAGAATTCTTCTCAGTGATGTTTCTTTTTCCAGTCAGCTGATTAATTGGATATGAAAGATAGATGTGGAAAGAATGGCACCTGAGTCTGGCTTGTCAGCTACAATTGCAATAACCTAATAAATTTCACCCATAACATCAGATTTGTTTACCTCATTGTCTAATTTGATGTATGCCATTATTTTCCAGTAATGATCTTCTCCATTCTTCATAAGACAAATAGGCCAATCTCTAAGCCAGAGCTTTCCAAACTGTGTGTCGCGGACACAAAAGTGTATCGCCACACACAGCGTGGTGTGTCGCCACACCACCCCGGAAGCGGCGGCTCGCGTGTGCATGGTGGCGGCGGCGGCGCGGTATCAGTGCTTCCGCGTTTTAGCGGAGGCTGCCGCCGCCATGCACACATGCACCACCGCACGCCCCCCCCGCACCGCCACCGTGCACGCGCCGTCGCACGCCCCCCCCGCGCCTCCGCCGCCACCACTAGTGTGTCGCCAGCGGCGGCACTTTAGAAAGCCCTGCTCTAAGCAAACAAACAAATCTCATCAGAAAATGCAATATTTAAAAACTACAAGGTGGGGAGATGCATTTAATGGTCAGTCTTAAACGATGGAACTCGAAGACCACAACATTCATTTGTTTCATTATAGCATCAAGAGATAGTTCTGTCAGGTGTGGCTTATATAGGAGTGAATCTTTTGTTTTTTGTTTTTCATTTTAATCTATGTATTAACCACCTTACCAGTATCTGGAAGTTTGTTGCCATTGAACCTTTTTGTGTGTGTTTGTGTATGGCCCTATTAATAACTTACTTATCAGATTTGATGATAGATTATGTATCTGGTAAAGTAAACTGTCTACTGCCATTAAAAAATATTGAAACTGCTAAAATATTTCCTGCAACACACACACAGCTATTGCCCACAAAAAAGCAATAACTCAAATTGCTGTAAATGTGAGTTCCTTTCTAATCAATTCGACAATTGCATTTTTCTTATACCTGTGTTGTGTGACAGATGTAAGTATTGCTGTTGTGCTTCATTTAGCTATAGGGCATATTGGCTACAGGAAATCTGAAGAAAAGTAGAAGTCTACTTCTGTTTTTCTTATGCTGGTTTTTCTTCACAAAACTCAATAGTCTTGGTTGAATAGGTTGTTAAATTAACAAATACTGTAAGGATGGTTGCAAAGTAGGACAGTAGATGGGTCTTGTCTCTACAAACTTGCTTATTACCTGAAACTATAATGAATGTGTTGTGCTTGTATGCATTTTTCCCCATTCTGCTGTAATTCCTCTTGTCCCTTACATTTTAGGGCAGAGCTTTCCAAACTTTTCATGTTGGTGACACATTTTTTAGACATGCATCATTTTGCGACACAGTAATTCAGTTTTATTAGGAAACCGGAGGTTAAACTAACTAACTTATAAGAGATATGGACACATACATAAATTGTAATAGCTAAATGTATGGGGACACAACATATATCATGAAAACAGAGTTCCCCTTTACAGCAGGGCAAGGCTTGGACAGAGCTCCCCTCTTACAGCAGGGCACAAGGCAGGCACTAGGACCTGTGTGGAATCACAGGAGGTTTGGAGGCAACAAGGCACAAGGCAGGCACTAGGACCTGCAGGGAATCCTGGCAGGGCTCTGAGGCAGCAGCAGCGAGGCTCTTGAGGCTCTGAGCGTCCGACTCAGAGGTTTCTCGTTAAGTTTGCGCGACACACCTACACACTGCAGCCAACACACTAACGTGTCACGACACACAGTTTGGAAAGCTCTGTTTTAGGGTGTACCAATTTTTCTTGGACTTATCCAAAAGTTAGACTTCTATTTCTAAACCCCTAACTAACTCTAAAAAATTATTTCTAAAGCATACTAGAACTGTATTGCCCTGAATAGAGAGAGCTCTACTAACTGCTGGAAAAGCTGATTCCTTTGCTGTTCATTCACTTCTAAATAAAAAAACTATTATAACATTTGTTTTGAAGTTCATTTAGAAAGTAATGCTGATGTGTCCTTGGAATGGTAAACTGATTTCTAGCCATGGAGTTACAAGCAGTCTAATAGCATGAATTGTGAACTGAAACTGACATTGCAGAGAGAATAGATTTTACAAAAGTTGGCAGCTTCTGTTAGAGGTCACCTTCTACAAATGGCAGGCAACAAGGAGCCCATTGTCCTTTTACATGTATATATGCTTTTAGAATGACTGCATTGGATTTCTGTTATTCCTGTTCTGTAACCAAATATATGTTTGGTTCCTGTGTTTTATTCAGGTTTGCCAAGATCTTGCCCCCAGATTTGGTTACTTCAAAGAATTTCTAGGTTATGCCAGAATTTTGGCAGATTAGAGTGCAGTATAATAGGTCCAAAGCTCATGTGAGGATGGGACAACTGTCAAAAAGTACCTCCATGAGGTAATTAATCCCTGCTCAAATAATTAAACACTGGCAGGAAGAAATGTTTCCTGAGAGAAATGATTCCTGCTGATGTTCTGAGTTCCTGATAAGTTTCTTTGCTTTCACATCTCAGGGAACAATCTCATACACTGATGTTTCCCTGGCTGGTGCCCTCTAGATGGGTTTGACTGCAGTTCCCACCCATGATGTCCTAATTACAGACATTAGATCTGCAATGCATAATATAAATTATGCCGTGTCCAAATAAAAACTACCTTCAAATTTTCTGTAGCTTGAATCATGTCAACTGGATTTCTATTTTCTCAGTGGAAACGTTTCACAATTCCACCTGGATGACTGAGAACCTTCATAGACATACCTTCAAATTTGACTGTCCAAATAAAAATTACCTTCAAATTTGACTGTTGCTATTTATGGCTTTTGGTTTTGTTTTAAAGTTTTTATCTTGACCAGAGAGCTCACTTTGGGAAAATCATTCTCTCTCAGCCCAGTCCACCTCAAAGAGTTGTTTTGAAGATAAAATGAAGAAAAATGTTGCCTTGAACTCTCTGAGAAAAAGGAAGATATAAATGCAAACTACACAATGAGATCAGTATAGAGGTAGAAGCTCCAAGGCTTTGCTAACAATAATAGTAATCTGAGTAAGAATTAATATTTAATTGTAATCTTGCTAAAAGCAGTTAAACAAATTATTTGATTTATTGTTCAGAATTTATTTATTTACTGTGCTTCTAAACCACCCAATATCTGCAGCTCCAGCATGTATACATTTTAATATACTGTAAAAAGATAGGAAACAGCATAAGCAAAATCTGTATTGTAACAGATCACAATAATGAAAGTCACAATATGACTGTGAAGTTATAAGAACACTAAAATGGTTATTAAAACAATTGGGGGAAAAGTATTTACTAAAAGAGCTGTCAACTTGATAGCTATGCCACCTCCACAAAAAACAAAATTTGTTTATCAAGATTTATTGAAAGAGGATAGAATGAGGTTACAGAAATCTTAACAACTGGCTTGTCAAATACTTGATAAAAGGTTTAGAAATTGTAAAAGTCATTTTATGCTCATAAAAGCGAATAGGTATCACGAGAAAATGCACACTAAATCTTATTTCTATGTATTTATTAACCCATTGGTTTCTTCTTTCTTTAATTGTCTAGCTGATTGTAATGCCATTTTTAAAGGTCTACAGTCCGTCTTCCAAAAGCAGGGAATGACAGAGACTATACATAACTGGGAAAATCATGGTTACCTAGCAACATATGTCAACAAAAATGGCTGGTAAGCTAAATTTAAATACATGATTTTTGAAGGATGTTATAATTATCAATTATTTAAGTTTGTCAAGATTATCTTTAAGAAGCTAAGTGAAGAGTATACTTAATTTTTATACTTTTCCAAGGTTTTAAGAGTTAATTTCTAATTACTGTTATGAAAAAATATATAGAGAAAATGGAATTTGTATTAATAAACTTAACACATGCTGCTTCATGTTAGGCAAGCACTAACTCCTTGATGTTTGGTGACTAACTGGATGAAAAGAATGATTTTTTTGTAGAGCGGAGGTGTAGAATGTTACAGTTATCTGTTCTGTGAAACACTGAGGGATATCGGCCCAGAGACTGTTCTGATGAGTAGCTAACTTAGTTGCTAGATATTTTAAAAAATAATGGTTTCATACATAACTTTTATTGTAAGACAGCCTGTCAATACTTCGGTTGTTGGGTACTGTCAAGTTCTCAGAATGGATGCCTTGCACGTTTAATATACATTGGGAGTAATTTTGTAAAGTTTTAAATCTGGGAAATCTTTTTTCAGTTGCATTTCCTTTTTCTACAACTTATTCTGAGGTATTGTTAGTTGGTATTAAGAAATATAACTCTAGGAGGAGACAACAAAATCAAAGGAGGCCCCACATTCATTACGATCAACTGTTTCGTCTACTCTATCACAAATTAACGACCTTCTCACAGGTGACTAGCATGTAATGGAAGATATTATCACCAAATTAATTCAACAAAAGCAACAAGTTTTTAAATTTGGGGAAATAACAGTTGTTTTTATTTATGCCCAAATGACAACACAAAGTACTACAAAAGATTTTTTCAATCACATTGAAATTGCAAAGGGAGATATTCTGATTTTTGGAGACATGATTTTTTCCCCACAAACATAGACAAATCTGCTATATCTAAAAGGAACTCTGGCAAAATCCTCCAAAATGTCTTAAATGAAATATCACTTATGTCTTTTTAATGCATAGAGATACAAATAACCTGAAAAAAAATATACGTACTGTTCTTCAGTTCGTGAAACTTACTTGAGAATAGATATATACTGGTTTTCTAACTCATTGTTAACTAATATCATAGACGTGGAAGTTTCAGCTCCCACATTTGTTAGACTTATAATTAAATGGATACAGAATTTAGATACAGATAACCTTTTTACCATATTTGGAAGCAATGTTGTAAAGCTCAACAATTTTGGATTGATTTAGAACAATGTGAAGCAACTTTTAAATGTCTCCAAGAATCAAGTATTACTAAACCTTACATTCCCACAAAATACAAGTAGTCCTTGTTTAGCAACCACAATTGGTTGTTAAGTGAAGGAGTTGCTAAGTGAAACTGACTGTGCTTATGATCTTACTTCAGCTTTCCTTTGCTTTACAGACCTGCAAAGGTCTTAAATGCGAGGATTGGTTGCAAAGTTACTTTTTCGTAACTGCGAACAGTTGTTGTACAAGGCAGTCACTAAGTGAGGACTACCTGTACACCAAACTAGCTTTTTATGTGGGAACTGCTGCAAAGAGACTGTATGCTTCCTATTGGAAAGTATGCACAGTTCCTTCTGCAGAAGAATGGCTAATTAAGTCAATGTCCAAAATAATTTTGCCTTTCAGAAGTAAATCTGACACAGAATTTAACTCAACTTGGAAACCATTTTTGGATTATAACATTAAAGATAGGCTTGTATCACATCCAAAATTTGGGTTCAATTTAACATGAAGTCTGAAATTGCTAGGATAAAAATTAATGTAATTCTTCTTTTATGAATTATACTGCACTGATTATTGTTGTTCATTACTTAGATTTTAACAATTAAAAATATATTCCATTAAAACTAATCAACAAAATATTAATTTTAACCTAATTCTGTGATACTTGATATTTACATGATGATTGTAAATTACTGTTTATTCAATCTACAGTGGGGCAAAAAAGTATTTAGTCAGCCACCAATTGTGCAAGTTCTCCCACTTAAAAAGATGAGAGAGGCCTGTAATTGACATCATAGGTAGACCTCAACTATGAGAGACAAAATGAGAAAACAAATCCAGACAATCACATTGTCTGATTCGGAAAGAATTTATTTGCAAATTATGGTGGAAAATAAGTATTTGGTCAATATCAAAAGTTCATCTCAATACTTTGTTATATATCCTTTGTTGGCAATGACAGAGGTCAAACGTTTTCTGTAAGTCTTCACAAGGTTGGCACACACTGTTGCTGGTATGTTGGCCCATTCCTCCATGCAGATCTCCTCTAGAGCAGTGATGTTTTGGGGCTGTCGCTGGGCAACACGGACTTTCAACTCCCTCCAAAGGTTTTCTATGGGGTTGAGATCTGGAGACTGGCTAGGCCACTCCAGGACCTTGAAATGCTTCTTACGAAGCCACTCCTTTGTTGCCCGGGCGGTGTGTTTGGGATCATTGTCATGCTGAAAGACCCAGCCACGTTTCATCTTCAATGCCCTTGCTGATGGAAGGAGGTTTGCACTCAAAATCTCACGATACACGGCCCCATTCATTCTTTCCTGTACACGGAACAGTCGTCCTGGTCCCTTTGCAGAGAAACAGCCCCAAAGCATGATGTTGCCACCCCCATGCTTCACAGTAGGTATGGTGTTCTTTGGATGCAACTCAGCATTCTCTCTCCTCCAAACACGACGAGTTGTGTTTCTACCAAACAGTTCTACTTTGGTTTCATCTGACCATATGACATTCTCCCAATCCTCTTCTGGATCATCCAAATGCTCTCTAGCAAACTTCATACGGGCCCGGACATGTACTGGCTTAAGCAGGGGGACACGTCTGGCACTGCAGGATCTGAGTCCCTGGCGGCGTAGTGTGTTACTGAAGGTAGCCTTTGTTACGTTGGTCCCAGCTCTCTGCAGGTCATTCACTAGGTCCCCCCGTGTGGTTCTGGGATTTTTGCTCACCGTTCTTGTGATCATTTTGACCCCACGGGGTGAGATCTTGCGTGGAGCCCCAGATCGAGGGAGATTATCAGTGGTCTTGTATGCCTTCCATTTTCTAATTATTGCTCCCACAGTTGATTTCTTCACACCAAGCTGCTTGCCTATTGCAGATTCAGTCTTCCCAGCCTGGTGCAGGTCTACAATTTTGTTTCTGGTATCCTTCGACAGCTCTTTGGTCTTCATAGTGGAGTTTGGAGTATGACTGTTTGAGGTTGTGGACAGGTGTCTTTTATACTGATAACAAGTTCAAACAGGTGCCATTACTACATTTAATGAGTGGAGGACAGAGGAGCCTCTTAAAGAAGAAGTTACAGGTCTGTGAGAGCCAGAAATCTTGCTTGTTTGTAGGTGACCAAATACTTATTTTCCACCATAATTTGCAAATAAATTATTTCCGAATCAGACAATGTGATTGTCTGGATTTGTTTTCTCATTTTGTCTCTCCTGGTTGAGGTCTACCTATGATGTCAATTACAGGCCTCTCTCATCTTTTTAAGTGGGAGAACTTGCACAATTGGTGGCTGACTAAATACTTTTTTGCCCCACTGTATATGAATGTCACAATTGTCTTTTGAAGTCTCTTTCTGATTATCCCCACAATATAGTAGGCAGAAGGTGAGGTAGTGAATGGAAAGAGGGGGTTGAGAAAAGGTCCGAAATTCTATATCCTGACTTTTCTTCCACCTTAAAAACAATTGCTGAGTAATGTACAAACTATTTTCTGACTTCAAATTACTGTGAGTACTGTGAGTTTGCATAGGCACAGATGTACATACTTACTCCCACTTAATTTGCAAATGTCAGTTAATGGGAAAACACGTTTCAAATCTTTTTGGAAACTATGGATTATAATATCTCTAAGTTGTCTAAGATCTGGTAATTCTGGTATAGCACATTTCTTAAAGTTGGGTGAGTAATTGTAATATCGACTGATGTTTTATGTATTTTTCTTGTATGGATATGTTAACATTGTTGAATTGAGCTAATACAACTAGAAACCCTTACATTTCTAATTTTGATAGATAAAGGCATGTATATTTATATAATTAAAATGCATTTTACTTAGCATTTTAAATAAATGAACTATAGACAGTACAAAGAGGCTAACAACAGTAAGGTAAAACAAGTAAAACTGAAAGTGCAAAATACAAAAATAAATTACTAAGCAGTTAAATCAGCTATACAGTTACCAGTAATGAAATCAGTGCTGTTGCGTTTAAAATGAAAACACCATTTTGTAAAGTTGTTTATATTCCCAGAGCCCTCCTAAACTGGTTTTAGCCATCCGACAGAAGAACAGCCTCCCACTTGGGAGTTCTGGAACAATCTCCCTGTTCCCAGTTAAGTATATTTCTGGAGACACAGAATACGTAAGAGATCCTTTGTTCTTCTCAGCTGTGGAAACTTGTGTAGGAGTGATCCAAAGCTGTCAATGATTTTAAGAACATTTTGGGCCCAGAAACAAATCACTATATTTTAGAAAATAAGTTGTATGCTTCTGGAGCCATGGGTATTCTGGCCCAGATGTTTTCAAAGACCAATATATGTCCTGTGCTAGTTTAAAGGTTTGTTTATTTGTTGGATTTATAGGGCCAACCAACTCAAACAATGTGACTCTGGGTGGTGTACAACAAAAATAATAAACCAAAAATGTAACAACACACATTAAATTGTGTTCAGTCACCACCAATATATAAAATGGTGGTGACTGAACACAATAATTAATCAAAAGGGAACTCTGTTCAAGTAAAGTCAAACACCTGAGGAAAAGTGACATTTTAGTTTCAAAGAGACCTATTGTTCCTTGCAGCTTGACATAGGGAGCACCAATAACAATTTGATCCCAGTATGTGATATATACTTTCTTCAGATACTTATTAAAATTATGTTCTGCTCTATTTTGAAAGTTCAAAAATATTAAGATTTAGAGGCCAGAAAACAAAAATTCAGTAAATGGCTATCTTTCAGCAGAAGCTCAAAGTATACTTGATCCAGAAGGACAAGCAACAGTTTAGATGGTAGCAACTTCTCAATTGTTGCTGAAGGAACAATTGTTTAAGATAAAGGGGAACTTTCATCAATCTGATGTCCTCCAGCTGACATCTGACCAAGAGGAGAATGTTTGAGAATTTGAGGAGTTGGCTCTGTCTCTTAAAAAAAGGAGGGAAGATTTTTTTTTAGTTAGAACACTATCTTTCTAATAACTTGCAGATAAGGAATGTATTCCTTAGCATATATAAAGTTTTATGAGCTAAAATTAATTCTTATTAAATTAGGATTTTGTTTAGTAAACTAAATTCTGACTTCACTCTGATTATTAGAACTTTCTTTTCTTTTTATTATCTAGCTTTGCGAATCTGAGAATTTATCCTCATGGTTTGGTTTTGGTTGATGTACAGAGTTGCAATGATTTGAATGAAAGAGGAGAAGAGACAGAACAGGTGGGTATACTATTAATTTTTATTAAAAGAGAAAATAAAAATATGTTTTATTTTTTATACATTTTTAGCTGAGCTGACTTTTTCCTTCATTTGTCATACACAGTGGTAGATTTTGTAAATCTGAAAACCCACGTGAGGCCTTGTAGGAGAGCCAGTTTGGTGTAGTGGTTAAGGCATCAGGCTAGAAACCAGGAGACCATGACTTCTAGTCCCATCTTAGGCAGAAAGCCATCTGGGTAACCTTGGGCCAGTCACTTTCTCTCAGCCCTTCTCTAAACAGAATGTAAATATCAGAAACAGTAATCAGCAAGCTATCCTATAAAGCTGAAATGTTAAGACTTATGTAAAGAGAAACCCATATTTTGGATGTGGTACAAATCCATATATAAAATTATAATCTAGATCTAGTTTCCAAATTGAGTTAAATTAGATTTAGTCTTACAGTTTCTGAATGAAATAATAAAATCAAAAAGGAGGAAATGTATATAAATGTAGCATGAGAGTGCTAGAGAGATGATGGTAGTAAGCGTACGAGACTAGTACTGGGGAGACTCATCACCATTCAACTAAGGATTTTACTGGATAACTGGCCAGTCATCATCTACCTCAAAAGATGATTGAGGGAAAAATTGGAATATAAGTCAAATAAATAATGCGAACTATTACTAACATTTTAAAAATTTGTTTACTGAAAACTTTGTTTGCTTCACTGAATCACATAAATAGAAGTGGGCAAATTTTTAGTCTTTGCTTCAAGATGGCATAAAAATCTATATTTGAAATAATGTTTAAGGTGATTTTTACTGTTAGTTATTGTGGGACTTGAACATGAGGTCTTCAAAGTTGATTGAATAATAAAAATAATACGTATATTTGTAATAATTAAGAGCAGTATCAAATTCTTAAGTCTAATATGTTTTTACTGTGGTTTAAACACCTATATCTTTTTTGCAGCTTCTAAATAAGGTAGAAGAAAAAATGAAAGAACTATTCCATAGAAGTATCAAAAGGATAAAACGGTAAGGAATTTTGCACTCTTGGACATCTCTTAAATATAACTAACATTGAAGGACCTGATTGAATAAATTACTCTGAAATGAAAGCAATAGTTAAACTGTCCCATATACTGTGGTTATATACAGTATAGAGCTTTATAGAACTTTTATTCAGTGGTAACATGATTTAGTTAACTAATATTGAAGGGCAGACTTCTAAGATTATTGTTATTTTCCATATATTATAAATTAAGAGAAAGCAACCAAGAATCTAAGAAGCTAGCAAACTCATTTTTTCTCCCAACAATTTTGAGATAACATGTAGAAAAGAATGTTATATGTAGTATCTGGGTTTTCCTGGAGAAGGGTGATGGAGATTCGAGAATAAGCAAGATTGTCTCCTAAAGCCCACTCCTTGAGAACTGTCAGCTATAAAGAGTAAGAAAGTATATATAATGTTATCCAATATATACAGTATATGCCATCTCTGAATCTTTTATCACAAAGACACTTACTGGTTAAGTGGTCATGAATGCAAGCACTGTGTATGTTTTCCTAAGTGGTCTCCATGCCATCACTCAGTACAGTTAGTGCTTATACGTGAAAATAACAATTGTTTTTCCATGTCATTCATTTAATTTTTAATATTTAAATTTATCTGACGATAATAAAATGTGTATTTTTCATGCTTTTGTCCTCCCCCCCCCTTCAGATTGCCAGTCATTATGAGAGGGGATGCCATTGATAGATACTGGCCTACAGCAGATGGGCGATTGGTGGAATATGACATAGATGAAATTGTTTATGATGAGGAATCAGCTTATCAGAATATTAAAATTTTACACTCAAAACAGTTTGGAAATATTCTTATCCTCAGTGGAGATGTTAGTGAGTATTATCATTTGAAAATAAAACACATGCATTTGCTATTAAATCAGGCTGCACAAAATTTTTAAGTGCCAGACTAAATACAAACCATTACTTGTGGCTTATTAAGGACTTGGAATTGCTTATTTCTAGGATTGTTTTTCTTAAATTGCTAAACATTTATTCTGTGTAAGAATGAATTGCTATTCTATTCGTATGCCATGAAAGAGAGGATTATTAGATGTTTGTCATCTTTTATTTCTTGGATGATATGAAATAAAATACAAGTATAATTGTAATTATATGCAGTTTAACATTCTTACCTGAGATTTGGTGGCTAACTGAATTGTGTGAACAAGCCTCTCCTTTGACAGAAAAGGGTTCCAACCAGTGTAGTATTAGATTGCAGTAAATAAATAGCCTTAAATCCGCTTCGACCCAAAGTTCCTGTGGTTCAGGTACCTATAGGCTGACATAAATATAAGTACCTTTCTGCCTACTAGGCAACACTCTGCCTGGTAGGCAAACCATCAGGTCTAGGGAGTTGCACAAGATGCACCTCTTCCTCCAAATTTCTACTATTAGTAATCCTCCAATTTGCTAATTTCTAAAGGATGAAATTAAGACTATCTAACTGTATATATAATATCAACTATATAGTATCAACTGTCAGTTAACTAACTGGATATAAGTATCAAAATGGTTATTGTTATGAAACAATATATCTGTTTCTGTGTATTCATAAGTTTGTTTTTGTGCTTTTTAAGATCTGGCAGAAAGTGACCTAGCATATACACAAGCTATAATGGGAAGTGGTAAAGAAGATTACACCAACAAAGAAGTGCTCATTCTTGGAGGTGGTGATGGGGGAATATTGTATGAAATCGTCAAAATGAAACCAAAGATGGTCACCATGGTAGAGATATCCTTTTGATATGAGTCTGATGGTCATTCATACAAAAATAAAGGTCTTCATCCCATCCTATTTGGAACATAGATTATTGGCTTATTATTATTTACCCTGATTCCTTAGAACATTATTTTAAACTCTGGATGTTAACTATCTTAAATCTGGCCCAAATTGTATAGTTTAGCTAAAGATTTCTTGCTACTTTTTTAAAATTGTGCTTAAGAATATCTGATGATCATACAAGAACTTTTGTGTAAGATATATCTTTAATCTGGTCTAAATATTATGTAATAAATCTAATACTATACTGGAGTTTTGTTCAGGCCACCGAGGGTCACTTTACTCTCTCTGGCAAGGAGAGGGAATCTGATCTGCCAGTGGTGTCAGTTCTAATGATGGATGATACAATTGGATAAGAAAACTGTTAATGTCTATTTTAGAGGATTCCCTTCAGGTCATGTGTCAAAGAATTATAAATATATCTGTGTTTGTGAGAAATTTTTTTATTAATGTATTTGACTCCAGGAAAACTACCACCTTATTAATGTTTTAGTTTGTTCATTATACAATTTAGGCTTTGCAAGGCAGAAGCAAAGCTGAAGAATGTTATAATAATCACAACGAAATGAGTTATTTCATTCTTATTAGTATCAAAAACATTGACCAAATGGTGATTGACGGGTGTCGAAAATACATGCGTAAAACATGTGGAGATGTATTGGACAATCTAAAAGGAGAATGCTATCAGGTATATATTTTATTTAAAGCATTGTATGGTTTTCTCATGAAAGTATTTGTTTCTGGAAAGTATCATTGAAATAAATTGAATTGATTTCTGTTATCTCTGTTCGCTTTTAGTACCTGAAGCCAATTTTGTCAGAGTGTAATATCTAATATCAATACTATTAGATATTACACACTGACAAAATTGGCTTCAGATACTAAAAGAGAAAGAGAAAAAACTCTTTGCTCTCATCTACTTATTGCTGGCTTCATGGATCATTACTGGTACTGGTAAAGGGGCTTGTGATCCCAATGATACTGCTGAGACTATGTAAACTCAGAAGGGTTACCTACAATGGGCAGATCATAGTTTTACAGTTGACACAACACAGAAAGCAAGTCATGCTAATTATAGGAGACTGGAATGCTATTTAAGAAAGGATTATGCTCCTTCCCCATTTGAGCAGCCTGGCACTGTGTCTGCCCCCTCTGTTCCATAATCTTGTCTTTTGGCCTGCCCTTTCTGAAAGTCATGAAAGTAGAAGAGTCATAAAAAAAACCCCCTTGGTATTTACATCATGAGTTCTCAATTCAATCTCCAGGAGTAGAGCCATAGATCAATATTAGAGCACATGCTTTGCATGCAAAAAATACCATATTTAATTTCTGACTTCTCCAGATTGAGCTCTCTTGGTTATAGGGAACAAATGACAGTCTCTGGACAATACAGATTTATATTTATAAGAGGGCTTATATGGATACCAATTCATGATTTCTTGGGTGATTGTACAATAGTACAATAGGGGTGTGGTGGCTCAGCAGGTAAGATGCCAGGCTTGTCGATCGGAAGATCACAAGTTCGGAGGTTCGAATCCCTAGCCCTGCGTGCGGAGTGAGCTCCCGCACTAGCTCCAGCTCTTGCCAACCTAGCAATTCGAAAGCATGCAAATGCAAGTAGATAAATAGGTACCACTTCGGTGGGTAGGTAACAGCGTTCCGCACACGTCAAATGTGCGGGGGGAACCTTTACCTTAGTACAATTGAATTGATGAAGAAGTTATGTTACCTCATTCATCATGACTACTACAAAAAGTACTTGTTAGTCACCTTATTAGGACGTCATTATTATGATAAGTAGACAAAATGTTACTACTTTTTTAGGTACTAATAGAAGATTGTATCCCAGTCCTGAAGAGGTATGCCAAAGAAGAAATAATGTTTGATTATGTAATTAATGACTTGACAGCTGTTCCAATCTCCACATCTCCCGAAGAAGGTGATTTTTTAACATTTGTTACATTTCTGCTTTGTTTTCCTATTAAAAATAATAATAATTGAATGCACGGAGAGCCCAAAGTGGGGGAGAGAATGGGTCTATCCATGCAGATCTACTTCTTTCTACAGACTTACTCCAGCCTCCATGTGTTCCGGTGGAAAATCTGAAGGGGAGGAATATGGTTATTCATTTATTTAAACAATTTATATGGCCAGCCATCTCACAAAAGTAGGCAGTGTGCAAGGATTAAAAACAACAATTTAACAAATCAAGTATAACTCCCAAAGTCAGAAATAAAAGCCAACTCAAAAAAGACAGCCTTAATCAGCAGAGCTTGCCTAACGATCTGGCCCAAACGCCTGGAGGAACAGCCAGGTCCTTAATGCCTTACAAAAGGCTAACAGGATTGGGGCCATCCAGATCTCTGGTGGGATGCTATTCCATTTATTTGCAAGATGCTGTTATGCATTTTCTTGCAAGTTTTATTAGTTATCAATAATTTCTTTTGAAAATCACCTTTTGCAGTTGAGTAACTTACAACTGATAGGGGCGTGGTGGCTCAGCGGGTAAGACGCCAGGCTTGTCAATTAGAAGATTGCAAGTTTGGAGGTTCGAATCCCTAGCCTTGCGTGCGGAGTGAGCTCCCGCACTAGCTCCAGCTCTTGCCAACCTAGCAATTCAAAAGCATGCAAATGCAAGTAGATTAATAGGTACCACTTCGGTGGGTAGGTAACAGTGTTCTACGCGTGTCATGCAGCCACATGACCGTGGAAGCGTCTTCGGACAACGCTGGCTCTTTGGCTAACAAATGGAGATGAGCACCGGCCCCTAGAGTCAGACATGACTACACAAATGTGCAGGGGGAACCTTTACCTTTAACTTACATCTGAGGAATAGAGAGAGATAGAAGGGATAAGTGTGTACATGAAATTAACAATAGTTTTATAGGGCGTACATGTTAGGGGTGTGGAGGAAAATGGAAACTAAGCATCCTACAAACCATTGATAGATTTTTCTGGAATGCTGGAAATAATCTTGCCCTGTATTTATAAAAAATGTTTAAAGGAAGTTCCATGCCCTTCCTTTTTATTTACAGAGTATCCTATAAACCTGAACCATGAATCCACTATTGTTGCAAATGATAGTTGTTGTCATCAATAACATTTATGAATTATTTAATTTCTAATTAAACAATTAGTATTTTTAAATTTAGATTCCACGTGGGAGTTTCTACGGATGATTCTGGAGCTTTCAATGAGAGTCTTGAAACCTGAAGGAAAATATTTCACCCAGGTATGGCAGGTGAAATTGTTCTGTAGGTAATACAACTATAGGGGATTTTGAAAAGAAGCCCGTTTAGATAATGGCTTTGTAGATAAAGTTTGTATGCTCTCCTTCAGGCAGGAGTGGACCAGAAAAATTGTGTAATTATTTTTTGAAGACAGGTTCCATCAGAACCTGAGATTGTTTAGTATGTGCCCTCTCTTGAAATGGGAAAATCCTGGGAGCCTTACTTGACTTTTAACAAAATTCTGTTTGGAATATTTGCCAGTCTTACTTAATTGCATTTCTCCAACAGGGATCATAAGTTTTCTCTTCGGTTTAAGTAAAGTTAGACAGAGGTCTCATACTTTAAATGCTGGGGTGTGCATGAGACAAATGTTCTGCCTTGAATTTTTTTTTTTTTTTGGTGCCTTTGAGTCAATGTTTACTCCTGGACTGCCTGGACAAGTCCCTGCAGTTTTCTTGGCAAGGTTTCAGAAGTGGCTTGCTGTTGCCTTCTTCGCATGGCTGAGAGAGTGACTGGCCCAAGGTCATCCAGTTGGCTTCGTGCCTAAGGCGGGACTAGAACTCACGGTCTCCCCGTTTCTAGGCTGATGCCTTAACCACTACACCAAACTGCCTTGAACCTAGAAGAAAATCACTGCGTTCTGGAAATTTTGCTAAACTGTTTTGAGCCAGCTACAGTTTGGCAGAACCAAATCCTGAAATTGTTTGAGTGTTCCAAGTTTGGACATAACGAATTTTGGACAGGACAAACATGGCAAGGCTGTGTGTGTCATCTACCCTTCTTTCCTCAGCTGCTGCCATCAAAGTCCCAGCTTGGCATATCCACTGGCCCACTCAATCTTCCCCCAATCTTTCCACAGCTTTTGATTAATTATATTTTCAGGTTATACTTTCTTGTGCCTCAAATGTGGAGACAGATTGGTTTTGATTTAGGTCTACTGTAATTTTAAGTTACTCAATAAAGTTAAGAACCCCAGTTAAGAGGAAAAGTTTTATTATATATGTAGTCTATTTATTTATTTGATTTATATTCCGTCTTTAATTCAGCAGCTTAATGTGGCATAGGTAGCATTCCTATTTCTCCCCACAAAATAACCCGCTGTGGCAGGTTGGGCTAAGAGAGAGTGACTGACTTAATGTCACTCATTGAGTTTTCATGGCTGAAGGTGAATTAGAACCTGGTCTCCCACTGCCTAGTACACTCCTTAACTGATGCATCACACTGACGGTAATAATTTATTAGATTTTTTTCTTACTATTGTTTGCAGAACTACTGTTCCCGTTGGTCTCCAATAATATGAAAAGTTCTCCATTTTAATTAATCATTGAAAGCAAAGAGGCCTTTAGTTTAAATCCCGTAGCACTAGAAGACATAAAAGTTCATAACTGTTGCTCTAAATTGTACATCTCGGTTCCTGAAGAATTAAGCGATGCTGTGGACATCTTATCCCGGTGTCTGGAAGCTGTGAGGATCTGGATGGGGAACAACAGGCTTCAACTGAACTCTGGCAAGAATTGAGTGGCTTTGGGTTTTGGGGCCCTCCAGTTCTAGGACTATGCCATCTTTGGTGCTGGATGGGCTTGCACTGCCCCAAACAGACTCCGTGCGCAATCTGGGGATCCTCCTAGACTCATGACTCCTGCTCAATGAGCAGGTGGCAGTCATGCTAGGAGGGCCTTTGCACAACTTCATATTGCACCAGTTGCGCCCGTTCCTAGATCGAGGGGCCCTACTCACTGTCACTCATGCCCTAGTCACCTCCCAGTTGGACTATTGTAATGCGCTCTACATGGGGCTGACCTTGAAGAGTATCTGGAAACTTCAGCTGGTGCAAAATGCAGCGGTGCAGGCAGTTATGTGTGTTTCTAGTAGAACACATGATACACCTCTGCTCCGCGAGCTGCATTGGTTACCAGTCTGTTTCTGGGTCCAATTCAAGGTGCTGGTTTTGACCTTTAAAGCCTTGCATGACATGGGACTGGGTTATCTGAGGGACTGCCTCTCCCCAATTACATCTGCCCATCCCACCAGATCCAGCAGAGGGTGCATGCTACGGGTTCTGTCATCTAGGGAGCTACATTTGGGCAGACCTAGGCGGCTGGGCGGCTATCCTTTGCAGCCAAAGGTGGCGGACATCTATACAGTCAGTAAAAACAAGACCTGGAGCTGACTGTAGTTCAGATCATGAACTACTTATTGCAAAATTCAGACTAAAGAGAATAGGGAAGACCCACAGATCAGTTAGATATGAGCTCACTAATATTCCTAAGGAATATGCAGTGGAGGTGAAGAATAGATTTAAGGGACTAGATTTAGTAGATAGGGTCCCGGAAGAACTATGGACAGAAGTTCGCAACATTGTTCAGGAGGCGGCAACAAAAAACGTCCCAAAGAAAAAGAAAACCAAGAAGGCAAGATGGCTGTCTGCTGAGACACTGGAAGTAGCCCAAGAAAGAAGGAAAGCAAAAGGCAACAGTGATAGGGGGAGATATGCCCAATTAAATGCAAAATTCCAGAGGTTAGCCAGAAGAGATAAGGAATTATTTTTAAACAAGCAATGTGCGGAAGTGGAAGAAGACAATAGAATAGGAAGGACAAGAGACCTCTTCCAGAAAATTAGAAACATCGGAGGTAAATTCCAGGCAAAAATGGGTATGATCAAAAACAAAGATGGTAAGGACCTAACAGAAGCAGAAGAGATCAAGAAAAGGTGGCAAGATGCTGACTGCAGCCAGGAAATCAGAAGACGTCTACTTCTTGGGAGGAGAGCAGTGGCAAATCTTGATAAAATAGATAAGAGCAGAGACATCACACTGACAACAAAGGTCCGCATAGTTAAAGCAATGGTATTCCCTGTAGTAACCTATGGCTGTGAGAGCTGGACCATAAGGAAGGCTGAGCGAAGGAAGATAGATGCTTTTGAACTGTGGTGTTGGAGGAAAATTCTGAGAGTGCCTTGGACTGCAAGAAGATCAAACCAGTCCATACTCCAGGAAATCAAGCCAGACTGCTCACTTGAGGGAATGATATTAAAGGCAAAACTGAAGTACTTTGGCCACATAATGAGAAGACAGGATACCCTGGAGAAGAAGCTGATGCTAGGGAAAGTGGAAGGCCAAAGGAAGAGGGGCCGACCAAGGGCAAGATGGATGGATGATATTCTGGAGGTGACAGACTCAACCATGGGGGAGCTGGGGATGGTGACGGCCGACAGGAAGCTCTGGCGTGGGCTGGTCCATGAAGTCACGAAGAGTCGGAAGCGACTGAACGAATAAACAACAACAAGGCGGCTGGCCTTTTCTGCTGTGGCGTCCACGTTATGCAATATCCTCCCTCCTGAGGTGAGGCTGGTTCCCTCACTTTTGACTTTCCAAAGGTCCCTCAAGGTCTGGTTGTGCCATCAGGCCTGGGGACCCCAGGGAACTGGTGAACTAGTGAGGTGGCTCCGTTATTATCAACATACCTTCGCCTATTATTTATTCTTTTTAGCTTATAGTGTTTAATGTTTTTAATAATAATAATGATAATAATAATAGCTATTTATTAACTATTTTTTAGCTTTTTTATATGCCTCCCAGAGTCACTTGTTTTGTGAGATGGGCAGCTATATAAATTTGATAAATATATAAAAATGCAATCGGCTCATTTTTTATTCATTATATACTGATTAAATTATGGTTGTTCTTAGATTAGATAAAATGGAATAGAATTGATCACTATATTGTCATAATATGTTGGGGTTTATACTGTATTGTGATTTTATTGTTTTGCTTTATTGTACTTAAGTATAAATACATATCACAACTCTGGTGAAGTGTATAAAATTGGATAGTTATTTACCAGTGCCTGAATACCATTTCACGCCATTATTTAATTTGACCACTAGATGGAGTTTGATTACTAAAAATGTCAGCTAACAAATTTCAAAGAAGCCTGACTATATGTGTACAGACTCATTTAAATTAAGTTGTGAGTGATGTAACCTGATAAGACTGTGTGTGGCATTATTAGCTTTTTTCACAGAATGATAAATAGTCTTTAAAATCTTGAATATTTAGTAGATTACAAATATGCTTGATGTAATAAAAAATACAGTCTTGTGCTGTTAATTTCTAAATTTTTTTAAAAAATGATTTTTCTGAAAATGCAAAGGACTGCAGTTAGATAAATATGGTTTACTGTTATATACCACATGGCCATAATAATAATAATTAATATATTATTATCCCACCTTTTTTATATTTGGTCAAGTCAAGGGGGTAAACATACCTAATACTCCTGCCTCCTGTTTCCCCACAGTAGCAGCAGCCCTGTGAGGTGGGCTGGGCTGAGAGAGGGGGACTGGCCCAAAGTCACCCAGCCGGCTTTGATGCCTAAGGGAGGCCTAGAACTCAGTCTCCTGGTTTCTAGGCCAGCACCTTAACTACTACACCAAACTGGCTTGCTTCAATTTTATATTTTTTTTATAAGCTGCTTTGATTGTATTTTATACATCAAAGCAGGGTGGGTAAATAAATAAATGAATAAAACAGGCCAACTTTCGGAGCAATTGCTAGTCAAGATACAGAAGATCTTGGGACATTTTCTTTCCCTAGAGAAAAACTATTGGAGAGAACCTGGCTCTGTGACGAGATGACTTAACTGTTTTGCTCATCAAGCCCTGACTTTAGCAATCTAGTCCTATAATGGATGTTGAGATTCATGTTCCAGAGTATGAGATGAGAATCTATTCCTTTGTGTATGGAGGAATTCGGGTAGAAAATTAAATGCTCTGGAAGTTACTGTTCAGAGGTGTGCCTCATGGGGTGTACTCAAGATCTTAATGTCATTCTATTTAGATAGTTGAAACCAGCCTTCCTAACTTGGCATTTGCTGGAGATACTGAGAATAAAAGCTTCATCATCGCTATCTAGCATGGAAGATAAGGATTGGAGCCAGGGTATATGGGTGTTGTAGCAGATATTTTCCATCCTAGTACCCTTGTCCATCAAACTCTAAAGCAGGGGCATCAATGTTTGAGGAGTCATGGGCTGCAATTCAGCTGCTTCGTCTTCAAAAAGCCACATGAGGCCAGCTGGTAATGCAGTGTTGTCACAGAAGAGGGTATGGCCAATTGTTTGGGCTCCTTACAAAATCTGGGATGATTTAAAGGTGGAAAAAGGATTGGAAAGGCTTTTATTTCCACCCTTAAAACTACCTCAATTCCTTCTGAAAAGCAGGCTAAATTATGCTGCTGAAATGCAATAATTTTCCTTCTAAATTGCAGCTGCAAGCAGTTCCAGGTGTTAGCTGTCCATATATGGGCCACGTTGCCCACCTTGCCTTTAAAGTCTTATATTCATGCTGGCTTGCAACACTGATAGTGTTAAATTGCAGTGTGGACCTGAATTAGCAAGCCACCTCCATCATATCCATATACTTGATTGTATTAGAGATACAACTCTGTATCGTTAGTGGAAAGATTTGAAATGACATGGTAGATAGTATTCACCAATGTAGAGAAATTTGTAAGTGAGTTAACTGAAGCATTACAAATCTCTTTCAGGCTTTGCACAGAGCTAGCCTGCTGTGTGCGGATTTTGTGGACAGAGCTTACTTCACCCCACTTCAGCTGCCAACGAATAACTATAAGAAACTTTTCAGGGTTGAATCCTTCTTCCCTCTCACCTCCCTTTTCCCTCAAAAGCATATAAAATTCTAGACATGTTTTGATGGATACATAAGAGCAAAAGATTGGTTAAAAACAAATCATCCTAAAGCATGAATTTATACAGATCAAATGTAGTGGAATATTACCTGTTCCTGATATAAATATTGTTAGGGAAAAGAAACTGATGAACTTTGCTAAATTCAGTGTTGCATATTGAGTATCTTAATTACTTTCATTGTTCATTCTTCTAATTTTTTGCCATGTTCTCTCTCGTGATTTACTTCCTATTTTTGAAGATGGTGATTAGAATTGAATAACAAGGAAGATGGTCTATAAAACAAGACTGTAGATTACTCTCATTATACAGATTTGGTCATGCCATTAAACTACCTCAATGCATTGTCCCATAAATTACCTAGTGCTTTTTTCTATTTGTGATTTCTAAATTACACACACAGGTTGTTTATGTACTATTCCATTCAATTTGATGCTGGCAAAATTATATGCTTTGTAAAAGACAGCAGAACCAAATAACCACTGCTGAATTGGGGATAATAATAGATTACTATCCAAGCATTATATATGTAACATTTCTATCTTTTTAGTAATCTTTTGCTATTATTCCATAATACTTTTAAAATATTAGCAAAAATATGAAATATTTTTATTTAAAAAAGATATGTAATAATAAGCAATAAAATAAGAAAATATTTCCCCTTAGTTAACTGCGCTTGCAACAGTCATATTCCATTATTCTAATTGCTGTATTCTATATAAGATTATCCTCTGTATTTATATAATACCTTGTGTTGCATTTGATAAATTGTATTGCCCTTGATTTCAGATAGTCACTATTTTTGTAAAAATGATCTCTTTCGTTTTCCGTTTTTATACTTCACCTTTGTTTGCAATAGTTGTTACAATATGTACTTATAGTTGTACCACACACTCACATTAAATCTCTTTTAACAAAAAAGAACCAATTCATGAAATGTTTCTTTTTATATTGTTGTCTCCTTTGCCCTCCCACTAGATTGTCTGACATACTGCTTTTTCCGTCATGCTCTCTTGCAGGGAAATTGTGTCAATCTCACTGAAGCCTTGTCTCTCTATGAAGAACAGCTTGGCAGATTATATTGTCCTGTGGAATTCTCAAAAGAAGTTGTATGTGTCCCCTCATACATGGAGCTGTATCCTTGAATAAGAAATCATGTTTGTTAACAATCCTATTTCAGTTGTTGCTAAGTCATAGCTGGCTTAACTATTATTTGTTGAATTAGTTCACAATTAGCTGGTTTCACATACTGTGCTAATGGTTTGCAACTACAGTGACATGCTAAGCCTAAAAGTACTGTATATTTTAGCTTAGCACAGTGTATGAAAACAGCATATCCATTGCATACATAGTCAAATAAGCATCCGAAATTCTTGGGCAAGAACTCATCCTGCAAATATCCTAATACTTGTACACCCTACGATTCTGTTACAACTTTTTAATGTAATCCCAGTTTTCCTAAGGCTTCAGCAATCATAATATCAGTGTCTTAATGAATCATCAAAGAATTTCTGTTTAGTAGTATAGTCATTTTTTAAAGATAATACATGAGATGTAAAGGATTAAGCATGATAAAATGTGTTCCATGTTTTATTCTAAGAAGTAATGAAGATTTATTTTGAAATGATATTTTCTTATTCCTGTTGGGAAACTAAGCTTATGAGAAAGCACAACGTATTGGATTCCTTGACTATTTTTTTAGATGGGTATTTTATACTATTTGGAAGAAGTCTGGTATTTGAAGCTAAAATACTGCGCTACACATGCTGCATGAAGTGTGTAGGCTTGCCACGTGCTTTGTCTTGGCATCTTGACTCTTTAAATTATATGCTGTAGATGATCTTGAAACTTAGTCACACTATCAATTGATAATTCTTTAAATGTTATTATTTTAATTTAAAAGCAAATGCAAAATGTATATTTTGATGAACTAGTGTGTTATTTTTGAAAGTCAACTTAGCTGAATTAGCAGCAAAATTATAGCTGCTGAATGCACTGAACCTTTAGAATGTGATCATTTTTATTATGTTTATTTTAGAACTTTGAACACCAATTTTAAAAGTCAATATTAGGATTTAGTGTGATTCTGTAGAATTTTTTTTCTTCAACATTCATCAGTTTAATAGTCATGGTGTGACTTGTGCATTTGTTTTCAAATGATCACTGTGCTTCCATTAAAGAAATTAAGAGTAGACGTTATTTTTTTAATAATACTTTCTGGCTCATTGGGATGTTTTACAACAATGAACTTCACCATGAAAAAAAAATGACACAAAAGGATCATCGTAACTATCATCCTGGTAGTGTTAAAACTACCGTGAGATAATGTTTTCAATTTCTTATGATGAATCTTGATTCCAACCTTCATGTGTTGAGATCTAGAACTTAATTTAGGGCAAAGTTGCAAAATATCCACTCTGAGTTGAGGATTTGTTCAGAAGAAGAGTTCATAACAACCAAAAGAATGAGAGGAAGGTCACCTTGTATTGCCTAAGAATTAGCATGAATTAGCATGCATAAGAATTAACATGCATAAGAATGAGCATGAAACAATCCCTGACCTTAATTATAAAAGGATCGAGCTATCTTGTTTCTTTGTTCCTCACCTACTTTTCAACATGCAACAATATAAATTGTTACCTTTCCACCTGCAAAGAGATTTACAAGATTTACTATAATGGTATAGTGTCACTGAATTAACTAGTCTAATGGTTAGTAAAATGTCAATCAAAATCAGTCTGTATTTATTATTAGTAGGGTAGGATTGTAGATTAAACAACTGTTAAACTATGGAGTGGACTATTTTTCCAAATTCAATATGAAAAGCTGAAATATATGTACGAGTTCTTAGTGGTTACATGCCCTTTTAGCTTTGATACTAATATTCCTAGAGTGAGAAATATACATTAAAAAAATAGACAATATGCTAGAAACTTGTCCTTTACCAGTTTATCTATGATAAATGGGAGATTAGTTTGTATAGCATGTCTCATTCCTTTCAGTGTGATCTCGACCTAAGACATTTCTGGTGGACCATGTTTGTCTGAGACATTTATGCATCCTGTATTTATATTTTGTGTAAGTTGCGCCCAGCCATATAGATGGGATAAATCTTATTGACTTTAAACCATCAATTATCCCATACGCTATTTGAATATGCATGTGAAAATTTATTAGATTATTGGATCAGTGTCTCCCTGTATGCTTCTGCACATGGTGTGAAATTATATTTTTGTAAAATCTTTGTGTATACTGATCTTTTGTTTGCTCATTACTTTGCTATAAGCAGATCCTGGAAATAGTTGACAGTTTCTTATTGTAATGTGTATGCAGTAAGAGAACAAGAGAGAATTAAAATGTACCGTCCTTTTCAGTCTTAAAATCATTCAATAAAATTTTTTTCTTGTTAATTATAGAAGACCGTTTATAGACTGGCTTCCAAAATACAGTGAAAAGACACTTTTCCCTCTATTTCTAGTGAAAAGCCTAACACATTACATGAAGAAATTCAGAGATAATTTCTTTATTTAATTAAGAGAATATAATCTGTTATAATCCATGATAGCACTGATAGGCACAGAATTTTATTAACACTGGAGTTTGCCATCTTGGAAGTTCTCATATACTAACAAACCAGGCCTATAAAGCAAGTTGTGTTATAATTCCTGAATTATGTGTTGATTGAAGCTACCTAATAAACTATGATAAAGAGCAAACTTTCAATTAATCTTTTCGATGACTGAAAAGCTACCATTTTATTATGTAAATCTGCATAGTGATTTGTAAACTGCATAATGGAAAACATGAATGGAAAATATGAGTCAACATTTATTGGTGGTAAAACATGGGTTTACACAGAATCATTTCTCTGAAGATAAGTTTTTCTTTCTTTCTTCTTTCTTTCTTTCTTTCTTTCTTTCTTTCTTTCTTTCTTTCTTTCTTTCTTTCTTTCTTTCTTTCTCAAATTGTTGATAAAACTTTACAGCAGGGAGAACTGGAGTAAGCAAGCAGAATATTTTATGTATGTATGTTTGCATTGAACTGTAAGATACATACATTTAAATATATGTAGTTACGGTGTTTTTTGAAATACCCTCATGTCTTGATTTGAAATTATGCAAGGCTTATAACGGGAACCAAAAGCTACCTTTTTAAAATACGTAGAAGTAATTTCTTCCACTTTCTTCCACTTTCCTAAAAAAAAAAAAGCAATTTTGATTCATTGATATCTTGCCCTTGGACTTGCCTCTTTTGCCTTCCACTTTCCCTAGCATAGCATGTAAATTACAATATATAAAATACAATTAGAGTTAAAAATAAATACAAATAAAATAAAAAATGAAATCCAATGGCTGATGATCTAACTCGGTCCTTGCATGCAACGATCACTCTAGGGCACTAGCCATCCCCAAACATGCCTACTCTTCTCACCCGAAGCCAGGTGGCAGAGCCAGGTCTTCAAATTCCTCCAGAAGGCCAGGAGTGATTGGGCTAACCTCATTTCCGGGGGTAAGATGTTCCAGAGGGCGGGAGCTACTGCAGAGAAGGCCTGCCTCCTGGACCCTGCCAACTGAAGTTCTTTTATTGATGGGGTCTGCAACATGCCCTCTCTGCAAGATCGGGTGGGACGGGTTAATGTAGTGGGGAAGAGGTGGTCCTCAGGTAACCTGGTCCCATGCCATGTAGGGCTTTAAAGGTGATAACCAACACCTTGAATTGGACCCAGAAGCAAACTGTCACCCAATGCAGCTCACATAATAAAAGTTATATGTGTCCTAGGGACACCAAAGATGGCCCGTGCAGCTGCATTCTGGACCAGCTATAGCTTCCGGATATTCTTCAAGGGTAGCCCCATGTAGAGCGCATTGCAATAGTCTATATGGGAGATAAGGGCATGAGTGACCGTTAGAAGGGCCTCCTGATCCAGGAAAGGGCGTAACTGATGCACAACATGAAGCTGCACAAAGGCCCTCCTAGCCACGGCTGCCACCATGTCCAGGAGAACCCACAAATTACACACCAGGCCTGTCTGGGGCAGTGCAACCCCATCCAGAACTAGAGATGACAATGTCCCAGATACGGAAGAGCCATTAACCCACGGCCACTCCGTCTTACCTGGGTTCAGCTGAAGCCCATTCCCCATCCAGACCCCTACAGCCCCCAGGCACTGAGAGGGCGGTCACAGCATCACTCACTTCACCTGAGATGGAGATATACAACTGAGTATCATCAGCATACTGGGGGCGTGGTGGCTCAGCGGGTAAGACGCCAGGCTTGTCGATCACAAGTTCGGAGGTTCGAATCCCTAGCCCTGTGTGTGTAGTGAGCTCCTGCACTAGCTCCAGCTCTTGCCAACCTAGCAATTCGAAAGCATGCAAATGCAAGTAGATGAATAGGTACCAGTTCGGTGGGTAGGTAACAGCGTTCCACGCGCGTCATGCGGCCACATGACCGTGGAAGTGTCTTTGGACAACGCTGGCTCTTTGGCTAACAAACGGAGATGAGCACCGGCCCCTAGAGTCGGACACGACTGCACAAATGTGCGGGGGGAACCTTTACCTTTACCATCAGCATATTGATGATACCGCATCCCATGGTGACGGATGATCTCACCCAGTGGTTTCATGTAAATGTTAAAAAGGAGCGGAGAGAGAACCGAACCCTGCGGCACCCCACAAAGGAGGGGTCGAGGGTTGGATCTCTCGCTCCCTATCACCACTGATTGGGACCGGCCCTGGAGTAAGGAGGTGAACCAACGCAGCACCACGCCGCCCATCCCCAACTCCCTGAGCTGCCCCAAAAGGATACCATGGTCGATATCAAAAGCCGCTGAGAGATCAAGCAGAGCCAGGATGGATGCACTGCCACCATCCCGCTCCCGCCAGAGATCATCCATGGTGCGACCAATGCCGTTTCTGTCCCATATCTGGGCCTGAAACCTGACTGAAAGGGGTCTAGATAATCCACCAACATCTTGCCAATCTGTTGTCCAACAATAAATGTTAGGTGTGTGACATACAATCCCAATATATATGTGCCTACTAAGAAATTAAATGTCATGTAAACATTGATGAGGATGATTATTCTTCAGGGGAAAAAATTTTAGAATCTCAGTCCAAACCTGGCATTTAATTGCACATACAAATGTGCTATATTAGCTGTCAAAATTGGATTATCCAGTTTATATTAATGGTAAAATTTCTCAAAATTCTTATGGAAAGACAGTCTTGGAACAGTATCAGCAAACATGACCTCCCTAAATTTGGAAGAACAAGTGAGTTTGTGTATTGTCCTAAACTTCATTTGGGTTTACCATGGTATGTAAAATAAGCCACAGCTGCTGGGTTCAGATATCTGTATATCAGACTTCAGAAATTCTCAGCAATGGCCATGCTGGCTGGGAAATCCTGTAAATGGAAGTCCACACGGCTGGAAGTTGCCAAGGTTGGAAAATGCTGCAGTAAATCATACCATGGTTTACAAACCACAATGGTTGGGTAAATAATCCAAACCCAAAGAAATTACATGATAGTTTAGCAGCATATATGAACCCAGCGATAGTCATTAGGAAATTTCCAGGATATATCACTGGAAATGTCAAATTTTTCAGTGTGTTCTTCTGGTATTTGATACTTTTAGAAGAAACTTCACATCATTTGTCAAACTGAAATGAACATTCTTGAAGTATATTGTGAAAACTAATATTTTTCTGTAAATTGTTCCACATTGCATCTGTGTGCTTGGTTTTCCTCTTACATGCATAGATGCACCTTTTACATTTTGAAAAATTAGTCTTTATATATTTACATTTTAATGTGCAGTACAGTACTTGCTGGACCATAAGGAAGGCTGAGCGAAGGAAGATAGCTGCTTTTGAACTGTGGTGTTGGAGGAAAATTCTGAGAGTGCCTTGGACTGCAAGAAGATCAAACCAGTCCATACTCCAGGAAATCAAGCCAGACTGCTCACTTGAGGGAATGATATTAAAGGCAAAACTGAAGTACTTTGGCCACATAATGAGAAGACAGGATACCCTGGAGAAGAAGCTGATGCTAGGGAAAGTGGAAGGCAAAAGGAAGAGGGGCCGACCAAGGGCAAGATGGATGGATGATATTCTGGAGGTGACAGACTCAACCATTGGGGATCTGGGGATGGTGACGGCCGACAGAAAGCTCTGGCGTGGACTGGTCCATGAAGTCACGAAGAGTCGGAAACGACTGAACGAATAAACAACAAAAACAGTACTTGCACCTTTTTTCCACTTTTTTCTTTTGCATAGTATCTGTGGTGACTAAGCAGATAGAGCTTTGTGCTATAATCTACAGCTAGGTTTGTGGGTTGAGGGGTGGTGGTGGTTGTTCCTGATACAGCATTCTTTAAAAAACAGGCCTGCACTGGTTACTGATTCTGTTCTTAACACAATTTAAACTGCTACTGCTAACTTGTAAAGCTCTTCATGGCTTGGCACCAGGGCCACCTCTTCCAACCAAATTTGGCCCAGCTTGTTAGATCGTTTGGGAGGGCTCCGCAGATGTTAAACAGAAGGGGGGAGAGAGCATTGACCCCTGCGGCATCCCACAAGAGAGGGGCTGTAGGTGAGATCTCTCCACCTGTCAACATTGACTGAAACTCGCCACAGAGAAAGGAGGAGAGCCACTGCAAAACAGTGCCTCCCGACTCCCAAGGCTAGCCCCAAAGGATACTGCGGTCAACCATATCAAAAGCTGCTGAGAAATCAAGGAGCACAAGGATGGATGCAGCATCCTCGTTCTGGCTCTGCCCGAGGTCATCAACAAGCATGATAAATGCTGTCTCTGTACTAAACCCTGGCCTGAAACCTGACCTGAAATGGGTCCAAATAATTCACTTCCTCTGGGGCTGAAGCCTGACCACCCTCAGACTAAGATCAGACTGGCGGCTTTCTGACAGCTTTTTGGAAGTTACTAAAAATGGAACTTTTTTGAAGAGTTTTTCAGTAACATGCTGTGCACCTGTTGTTGGTCTTATTTTTCTGTCCCACTTTGGTTTTGGTTGTGTGATTTGGACTGTATGTTGCTTTTAATTTTGATGACATTGCAACTGCTGAGTCAAGGACTTGCGGCAGGATAAAAGCTGAATGAGTAATGACAGCAGTCCTAAATTACAAGTAAAACTGCGCATGGAATTAGGAACATAAACGGCTTTAAACTTTATATTGAATCAGACCTCTGGTCCGTTAGATTGTCTGGAATAGAGTTGAGCAGCCCAAAAGGGTCTTTTTCACAGAATCCTAGATAGTTGTAAACTACTACGAATCTCCTGTTAGTCTTAACGTATGCAAGCTAAACAACCTCAGCTCTTCTGAGCATTCTTCACTGGCCTTGGATTCTGTGCCCCTTATTCTAGCAGCATTTCTCTGACCTTGCTCCAGCTTAGCAACATAGCACACATTAAAAATGTCCTATGAATATATATCTGGTTTCAGGTTGGACAACAGGCTACGTGTAACAGTCACCACTGTCGTTTCAATGACAAACACTACAGAAGATCCTCTACTCAGACCCTACCTTAGATAGCTGTTCCTCTATTTCAACTTGATAATCTGTATTTTACAAATTGGCTCAAAGACCAACATAATTTCCCCCCTTTGAAATGTGTTGTGAAAAAAAAAGATGCCAAGCTCCATTTAGCAGGAGACTATCTTTTTTGGTGTATCAACAAGTACAGTAAATAACATCAGGGCTCAAGGTAAGTTGGACTCAAGATGAGTTAGGCATTATACCCTGTTCTGGATTGTCCAGAAGTGAAACTAATTATCCCTTTATCATAGAGCCCGTGGTATCTAAGTAATGCACATGTAAGGATTTTTCACAGTCTCTAGGTCATTACAAATTGGTGATTTATTGATACTATGAGAATAAATTCATAAGGAAAAAAATAGTTCAGATGAGTAGTGACATAATGCAGCTATTTTAGATTGGATTTATATTTCAAAATTAAGAGTAAGGGAACAATTGTTTATATCTGTTCAATAGCATATGTTGAATTTAATAATACTTTATCTGACACAAACCGTTTAATTGGCAAAGTATGATGTTCTGAAAGACGATGAAGGAATTTCTTGGGGGTGGGGCTCTCTTTATCATCAATGATAAAGGGATCTTGCACCAGTTCACAATTAAAGATTTTCCTGTTGGTCATTCAGTTGACTGAAACACTTCAGCAGATTCAGGTTTTTCTGTTTACAGACAAACATAGATTACTATGATCTGCTGGTTGACAACCTGGAGGTTACACTATCAAGCTGTGTGTCAAACGAAAGAGTTTTTCACCAAGCAGAAATAAACATGCTATATGTTGTATTTTATACAATAAATGCATTATGTAACATGTCAGAGAAATATTTTTTATTTTTTATTTAAAGAGCAACCATTTTGAGAGCTAATTGGTTTACTGCTTCATTTCATAAGCCATTTATTCTAGACAAGCCTGGATATGAATAAGTGAATTATAGACTGAAATAAATATTTTGACTAATTATCCAGCATATTCACCCTTCAGCCAAAATAGAGAACTTATTCCTTATGCTCATGTGGATAGCTAACAAGTGACAGAATGGTAGTGACTGTCTTTCATACACAAGGAGCAAATAGTTTTCTTGTATTTTGCACTGTAACTAAACTTTTCATACAAATACCTGTAAGAATACTTTGAATATTCCAGTTACACATATGTTCCCAGGGGTATATTATATTTTGTTTGTGAATTACACAAATAAGTTAGTTTGCGAAAAATTGTGCTACCTAAAACTGACAATATATGAATATTCGTATTCTTAGCAGAAAATATCTGGTTGTAACTTACTTTCTTTCTTTCTTTCTTTCTTTCTTTCTTTCTTTCTTTCTTTCTTTCTTTCTTTCTTTCTTTCTTTCTTTCTTTCTTTCTTTCTTCTTAGATTTTTATCCCACCTTTATTATTTTTTATAAATAACTCAAGTCGGTGAACATACATAATACTCCTTCCTCCTCCTATACATTAAGTCCTTTCTTGGCATTCAATTAAGAAACTGATTCTCACATAATCTAAGAACACTTTTTTAAATAAGAATTTTATTAGATTTAAGACAAAGATAAAAACTAAAAAAAAGCAAAAAACTAAAAAAAAGAGAAAACTAAAGTGTGAAAACACAAGGGAATTTTTTTTTTTTTACAATTACAAAAAGAGGTGACTTCCGACTTTTAACAGCAAGGATATTTTATTTATTTATTTATTTAATCCCGCCTTTATTATTTTTACAAATAACTCAAGGCAGTGAACATACCTAATACTCCTTCCTCATCCTATTTTCCCCACAACAGCAACCCTGTGAAGTGGGTTGGGCTGAGAGAGTGTGACTGGCCCAAGGTCACCTAGCCAGCTTTCATGCCTAAGGCAGGACTAGAACTCACAGTCTCCTGGTTTCTAGCCTGGAGCCTTAACCACTAGACCAGACAACAAATTTTCCATAATCAATCCCTTACTCTATATTAAACCAAGATCACATTATTTCTATAAATCATTCCATTGGCACATTATAAAAATCACTAATTACAGTTGCTCCATCTCCTTATATTAAAAGAAAAAGAGAATATACATATACATATACATATACATATACATATACATATACATATACATATACACACATACACATACACACACATGCATACACACACACACCCTCCTAATCAACTTTTCCCCCCAAAATAACATTTATTTAGTTATTTCTTTCCTACTGCTATTCTATACATTTCTGTCTACTATAATAAAATCAAACTAAAAAAGCATACAAATTATCTGCCATTATAATTAATAATACAACAATTATAAAATTCTTAGTCATATTAAACCTAAAACCAAGCATTTATTATTATACCTTGGATTATTAATCTTAATCCAAATCATTAAAGATGAATGAAGTCAAGCAAGCCCTAGAAGCAATCCAAATAGATATTCTTAAACCCCTACCCCACTTCAAAATAAACCAGAGCATTTACATATCCCCACAATAATACAGAGCTTTTTTCATAGAGAAATCAGCCCAACTGCCCCCCTAAAAAACTGAGTTCTCAGTAGAAAACCTCCCATACACAATAACCCCTTCTATTCCATAACATTCCATCAAAAATTAATCTCACATATGACTTGCAATTTGAACTCTCCTTTAATTTCTTCAACTCCACTCTCTGATCTTCATCTAGCATTTCAACAGAAGCCCCAATCTTGCTGTTAGAAGAAAAATTTATATCGTTGTTAGGCTCTTCAATTTCTTCCATGACATCCCCAACCAGATGACACATTTTAGACCTCATGTTTTCTACAATGTCCTGAATGCCTTGCATAAAAATTTGACAGGAATCAAAAAGAATCTGTTTGAAGTCTCGATGAAACTCCGAGAGAGTCTGATTGAAATCCTCCATGTCTCACGTAGTAAATTATGGCGCCCCCTAGGTACTTAACTAGCGAAAGTGGAAGATAATGGAAAAATTCCAAGACGTGTTTACACAAGTGAAAGTATGATAACAGGCAGTTCCCCAGAGAAAGTAGTAACAGAAAGCTAAAAGTTCAAAACAGCAGATTCAACGTGTAGGAAAAAGCTAAAATCTTCAGATTTAATACAAAAATAATAACAGGGAGACGATACATACTCTCAACCTTGCGTGGGGGGAGGGGGGGAACAGTTCCTCTTGGGGATGGCTGGTGCCATAGGGCCCTTTTAAACATCCAAACATCATACCACCGCATCTTGGATTTTTATATTTAATTTTAATATATTAGAGTGTTTTATTGGGTTGTTTTAATTGTCGGATTTTAATTTTTGTGTTTTGTAAACCGCCCAGAGTTCCCTTGCGGGGAGATGGAGCGGTATATAAATTGAAACATAAATAAATAAATAAAATAAACCTTCCTTAATATTTAGATGGAAAACAAGCCAAAACTTAAAAAGAATTTTAAAAAATTAATCCCAAAAGTAACGATAAACACCAAGAGATCCAGCTTCTCCTTGCTGTAGAAAGCCTCTCTTAGGGTACGTATACTTAAATATATATAAGCGTATATATATATACGCTTACGTATATATATACGTAATATATATAATACGTATATATAAGTATATACGTATACTTAAATATATATACACCTATATATAGAGTGATTTAGAAATGGGGTGGCTGGTCTTAGTGTCCCTTTAAGGCTACAGCACAGCTTGGAAATGGTGATGTCCCAGCCTCCCGGCAGTTCTTACCAATCGAGCGCAAACACTATTTACGATCTTCTGGCTGCAAGCCGCTGTCCTGGAGGGCAAATGGGATGATTCCGAGCATCTTCCTTTCCCGGTAAAACGCTCTTGGGCTTCAGGAAAAACCTGCCTGAGCCAAAAAAACCCTGCCGCATTGTCAGTTCTGCCCGCAGAGCCCATGAGCACAGCTGTTCAGTCTGCCATATCCCCACCGGAAATATCTAAGAACACTTTTAAGAAACTGTTAGGAAATGCTAATTGCAATAGCAGGTTCAGCACATTCATTTTGTATTAAAAACTTGTCTTTCATATGGAGAAAGGGCTATTGACATAACGTGTAATGATTGCTATGCTCAAACTTCAAAGAAAACAACTTCAGTCAGTTTCAAAGTAGAAAGGGAAAGTTATTTAATTGAAGAAAGCTACAACAATCCAGAGAAAGCTGGAACTGGCGAAAAAGGCACGAAGCCTCTAATTAAAACAATCTCTTGGTGAGCTAACATCCCCCCTCCCCACACCTGGCTCAGACAGTTACGTTTGACCTTGGTTCCCAGAGTCTGCTGCTCGCTGTCTGGCATCCATCCCCCTCCCATCCTGTAAACAATCTTGACACACGTCTCTCAGCTAGCTGGCTCTGTCGATGGGAAGTGGCAAGCGAATCTCATCTAGCTGACTCTGTTGGCGGGAAGCAGCAAGCGGATGCACTACATTCATTTGGTTGTGCAGACCTGACATAATGGGCCAAAACAGCAAAACTGATAGACTGTTAGGCTTGTCTGTGATAATACTAGAAATATGTATCTGACTGTAGCGTCTCTCAGTCTCAGTCATTAAGCCAGGGCTTTCCAAAGTGCCGCCACTGGTGACACACCCGGCGGCGGCAGCGACACGCACGTGCACGGCGATGGCACGCGGGGGCGTGCGGCGGCGTGGGGGGGCGTGCGGTGGCGTGCGCACATGGCGGCGGCGGCACGGGGGGCGTGCGGCGGCACGTGTGTGCACGGCGGTGGCACGGGAGGGACATGCAGCGGCGCGCGGGCGTGCGGCGGCGCGCGCGTGCATGGCGGCCGCCGTGCACGCGCGCGCCGCTGCTTCCGGGTGGTGTGGCGACAAACCACGCTGTGTGTGGCGACATACTTTTGTGTCGCGACACACAGTTTGGAAAGCTCTGCATTAAGCCAATAAGTCTCAGTTATTAAGTTGACTGGCGTAAACAAACCTCCAGAAAGTATTTAATATTTCTGAAGCACTTGTTGCTTGGGACTTAAAAGTATCCATGTTTAGGACTATCCTACAGCAGGACTACCCTACAATTAGGAACAATGAATATCCCGTTTGGAAAGTGCCTGGAATGAGGGGTGAATTAATATCAGCCCCTATTCCACAGCTTTCCAAACTTTTCATGTTGGCAACACACACCAACAGCGGCGGCGGCGGTGCAGCCTGCGGTGTCCTGGTGTGTCGCGTGGAAACCCAGAAGTGGTGATTGGGGGAACCGGAAGAAGCGGCACCCCTGCCAATCAGCACCGCCGCCACTGCTGTGATGGCAGCGGCAGGAGCGACACTGATTGGCGGGGGTGCCACTCCTTCCAGTTCCCCCCATCAGTGCTTCCGGGTTTGCGCGCGACACACCAGGACACTGCAGGCAACACAGTAATGTGTCACGACACACACTTTGGAAAGCTATGCCCTATTCCCTGCCTTCACCTCCTCTCCCAACGTGGTACTAAAACATGAGATTCTCAAGAGAAGCTTGCTGCCCTGGCCAACATTCTTTATGTGATACTTTGAGGAGTTCAGTGGGATGCCCTTTGAGATTATGTTCTGACCTCATAGAGATCATTTTGTTGTTGCCAGTCAGCTTGCCCACAGAGAGAATGGATTCACTGCTGCTAATAGGGAGGGAGTTCAGAAGACAGAGAACCCAGAAGGAAGTAATGATGGAAGCAGGAGATCTTGTTCCTAGTTCAGGTGACAGGATCACTTCGGTTGACCCTGATTACTGGGCAGCTAATGGGGTCAAAGAATAGTATTTATAGGTACAACAACATGTACAAGAATGACTCTAAGAACCAGCATTAGAACAATATTTAATTTATTTAATTTATTCAATTTAGGTGCTGCTCGACTCTGAATTACTCTGGGTGGCTCACAATGTAATAACAATCACAAAAACACAACACAATTAAAAAAACAAAGCCCACAAAAACAGATAAGGTAATAAAATAAAGAACAAGATGGGGGGGGTCTGGCCAACAACAGAACTCACAAGGGACTCCAGCCACCCTAGCTGAAAGACTGGGAGAACAACCAGGTGGTCAAGGCCTCCAGAATGCTATCAGGATGGGAGCCACCTGGATTTCAGGGAGAACCTCATTCCAGAGGACAGGTGCTGTGGCAGAGAATGCGAGCTTCCTGGGTCCCAAAATGTGACATTTTTTAATTGAAGAGACCTTAAGTGCCTGAGCCCTGTTGGGTCACACAGGTCACACAGACACCACAAGAGATAGATGGTCCCCCATATAACTGGGCCACTATTCTATATAGGACTTTACAGGTCATAACCAGTACCTTGAATTGCACCCAGAAGCAAACTGGCAGCCAATGCAGTTTGCAGAGGAGAGGTGCCATATAGGTATGCCCATCACTGCCCGCATTGCTACATTCTGGACCAGTTGAAGCTTCCCAGTGGTCCCGTATAGAGAGTTGCCATAGACAAGCCATGAGGTGATATGTGTATCTTATGAAACCCAATGGATATACAGTATGTATGTCTTATGAAACACAATAGATACATAATGTGTAGTGGCAGTAGAAAGATGACTTTCTGGTCCAAACAAATTCAACAGCAGACAATGGCTGTGCCTTGCCCTCAGAGAAGGATCATCTTTCACTTTAATATTTTTTAGATCCAACACTTGAATTTTCAGAAGATGTGAAAGCAAAGCAATTTTACTGAGAGCTACTGGCAGATTTACAATAAATGTAAAAAGTAAATTTGCAGTAAATAGAAAAAAGGAAGAGAGCAGAAAAGCAAAGCGATAATAGTTTCTGCAATGGGATTAGACCTGGTATGAAATCCAAGGTCAAAACTTCAGCAGATGAGACATGGCAAAGCAATTTGCTTGGCAGCAATGAACATTTTGAAAAGAACCTCCCTTCCCTCCCCCACACAATTTCTTGCTAAAAGCTCTAGGACCGAAGGATGATAGCACTGGATTTTGGCATAAACAGATTTTCACTTTGAATTCATGTTGAATTCTGCAACCTTCTCTCAATGCCAAACTTCAGCCTTGGAATAGATAAGATTTGTGTACTTGTTTTTTTTTTTAAATTAAATCCATATATTTCTTTTGAAGCACTCAAGGCAGTTAAGAACAAACATACTTTGCCCTACGATAACTCTAGCAGAAGCCAAAAATACAAGGAATCAACAAGAAGAAAATGTATAATATAATACTTTATAGAAAATAACTCTAAACATCCTCAGATTGCAATTATCTCACTATATAGTTGCTATAGTTTTCTCTTCACAGACGAGTAATTAGTGGACAAATCAAATTAGGTGACATTTAGAATCCAACCTAGAACCTCTCAGCTAAACTGAGGAGTTGTGCCAGCACGTCTGATGAGGAAGACTTGCCTAGTCTCTCTGTCTTCAGAAATCATCCAACAGGAGGGAGCTTATTGCTACCAATTACAGGTCTGTTCTCATAGCAAGTAGCAGCATCTGAGCGTGTATCAGTGAGGATTTGCTGGGACTAGCATGTGGGGAGGAAAGGATTAAAGCAGGGCTTTCCAAACTTTTCATGTTGGTGACACACCTTTTAGCCATGCATAATTTCATGACACCATGACACAGTAATGAGGGGTCCCCACCCCCCAGGTCATGCAATTGGCTCCCGGCTCCAAACCCCGCCCCCTGGCCCATGTGATTGGCTCCCACCTGCACCTCCCACCCCCCAGCATGGCGGCCTAGTCGCGTCCCTGCCCCCCCACCCCCAGCGTGATGGGCTAGTTGCATCCCTGCCCCCCACCCCCCAGCACGGCGGCCTAGTCACATCCCTGCCCCCCACCCCCCAGCATGGTGGCCTAGTCGTGTTCCTGCACCCCCCCAACACGGCAGCCTAGTCGTGTCCCTGCCCCCCCCAGTTGCAGCCCTGCTGGGCTGGCACCTTACCTGGGTTCTGCGGCGAGAGCTGGGCACAGAGCAGGGACCGGCAGCACGACAAGGGCTTGGCGGGACTCCACAGGGTGCATGGCCTCCTCTTCTGGGTTCCCCCGCGACACACCTGGGCCCTGGACGCGACACAGCAGTGTGTCGCGACACATAGTTTGGAAAGGTATGGATTAAAGCCTCATCCCACGTATTGATTTCTGCTCTGCAGCCACAATGAAAACCAAATGGATATTTTGAGTGTGACCATTAATAGAAGAAAGTGACTTTCTTGTCCTCAGTCTGTAATTTTTAAGTTTTAATCATGTTTCTTTGAATCTATTCTAAATGAATTGCTCCCAGCTTTAACTTTTTGAAGTGCAAACTCTACATTTGTAGCATATCAGCTGTCAACCGGGTACAATGTAATTACTTAATACATTTCATCTCTGCTGTCTTCATAAAAGCAGCTTATTGCAGCTTTGTTCTTCAGAATAAAGCACAATGTTTGGATAAAACCTTCAGAAGCTCCACAGACACTGAAAAATAACTTGCTCCATTTTTTTCCCTTAAAAAAATCCCATCTGTAGGTTGTTTTAATAACAACTTTGCCTTAACACAAGCATGACTCTGATCTTTGGCACTTGATGTCATAAACAAACCTCCTAAAATAAAAACAGTGTAAGACATCCCAAGAACTCCTTGGAGCTTTAAAAGGAGTTGTAGTTGGAGAAGATTTATTCTGTAAAGGGAACTGGTGTGGCAGCTAGACTGAAAATGAATGAGATTCAGCAAATAATTAAGTTGCTTAACAAGGAGAAGAAAATACTCTTGTCAATGTAATGCCTGCAAAACTTTATCATAAATCTAGTTTTTGATTGGAAAGCATTTTTTTCCTTTTTAACTGTTATAAGTTTGAATGGTGAAACCATACATTGGGACAACATTGTGAATTTTTTCTGTCCTGAACAGCTGATAAAAAGTGGCCTGCTTGCGGAGAGCAAGAGCTATAAATTAAATTGTCGCTGTGTGTCTTTCCAAGTCCTGATCAGGGAGGAAACTTAATACTGCATTTTATGTCATTTCTCCCCCCACCCACTGCCCCTTTTGGGAAGATTTCGAAATGGGTCTTGACAGCAGCATTAGCTGCTAAATAACTCAATGATAAATAGCAGAGACTTGAAGAAGGCATTCATGGATGGGACTTCTCCATAAGTGAACAGTAACAAACAGCAGCAGAACGAAAAACAGATTTCTTTCAGAGAGTTGTGCAAATCCATCCTGATGGAAGGAGAAACAACAGGGAGCTCAATGCCAGCCAACAAGAGAGCAGCCAGCAAACTTCTCCGGCTGTGCCTCGGTGTGTTTGTGAGCAGCACAGTCGTGCTTGGCATTGCCCTTTTTCTGGGTAAGTTTCAATCTGTTGTGCTAGCATAAATGCAATTTTGCAAAAGTCTGTCTTGCCGTTTGTATCTTTAGTTAACTCTTCTAATCACATTGTAAGGGTCCCTGACTGGAAGAATTACTGTAGTTTTATGGGTGGAGAATCCTGGCTCCAGGTTAAAGACTGCATCAGAGGTTTGAAAGGTCCTGAGATTTATTTTTCTTCTCTAGGATTCTACAGTGTTGTAACATAAGATTTGGTTAACTGCTTTTAATCTTATTATTTAGTTGAACAAATACTGGGATTATTCATTCATATATCCATATCTATATCTATATCTATATATCACGTTTTAACTAGGAAGTATCCACGGTATACAAATACCAATGCATTTTATAAAGTTATAGTTTAAAAACCTGAATAAATTCTTAATCAATAACAAAGCAGTAGCAATATTAATCACAGCATCTTTATCCACTGCTACAAATTGATAACAATATTAAATTAAAAAGGAGGAAACTTCTTTATTCAAAAAGAGTGAGGGTTACTTTGGAATTAAAAAACAAACAAGTCATTGTTTCTCCAAATTTATTTATTTATTTATTTATTTATTTATTTTTCAAATTTATTCCCCGCCCATCTCCCATGCAAGGGACTCTGGGCGGGTTACAATAAATAAAAATTTGAAAACTATACAAAATATCTAAAAACACAAGCAAAACATAATAAAATAAAATCCAAGATGGACTTGGACCCGCAGAATAGATAGTGGAGCTATGGGGCAAGCCAACCCCAGGAGGCACTACCACCTCCGTCGTCCCAGGCCAGGTGGCAAAGCCAGGTCTTAAGGGCCTTCCGAAAGGCCAGGAGGGAGGGGGCCAGTCTCACCTCCGGGGGCAGAATATTCCACAAGGCGGGCGCTATCGCAGAGAAGGCACGCCTCCTGGACCCCGCTAGATGGAATTCTCTTGTTGAGGGGGTCCGAAGCATGCCCTCTCTGCATGCACGGGTGGGGCGGGTCGACGTTATCGGGACGAGACGGTCCCTCAGGTACCCTGGTCCTATGCCATGTAGGGCTTTAAAGGTAATCACCAACACCTTGAATTGGAATTAACATGTAGCTTCTGCATAAAAATAAATATATGGTCTTTCAAAGCTTGAATTGCGTGCATAATCTCCATGGATCAATTGAGGATCCTTAATCCATCTGATTTTGGTTAAATAATAAAGCATTCCTATGCACCTTTATGTATGGTAAACCCCATTGTGTCCATTGAAGAAGTAAACTTAGGCGTGCACCAAAATATTCTATAAATTTGGACAGTGCATTCATATCCATACTTTTGAACAGTTAAAACTAAAGATCACCAAATGAATCATGAAATCTATACTAAAAAGGGAATAGAGTTTCTCTCTTCATTAGTTCCACTGAACTAAAGCAGCTGAAAGATGATTCCCTCCCAAACATCTGGATATGAATGGGCATAACCTGTGCTGAAATATATAAATGGGATTCATTGTCAGTGTCTATTTACTAAATGAGCTCCGCAGAGAAGTTCCAAGGAATATTTCCCCAATCTAGTGCCCTCCAGATGTCTTGTGTTTTAAGTTAGTCACAACTGTTAAATCAGTACAAACTGTGATAAAATTTATAGCATAGAAATTCCACATGATGGTACTTATCAAAACAAGGTGCTTGTTGCAAAATAATAATAAAGCTATTTTACTTAGGAAATGCTATTGTTCCTACATATTCATGGAACAGTAGGACTGAAAGAGATTTGAACAGGGGATCTAGCCACTTAATAGGGCAGGGTTTCTCAGCCAGGGTTCCATGGAACCCAAGGATTCCACGAGAGGTAACTAGGAGTTCCCTGGGAGATCACGATTTATTTAAAAAAAAATTATTTCAAATTCAGGCAACTTCACATTAAAGAGGTAAGTTTCATTCTTTATTTTTAGTTTAAGAACACTGTTAATGCATGTATACAGGCCTACACATGAAACCAATACAATAACTTTGTAACTTGTGGCCTATATTTGAGTCTGATTGTGCAGGCGTCCCCTGAGGCTTGAAAAATATTTCAAGGGTTCCTCCAGGGTCAAAAAGTTGAGAAAGGCTGTAATAGGGTAAAATTTCTTCCCCATCAAGTAACTTTTATTGGAATAAGTTCAAATCAGCTTGCCCAAACTATTACTTCAGATGTATTGGGCTTGTTGGCTGAGGATCTGTGGTCCATGCACATTGTCATGACACACAGGCAAAAGGGGTAGAAGCTTGCATTGTGACAATATGTCACTTGTTTTGTCATTCCTTCTGGATGAAGAATGCTGGCAGATAAACAGAGTAAGGACTAGATAAAATCTTGAGTTTCACAGTTAGCCACTGAAGCAAGAAAGGGCAATCTTTTTCTCTATGTATCATGAAACTACTTCTTATGATTCCTGACCATGGGTCATGCTGAAACATTTGGAGGGACTCAGGCTGAGGATTTTAAAAAGGGAAGGATTTAAAAAATCAGAAGCATTGACTGCTCTTGCGAAAGATGAAAGAGGTCCTTAAGGTCTTCCCAAAGGGTTTGTTGATCTGCAAAGGTTAATCTATTGTCTCCTTTCTTCTCCTCCCTCATCCTGTTTATTCCCTATGATATGTTTGTCAACACAGAAGGCACTTTCAGCATTTCCAGAGGTTAGGCAAGTATAGGTGTTCCCAAACATTGAGTTTGGGGCATTTGGAATTTTGGAAACCTCACAAAGCTCTAGTGGATATGAAGCACCGTTTCCCAATAGCAAACTGGTGGGACTAAGACTAACATACCCAAATACTCCACTCCTAATTTTACCTACAATCAAAAAGAATGTTCAATATAATTGCTTCTGTTTCTTCCTGGTGTCTTAATCATTCTCTTCTCTTTTTGTGGAAGGAGGGTACAAATCACAAGTAAACATTTTGGTGCTGTGTTGATTAGCAAATTAATCCTGGACTGATTCTAGTATCATACAGTGGTTAGAATCAGGATGGAGATCAGTTCCAAAACCCTATTCAACCATGGAATCTCTGTCTCACCCTAACCTATCTCCCAGGGAAGACGGAAATAAAGTTGGAAGATAAGTGTAATAAATGTATAAATCAATAGACTTGGTTGTGTAGTTACTGCTAAAGAGAAAAATATTTGGGGGCAATTAGTTGTGCTATGTGGCTACTATATCATTTACATACTTGCTAGTAATAAAAAGGATCACCGGTGTTGCTTCTGACTCAAACTGGTGTGACGAGTGAACAAGTAGTTGCTAACATACAAAAATATATTCTGTTTTGAGGAAGGCATTATATCAACAGATGGACATTCTTTGCTGTTTATATCCATACCAGCACTGCCATAATCACACAACTCATGTCTGTAGATCACAGAAATATATTTGTTGAGCCAAAGTTGGTTACAGTGTTGTTCTTTTCCTTTTGCAGTTAGTCAAGGACATATAAAATTTCATGCAAAGCAACAATATTGCTTGACTTCTGAATGCATTGAAGCTGGTAAGTGAAGTATTATCTTTCTTTTAATATTGATAAAGCATATTGGTACGAAGAGATGTAAACTCTGTTTTTTATGGATCTCAGAAACCTATAATAAACTGAAAAACATTTTAGCCATTGATAACTTAGCTGTAGTTGCTTTTCTAAAAATATTAGTATAGCGCTATTGGATCAGGACCAAGGTCTTTTTAAGCCTGTCTAGACACTTTTGAGTCTTTAGATATCTTTGGACTCTCATCTTCTTTAGTCAGCATAATAGAGAGAGATAATGGGAGTTAGAGATTTTTGATCTACTGCAATATATTGTTTCTCCAAAGTAGCCTGTCCAAATGTTCTAGGTATTCCCCTGGGCAATGCATTTTTCTATAAAATTAGTCACTTTGAACTATAGCTGGATAGAATAGCAGTTGCATCTTTAGGAGACACCTAGAGCACCTGGAGGAAGACCCATCTGGAGTTTGACCAGTTGCTGGTATGAGCTCTTGTTTGAGCCTAGACAGTGGCAGTCCAAATGGTAAAAAGGATATATTTTGCCATCCTTTTACATCTGCTGAATGCCACCCAGCAGTCCTTTTTAAGGTGGCCACTTCCTTCTTTGGAAGGATGTTCACCCAAAGGCTACCATGAAGAATTCTTACAGCATTTGGCATACAAAACTGTCCAGATCAGGAGGAGATGGATTTCAACTTGAATGGACATAACTGGGGCCTCATTTTGTGAAATGATTTGGAAGTGCTGATCCAGTGCCTGGTGACTAGGTTTTGGGTGGAGAAGAAAAGAATTCCTGCAAGATAGAGTGACTTTGGGTTTGTGGACCTATTGATTCCAGGGAAATTGCATCCCACTTTGAATGGAGTTGTACTCCCTGCCCAGTGGTGGTCTACAATTTGAGGGGCCTCCTAGACTCACAGCTCTGTTTGAAATGCAGGTGATAGCTGTGGCTAGGAGTGCTTTTGCACAGCTACATCTTGGTTGCCAATTGTGATCATTCCTGGACTGCATAGTCCTACTCACATTTAGTCATGTCCTAATCACTTCCTATTTAGATTACTGTAATGAGCTCTACATGGGGCTGCCCTTGAAGTGCTACAGCTGATACAGAATACAGCAGCTTGGGCAGTGATGTGTTTGCTACAATGTATTTGAGAGATTCCAGTGGTTCAGGAGCGGCACTGATTGCCAGTTGGCTTCCAGTATGATTCAAGGTGCTAATTATCATATTTAAGTCTTGACATGGCTCCAGACCTGGTTATCTGAGGAACCACCTATAGTCTCCTATAGTCATCTACCCATTCAACTAAATTAAGTAGGGTCAACTCCCTCCAGGACCAGTCCCTATAGGATTGTCACCTGATGGGGTCTTGGAAGCAGGCATTTTCAGTAGCTACCCCCACTCTTTGGAACTCCCTCCCAGCAGGGTTTTGGCCAGATTTATCCTTCTTGGGATTTAGGAAAATGATGGACCTACCTGTTCTATCTTTCATAGGAGGTGGGCGTATGATAACTAATGGTGGGGTTCATGGGCATGTCATGTTTGTATGTTATGGCTTTTAATCTTTTTTTTAATCTAGTCATTTTTATATGTTTGGTATTTGTGGGTGGTTATTTTATGTTGACATTGTTTAGCCACCCACAGCTTTTGGAATGGGTAGCATTCAAGTAAAATACATGAATACTGCCTTGAAGGAAAAGGGTGCAATGATGTCCACTATATTCCAGCTAAGCTAGTCAAGTTGTAGGGAATCTCTGCTCCTCCACTGTCTTTTTCTTTGATGAAACTGAAGACACCCAATTTTAATTTGGGCATAGTGCTAGGGTTAGGGTTAGGGTTAAGAGAAAGCCCTTTTTGCTGCAGAAAGGTAGCAGATAAACTCGTTATACCAGCTTCTAGATGAAATGTAATTGTACAGACAACCTAAGTGATTTTTAAAACCAAGCTAGACAAAATTTCAAACTTGTGATTTCAGAATTTCAAACTAATGATTCTCAAAAAGATTTGAATTAAAAATGCATAAGGAAATCAATGCAAATAAGTTGTATTGAGAAACATTAAATGTTTCTCAAGTAATCAAGTAAATGATTAAACTTTTATCAAGTAAATGATTAAACTTTGACATTTGTCAGGCTTTTCATGTGATAACGTCTTCTCTCCTAAAAAGCTCTGTTCCTGAGAACCTAAGGAGTACAAGTACATGCAATCCTAATAGTTTTTGTCTTGTCCCCACATCTTACTTACCTTGGTTCTAGGATCCTACTCAAAGGCCAGATGTGATTATCAGTCTGAAAAAAGCGAATGTATTGAGAGAATCAAAGAAAAGAGAACATCCAGTAGCATTAGTAATAGCAGGAAGCTAAAGTAAGATGAAGAGAAGAGGCATCATCTGGAGGTAGCAACCAAAAGTTCCCCTGAGATTTTAGCAAGGTCAGTTGCAGTGGACAGATTGAGAAAGTCCAAATGCACCCAGAAGAATGAAAGAAAAAATGTTAGTGAATAGCCCAATACCTGCAATTTGAACATCAAGGGAAGAAATGAGATTGGCCAATACTTAAGAGAGATTTGTTTTGTTTCATTTTCATTTCTTTTTGAGAAAGTTGCAGATCATAGCCTATCTGAACAATGTCAGATGGGACAGATTAAATGGCAAGGTTAATTATTTGGAAGAGATGGGAATAAATAAAGCTGGAAAATAGTAATCAGAAATCTGGAGGGGATTTGCATGCCTTGCCCAGTAATTAATAATATCAACTGGTGATCCATGCAATTATATAACTTTTTCCAGCTGCCTCCATCAAAAGCAAGCTAAATATGTCTGTGGACCCCTGTGATAACTTTTTCCGATTTGCCTGTGAAGGATGGTTACAAGACAATCCAATACCAGAAGATTATTCAAATTATGGAATCTATCCTTGGCTGAGACATAATGTAGATCTAAAGTTGAAAGGTAAGTGGATCTTTGCTAAAGGACACAGAAGTTTATAGCAGTATAGCAAACTGACTTGCTTCATGCAGAATTGTTGTTGTTGTTGTTATCCATTTTTGCTTTACTAAGAACAAGACAATAGTGTATTGGATAGTTACTGGTGAATTAAATAGAGAAAATACAAAACACCCAGTGTGCTAGTTATATAAAACAGCAAACAATCTAAAATGAATTTGTAATTCTAATCTAAATGGCATAAGTGCCAGAATGAATTATTATGGGCTACTACCCAGTGTTGTATTTTCCAAGCCTTGAAAACATTCCTACTGGTTTACTGACATTTATTAGTACATAATAACATAACCTAACTTTTTATTTAAATCTGTCACTAGTCATGGCATGTTTATAAATTAAAAATACTCTTTATTTTAGGTGATTGTGTGGATATTGATGCAATAGAGGCATCAATGTTTTCTTGGGGGTATCCTTAAATAGTGTATAGAAATTGCAAATGGTGCAAAATATAGCAGTTAGGCTGCCAACTGGTACAAGGTATAGGGATTACATGAAATATCTGCCCTGGTTGCCAATTGCTTACTGGACATAAAATAATAATAATAATAATAATAATAATAATTATTATTATTATTATTATTATTTAAATTTGTATGCCACCCAACTCTAAATGACTCTGGGTGGCTATCACTTAAGGTGATAATTTTTAAGTTCTATTTCTTTTTGATTGATTATGTGTTATCAAGTCGGTGTCAACTCTTAGCAACCACATAGATTTTCTCCATGATGATCTATCTCTAACCTGGTCCTTCAGATCTTCCAATGGTGTACCCATCACCACTGTAACTGAGTCTATATAGGTTGCTGCTGGTCATCCCCTTCTCCTTCCTTCTACCTTTCCCAGCATTAAGGCCTTCTCCAGAGAGCTAGGTCTTCTTATAATGTGTCCAAAGTAGGATAATCTATGCCTGGTCATTTCTACCTAGAGTGAGAACTCTGGGTTGATTTGTTTGATGATCTGTTTGTTTGTTTTCTTGGCTATCCATGGCATTCTAAGGAGTCTTCTCCAACACCAAAGTTCAAAAGCATCAATACTCTTCCTACCCTGCTTCTTCAAAGTTCAACTTTTGCTTCAATAGGGAATATAATTGCTTGCACTATTCTGATCATTATGGCATCTGAATATCTTTTCCAAGACTTTCATGGCTGTTCTACTGGCTGTTCTACCAAGTGCTAGTGTTGAAGGGCTGACATTGTTTTTCTTGTTATAATGCAGGAGTGGTTTACCATTGCCTTCTCCTACCCAGTATGAATTGTTGCCTTTGTCATTGTCACTAAAGTGATTATCTGCCTCCAGTCTCTTCCTATATTGCTGCTGCCTGCTTGGTTTAGCTGGGCAGCTGGGATGACCTTCACACCATGGGTAACTCTCCTGGAAATATATAGTCTTGGCATATAGTGTTCTTTGCTCAACCCACCCAGGAACACCTCTCTGCCATGATGAGGCAGCAAAGGAGGACTTGGGGGGGGGGAGTGTTCATATGTCTTAGGGTTTGTCTATCTATAAGGGTTAGTCTCTCCCATTAGAAGCCTATCAAGCTAATCAGATTTACAGGAGGGGATCTTTTCAAGATCATCCCATTGTCAGAAACTCATTTATCTGGCATGTAAGATAAGGCCTTCTTTTGCATCATTGGCAAGCAGCAGAATGAACACCACTGGGACTTGTGTTTTAGCCCTATTCTCTCTGCCTTACAAGGCAGCTCACTCATATATTTTTTACCAGGATGTTAATTCCAAGTTAAGTTTAATATATACTTTAATAAATCTTTTTAAACTTTTCATTTTGTACTTTGTACTTTCGTTATTGTCAGTTACCTTGAGTACTCATGCAAACAGAAAGACAGGATATAAACCAAATACAGCAGTCACTAAATCAAAATGGCATTACCTCCCATACAATGGGAAGGATCACAGGAGTAGCAGAGCCCTTTGTGAAAGTATGTAAAATCTATAGTGTGAAAACCTAAGTCATCTGGTGAAAGCTGAATATACATACTGAGCTCAAATAGTGAGCTGTGAAACTCACTATTTGAAAAAAAAAATGGAATCCAGATGAAGGGCACAGTGAAATAAAATATTGGGGAGATGGAATAGTGATTGATATTTAATTTGAGTTGTTGTTTAAGTTTGCAGATTCCAATTAGTCAGAGACTGTGGCAAGGAAGCTTCATACTTCTCAGTAGATTTAGTTGGATCTGGAAGTTAAACAGGCATGGAAGACTTATGTGAGATGAATGCCCACAGCTTCTGTGACGATATCGGATGGAAAACATATTCTGTATTCTAGGAGTCTAGATGTAGATTTAGTTGAAAAGTTATTCCAGCACTTCCAGGACTTTTTGACTGTATCTATTAGACTTCTCCAATCTGGTATCCTCTAGAGATGTTAGAGCAGGGCTTTCCAAAGTTTTTCCCACGGCGACACACCAACTGCGGGAAAACCTGGAAGTGCGGCAGCGCGCAAAAACCCGGAAGCGCTGCTGCTGCTTTCAGGTTTTGCGTGCTGCAGTTGGTGTGTCGCCGCGGGAAAACCCAGAAGCGCTGATGATGATCAGCACTTCCGGGTTGTGTGGCGACACACCAGACTGTGTGTGGCGACACACTTTTGTGTCGCAACACACAGTTTGGAAAGCTCTGTGCTTGAGTATGATTCTTATAATTCCCAGTCAGCATAGCCAAGACTTGGCAAGGTAGACCTTATGGAAGGCACCACATTTGGGAAGACTCCTGTATGAGTTTTATGGAAGACGACGAATCAGTGAAAGGGAACAGGAAGGAAGAGGAAAGCTTAGGTCTATGCGCTACAGGTATATGTGAATTAGAGGAATGCATACATTTATGTCAAATGGAAGAATCTAACTCTTCTGATGCCAAATGTTACCCATCCTAGAAAGAAGATTCATATTCTGAAAGAATCATTAATTTTAACTAAGACAGTGGTATAATTTCACTCTTGTTATGCCTGGCATTTTAGGATTTAGACCACAGATTTTAAAGTGACATAATTTTAATTATGTCTTCTGGGAAATAGCAATTTTTACATATTTTAATTTCTGTGAATTCTGTAAACTTTATTTTGCTTTTTTTACTGGACTTCTGTTTTATCCAATTAGAGAATATTGGGCAGATTGAAAATATAATAAATACATAAATATCAGAAAATTACTTTAAGGATTACATTCTGCATACACAAGTCCCCTTCAATTTGAGTTTGAGAGGCAGATGAAGCCTGACGTTTGGCTCAGATGCATATGGTTCCTCTAAAATTATCCACCACTAAAGGATAAGTCTTAGGAAATGTTATTCATGCCGAGAAGAAAAATATAGTTTGCGGTGGGAATGTGTAGGAAGTGAGATATTTTAATCTGAAAGTTTTCTCTTTATGTTGGATTGTATTAAAAAAACTCAGTGGGCTGTTATATACACAGAAAAATACAAGTCTTATTTTTTCAGCAGCATCAACCATCTTACTCTAATTACAGAACAAAATACCCTATTCTGATACTCTTGTGCATATCTGCCAATATCAATATTTTAATAAAAACTATTTAGATTTTTCTGGTGGTTGTGGTTGATATAGAAAGCATTAGAGAGCTGCTTATATGGAAGATCATTCTGTTGACATCAGCAGGACTTACAGTATTTCTATGTATCCCGTAGTAATTGGAATGTTCAAGGTGTTTTTGTCCCCAAACCTTATAAAGTTGTGAGCAAGAAATTTTGATTGTATAGCAGTGTATTTTGACTGTTAAACCAGATGAGTTTGACCCGATGATTCTAGCATCTGTATATGATTCTGGTGTAGAATCAAAGATTTGTGGGAAATACATATTTTTTCATTGGGTTTTAATTTCAGATTCAGTTCATACATCATCAAGAAGCAGGGAGGAAATAATTGTCTGATGTGGGTGTTCCATTCCTGAGTTTCAGAGATCAACTGGAGCTCATAAATCTCACTTCAGGGGTAGTAGTTTAAATACTATAATATTCATATTATGTTATAAATTGAAAAACAAAAAGCTCAAGTAATTCTGAACCTGGCTCTCAGGCAGGGACATCCACAGTGGTGTTCAAAAATGTGAAGAGGATGGCTGCAATTTCACAACTGAAGCCAGTCCCTTTTTATGTGCACATAAGAGGGGAGCACACTTTGATAGCATGGTCACAGTTGCCAACAGGGTGCCCTTCTGTCAGGAATGCTACACATATACAATAATTGGATTCTGAAAACAACCGCTTTTTGTGGAAGCCTACACTGGAATGTTCTTCCTCCATAGCATCTTCCAGATGTGTTAGATTTCTACTCTGCAACTCTCAGCTTTCATTTCTTTCTCTTCGATTGGTCTCAGCTTTCAGCCTTGCTGGAAGATACCAGATTGAAAGCAACTGCTGTACAATAATCCAGAATCCAGCAAATCTTTAAAGAGCGACCTTCCTTTTCATGAAGTGTTTTAATGTCAAATCCCTCTTGCATTAAAAATAAGCACCCCCACTGTGATGACATAATTTGCCATTAAGCTGTTGTATTTCACTGTTTACAATGTACTGTGTTACAATTTATAAGAATTTGAAGGCATGTAAACCAAGTGATCTTAAGCAATACAAATAGAGAGAAATGCCAAGTTTTTGTCATATAAAGTTCTTGTGCAGCTTTGGTCGGAGACTAATAAAATACTTTAATTTGGCTGACTGGCCTAGCCCTGCTTGAGGCTGCAATCCACTGCAAACCTATCTGAAAAAGAGCCCACTGATTACATTTTTTCTGCATAAGTATGCATAGGATTACACTGTGAAGAACTGTTAGAGCAATGTTTATATCTGACCTGTAATATATTTTGATTTGTGTTTCTTACATAGAGTGATCTTGCATAAACACTGAACAGCCTCTTCACCAAAATCAAAACTAAATGCTGAGGTTTAGATCCTACCTTAGGTGAACAAGATTACATCTAGGTAATATTCAACCCTGGATTTAAGGTCATAATCTAAGTTGGGAAAGTGGGTGCCTTTTCTACAATTTTGTTATAAAATGAATAATAAATACAATTGTCATAAACAGAGTAATATATTTTAAAGTAAAAGTAATAACATAAACTACATACATGCCTATCTAAGTAGATTTAAATAAGAGAACAATCTTAGTATACTCAGGAGTGGTCCCACTAGATGGGGGAAAATAATTTAAATACATGTATGCCCATTTTAATATAAATATTGATGCTAGGTTTGAATTGATACAATAGACAAAACTGAAATAAATGGATTACAAATCTTGGAAAAGTTGCCATTTCACAAAGAATGCCCTTCCAACTAACTTCTCCAGTCTTAAAGCTGGGAAACAAAGGAAACAATTCTAACATAAACAAGTTGACCTTGACCCGTGGTCACTTCATGGACACATCCAGCAGCATCCACAGGAAGACGTCAATCAGCAAGATGGCATGCACAGATATCACAATCTAAGCTCTTTTGTTACCCCATGGACTCCCATGGACTATAGCTTTAGTAGCAATAACACAGATGTGGTTTGTTATTGTCTTTTTCTAGACAAGGATGGGATCTAAAGGATGGGAGACCACGAGGACCTAAGATTTATTTATTTGTTTTCTTACATGCTTAGTTATACGAGCTTTAACAGATTCACAACCAAGAACATAAATGACTGGCTAGATAATGCAGTCTAAATGGGCATCAATTAAGATAGGAAAAAAATAGAAATTAGGTGCTACAATTTCAGAATAACAGGGTATCCCATTGCTACTAAAAGCAAATTCAAAAGGAGACAGATTTTTTTTTTAAGGATTAGTTACGGAATTTATTCAGTCTGTTTAAATGAAATGTATTTCTGGCATTGGTGGAAAGATCTTCAAGGAATTAATATGTTATTTTCACCTCTTGTGTATCAAAGAGGCAAAGAGAAGGACAATATTTTGACTCTATTTCTTTGAATTATCTAATGCAGAAAAGCTCTTTTCCATAAATTAAGTTTTAGAACTTCAATGTGTATCTTGAGAATAATTGTCAGTGTTTTTGAAAATATTAGTGGCATTGTATAGGGAGCTTTGTTAGCATAATGGAAACAATGGAATGGAATCACAAAGTTAGATAGATGAGCTGTCTTCATAAAGGCTGTGTGGGAAACCAGGAATGAGTAAAAGAGATCATTTGTTCCCTTAGTGAGGTTTTCATGGCTATTCATGATGTGAGCCACAGGATTTCCTCAGACTTCTTTTGGTCAGGAGAGAGACACCACCTCTGAGTTTTGGGAATTTATGCTCTTGGATCAGGTGAACAGTTTTATTTAGCTTTGGATGTGTTACGAAATACTTAACTGACCTTGTGCTTGAACCTAATTTTCCATTAAAATGATTCATCTTTGTCCCTAAATTCCAAAATCAACAAAGTTTGTACCAAAGTATATAAATTGCAATCAGGGTTATCTCTGTATTCCATAAATTTTCCAGTTATCCTAATTACTATTGGAAAGAATAAAATGTAACATAACAGGAAGCAAAGCTTACACAGAGTGATCCTGTGTATGTTAACTCTGATGTCTCACTGTATTCAATGGAGTCACTCTTTGGCAGGCAAACCTTGGATTGTAATTATTATGCTGCATTGGTTCATGCCCCCAATACAAAGAGAAAGAAAAGTTTGCCTTAGTGTAATTCCTGCCAAAAATCATTCTCATATAAGGAACTATTTGGCATAGCAGTTGTAATAAATGCACTGATTATACTGTAATATCACATTATTACTTGTGCAGCATATTAGAATCTGGACAAATTTCTACATTACTGTGTGGCTGGCATTGGGGCACATCCTTTATTTCCCCTGAAGCTATAACTGATAAGTTTCAGATTCAGAAAGACTACAAAACATTTCTTAGATTATTCTATGGTCTCAGTATAGACCATAGTGGTTACAGCATGGCAAAACAGATTTTTTTATTATAGGAATGAATAATGGGAAATACTCTGATGGCAGGAAGAAAATGAAATATCTGTATTACAGGTCAGAGGACCTTTGAGTCCTACTGAGCTTTTTCCTAAGACAGAGCTTTCCAAACTTTTCATGTTGGTGACACACTTTTTAGACATGCATCATTTCGCGACACACTCTTACAGCAGGGCATCATTTCGCGACACACTCTTACAGCAGGGCACAAGGCAGGCACTAGGACCTGCACAGAATCACAGCAGGTTTGGAGGCAGCCAGGCACAAGGCAGGCACTAGGACCTGCGTGGAATCCTGGCAGGGCAGGTTTGGAGGCAGCAAGGCACAAGGCAGGTACTAGGACCTGCGTGGAATCCTGGCAGGGCTCGGAGGCAGCAGCAGCTGCGACACACCCAGACACTGCAGCCGACACACTAATGTGTCGCGACACACAGTTTGGAAAGCTCTGTCCTAAGAACTTTGCAGAAAACTGAGGGGTTCAAAAACAAACACACACCTGGGAAAACCTGCATAATTCCCCCAACTGCTTATTTTGGCTTTAATCACCAATCAAACCATAAAATAGCTTTGCAGAAAGAGGATAGGACTCCAGATTTGAAGAGAGTAGTAGATTCCAGACAGTTCTTAATTCCTTAGAAAAATATACTTTAGAGAGACACATTTCACTGTAATGGAAGTTGTCTGTCTAATCTTGTAGTAAATCAGTGATAAGATAACTGCTTAGGGACCTTTTCATGTGCCCCAAGTTTGAGTCTTCAAATTACAAGATGCTCTAGGAGCAAGGTCAAGGCAATACTGATCATCCATCTTTCTTGTCAAGAGCAGAGCTATGCATCTTAGTCTTCCCTCCCTTTCTGCTCTCCAAGTGGATATTACAATACCCATCACCCCAAGTCCACATATCAAAGGGAAGGATTATGATTTCTGCTTCTGTTTTCTTCCTTCATGTATTCACCTGAATTTTAACCCAGTAATACCTGTGCTTTTAAACATTATGTAGAATGGGCACAAGGAAGGAGTAGGCTCAATGGATGTGATCCAGTTGTGCTTGTCCACACACACATACACCCAGGCACATAGTGCATGCATAGTCCTAGTCTAGTGACTAATATAGCTATTAACACATTTGCTTTGGGGGCTAGGCATAATATGAACTAATAAATTGTGCCTTGTTCTAGAAATGTAGCCCTACTTATCTACAGCTTATTTTCTTGAAAACGTTCCATACTGTTTTAAAAGGTGGCACATCAACATTGATCCTCATCAAGAGGGAAAGTTTAGTGGTATTATTTTTCTTGATTGGATTTAATTCTTATGAAGCTGATCATGGTTTCCTAGGTTATCGTACTAATTTCATTTGATGTATGGCTCTATGTTCACAAAATCTCCCTGGAAATGCATATTAATTAAATCCTCATTAATTGCTTATTACTGCATACTGATTGATTGCCACAAAAGCTAGACATATTAATTATAATGAACCAACTGTCAAAAAATTATTTAAGATAAAAAGTATAAATGTCTCAAGAAATGAATTAATTAAGCCAATAAAGTGCAATGTTTCTGCATTTGTCCAAGTGATAAATTTGAGCTGATAGGGGATAAAAAGGTAACGGTAAAGTTCCCCCCGCACATTTGTGCAGTCATGTCCGACTCTAGGGGCCGGTGCTCATCTCCGTTTGTTAGCCGAAGAGCCAGCGTTGTCCGAAGATGCTTCCACAGTCATGTGGCCGGCATGATGCACGTGGAATGCTGCTACCTACCCACCAAAGTGGTACCTATTAATCTACACCCGCTGAGTCACCACGCCCCCTTGATAGGGGATAGGAGGGAGCAATTCATTGAGGCTAAATTTTGCTGCAACCTGAGGGATGTGTGACCTTAGTGATAGTCTTATATTTTTGTTTTACAACATATTTTAGCTTAAAAATACTTAAAAATATTAAATATTTTAATTAAAATACAGAGTACAATTTTAACTGAAATGGACATTCTATCAGTTTAATTTTTACACACACACACACACACACACACACACACACACATATATATATATATATATATATATATATATATATATAGAGAGAGAGAGAGAGAGAGAGAGAGAGAAATTGCTTTATGCCATTACTTTTTCTTATGCTTCAAAAGTTGCTTTGAATATTTAGTTGTAAAAATCTGAGATTATAAACAACACATATAATGTATCGGTGTAGTGTTAAGGTAACAGTTTGGTGTAGTGGTTAAGGCATCAGGCTAAAAACTGGGAGGCTGTGAGTTCTAGTCCCACCTTGGGCACAAAGCAAGTCGGATGACCTTGGGCCAGTCACTCTCTCTCAGCCATAGGAAGGAGGCAATGGCAAACCACTTCCAAAAAACCTTGCCAAGAAAACTGCAGGCAGTTGCCAAGCATCAAAAATTCACTCAAAGGCACCTAATAATAATAAGTTAGCAAAAAAAAGTGGGTTAAATATCATTTGGGAAAAGACCCTGTTATCTCATCTTCAATCTCATTTATGCATATCTTCTGACATTTCACAAATGAAAATAAAAAATGCTTGTAAGATTCTAATTCTCGTGGAAAGGGATCTGAATTGTAAAGAAAATCACTGTTAGCAATGTACAGTAATATAAACTTAAATAAATGGTTACTAAAAGCATGATATTGGGAAACTGAATGATCATAAACAAAATTCAGAAAACAGCTTCTTTCCCTGTTAAAGAATATTTAAAACTTTTTGGAGTGCATTCTTAAAATTCAGTGGCTACTTTTAAAGCAGTGTGTAATATGGCAGGCTATGTGGATACGCTCAGTCCCAGGGAATAGATTCAACACCCACTCCAGCTTTTCCCAGCCTTATGTTCTGTCCCCATCTTCACAAGGGAGTATTGCCATTAACTGTGCTGGCTGATGATAGGGAGTCCAGTGCATTTGGAGATTAAGAGTTTGAGGAAGGCTGGCCTAGGCTGTTCTTTGTCACATCCATACAGTCCCTGGATCCTTATTGAAGCTGTAGCTTGGCAATCTCTTTAGTGTTGGGAAATCTGAAATGCTAGTAACAGAGAAAACCCACACAGCGTTTATCTATTTTAGCAGAGTAAAAAGCATCCAGTAATAATCTTGCACATAAGGCTCAATTAAGTTCAGAGTAAAATAAACATATTTCACACATTAATGTAAAGTTACAGATAAATAGCTTATAGTTTTATTGTAGATCAGTTTCATGGTAGCAGACGGTTCATGCTTGCGAGCGATAAGTTCTGACCAAACCCACAGCCTTCTTAATGTGGCCTTGCTGAATGCAAGTATGAGGAACGTGGACAGCCATGGATGACCATCCTCCCTGGTGGAGATTCAAACAGGAAAAGAGAGGAAGAGGAAAAGAACAGGAACAGGAAATCGGAATTCAAGCCCCTCCCATACAAAGCAAGTAAGATTAGGCTGCAGCAGGACTGCCTCTCCTTCAAGCTTGTGTGAGACATGCTTCGTTGAAACCCGTTATCTCTAACATTTAGAAGCCCCTAGATCTTGAAGTAAATTTGTTTTTATGTCCATTCAGTACCTGAACTTTGTATCTTTATATTTTGAGTAGCCACTTTCTCCCTCCCCCCCTCCCTCCCTCCCTCCCTCCCTCCCTCCCTCCCTCCCTCCCTTCCTTCCTTCCTTCCTTCCTTCCTTCCTTCCTTCCTTCCTTCCTTCCTTCCTTTTCATCCACAGATGACAGAACTGTGGAGAAAGGACCAAAACAAGAATAAAAACGTTGAGCCTAATTTTAGAGACTTGTGGTTCCATTTTTATTTTCAGCAAGCACAGTATATACTTAGCATTTTCTGTGTTCCTAAATACTCCAGATGTCTGTCTTCAGCATCCTATCCTTGTTTTTGGAGCTTGAACTATAATCCTTTCTGGAATGCACTAGTGTACTGTTGCAATGTTATAATTAAGGTCTGTGTGTTCATCAAGTCATGATTTCCTGGGGGGGGAAATGCCACAACCCTAAGTTTGAGGGTTTCTAAAAAATGTAGGTCCTACTTTAGCAACTCATCACTGAACAAAACAAGGGTCATGGGAACCTGCCTGAAAGGAACACAGATCATTGGTCCGTTTATCTCAGTATCATCTACATTGACTGGTAGCAGTTCTTTGGGGGTTCACAAAGGAAACTTTCCCAGCCTGACTCTTAAGATCCTGGCATCAAACTATGGACCCTTCTGATTGCAATAGTGTTCTACCATTGAGCTATAGTCCAAACCCAGAAAATTCTGCCCAATGTTTTCTTTGGATTATCTTTTATGAGATTTGATGCCAGGCCTTATTACACGCAAAGTAAAAACCATTCCGCCCTAGATAAGCCACATTCACAATGTGTTTTGCATTTGATCTATGTGGAATAGATACATAAAATGCAAAGCTGGTTAGTATTAAAAAGATAACATTTTTGAGTTGAGCATGACTTCCGGTGACTTTGTAGATTTGTCTTTCTTCACAGTGGTATGGAAAGTTTGCTGTTGACTTTTCTGAGATGGTTCTTCAACTTTGCAGTGTAAAATCCTGATAGTCCCTGACAGTTCCTCAACCGGTATTAACCAGGCTTGACCCTCCTTAACGTCTGAGCCGTAACAAGATCAACCATGTGCTGCCAAAGATGTTCTAAATGTTTTATATCAGAACAAAGTAATACCATTTCAAGCAGCATTATTTTTTAGTCTTCTCCTGAAGACAAAAAAGTTTGTTTTGTGGCTTCCAAGTATCATTCTTGTTTCTTTTCATTCTTTCAAATTTATCTACAAAAAGATATATCCTAGGACAAAGAAACAAACAATAACTAGCCTGTGTCTCAATAAGAAGCTGTTCTGGATCTCAGTTCTGCTTTTGTAGAAAGAGGTCCAGGAAGAAGCCTGGTGGCACAGTCCAAGTACTGGATGTGCCTTCACAAGTTTGTGAAGGATTTACAATGCAACTCAGGTTGTGGTAAATGCAGATTACTAGTACAATGTGACAGGGCTAGTTTGATTGTTGCTGCTGAACCTTCAAGGTACATTTAAAAATGCATTGATTCAGTATTGCTTTGGACTGTTCTGTTGAGCTTTAGTTGGTGTTTGTGCACTTTGTGTATGCTGATGTACCCTGTCATTGTAATCTTAATGTTATTAATGCAGTTAATCAGTACCAGACTCTCCCTTTTTTGCAGCCAGCAACCACATTGGCAAAGAGAAACACAGTTACTTCTGCTGAGTTTGTGACTGGTTTGTTGTTGTTGTTGTTCAGTCGTTTAGTCGTGTCCGACTCTTTGTGACCTTCCTGTCCTCCACTGTCTCCCGGAGTTTACTCAAATTCATGTTCATTACATCGGTGATGCTATCTAACCATCTCATCCTCTGCCGTCCCCTTCTCCTTTTGCCTTCAGTCTTTCCCAGCATCAGGGTCTTTTCCAGTGAGTCCTCTCTTCGCATTAGGTGGCCAAAGTATTTGAGCTTCAGCTTCAGTATCTGTCCTTCCAATGAGCAGTCAGGGTTGATTTCCTTTAGGATCGACTGATTTGACCTCCTTGCAGTCCAAGGGACTCTTTAAGAGTCTTCTCTAGCACCACATTTCGAAAGCATCAATTCTTCAGCGCTCAGCCTTCCTTATGGTCCAACTCTCACAGCCATACATTACTACTGGGAAAACCATAGCTTTAACTATATGGACCTTTGTCGGCAAGTTGATGTCTCTGCTTTTTAATATGCTGTCTAGGTTTGCCACAGCTTTCCTCCCAAGGAGCAAGCGTCTTTTAATTTCATGGCTACAGTCACTGTCTGAGGTGATCTTGGAGCCCAAGAAAATAAAATCTGTCACTGCTTCCATTTCTTCCCCTTCTATTTGCCAGGAAGTGATGGGACCAGTTGCCATGATCTGAGTTTTTTTAATGTTGAGTTTCAAGCCAGCTTTTGCACTCTCCTCTTTCACCCTCATCAAGAGGCTCTTTAGTTCCTCTTCACTTTCTGCCGTTAGGGTGGTATCGTCTGCATATCTGAGGTTGTTGATATTTCTCCTGGCAATCTTAACTCCGGCTTGTGATTCATCCAGACCGGCATTTCTCATGATGTACTCTGCATATAAGACTGGTAGGCAGCTATAAATAAACACATTTTTACAATATGATAATTTTCTAAATCTATTGCTTGAACTTGCTAAGTAGAGATGGCAGAGCCTATAGAAAAAATGGCTAAAGGATTGTTTAAAAAAATATTTGAAAACATTTCTAAAAACCTTGTAGGAATAGAAAGAAGGACAACTTATGCTTGCCTATATGATTCATATATTTTTAGCCCAGAGAGGTGCTAATAAAAAAGAATGTTGACATTAGCTCTTTTTTCTGCTAATCAGTTGCCTAAGCACCACAGATTTTATTTAAAGAAAGAAAAATTGGGGAAAGTAACAGTTTTTAACTAACTGATTTTTCAGCTGCTCTCACCTTCCCCTAAGCAATCGCAGCAGAGATATAGAGATGTTATATTTCAACTGCTCACTTGGGGATTGTTGTTTTAAAAAAATGTTGTAATAATAATCCATTTGACTAATTTTTCTGAAAATTGTGTAGTCAATAACAGCTATTCTTGTGGCCCTGGGGTGAAAAACAAGGGAACAAGAGGTCATTGTTTGGAGTGCATATTAATTCCTAGGTCTAGATACTAAAAATGTTTTGACTGATTTTCTAGTCAGACCTGGAGAATTTTAACAGTTTTACACACTCAAGATGCAAATCTTACTAAACAATCCTTTTCATCCCCTTGGTTTCCTTGGTTTCATTTATCAGTTTCTACCTTTTTTTTTGCCCTTTCTTCTGTGGCCATTTCCCTCCTATGAATATGGCAACCCACGTTTTCTTGAAAATGTACTGATTCATAGATGTAATGGATGCTTGTCAATAACTTTCCATGGTGTCATAACCATATGGAACAACAGTGAATGCCAAAAACAATTTCCCCTCCCAAATAAAAATGGCATCAAGAAGGCAATTCTGAAGCAGTGCAAATATCTTCAAAGTACACACCCAAAATTACTGAAAGAAAGAAAGGTAATGTTGATTCAGGGGACTCAGTTTGAGAGGAAAAGTTTTGGCTTAATCCCAGTAAATAGCATTGCCTCCCCCCCTCTATTCTAGATATGACAAGATCACAGCCAAAGTATTTTTCTTCTGAATTTTCATAGGTAGGATTTTTTTTCTCCTTCATAAATTAAATGAAAGAAGTTTAATTTGTGAAAGAAGCTGAAGGGTATGAAAACCTAGAGTGAAACTATGACTGCCTGTAGGCTGGGAAAGTGGCAGGAGCTAGAAATAGCAAGTAAGATTAGAGGTAACACTTTACCACAAATATATAGTTAGTCAGTTTCAAAATAGTTCTTTTTCTAAAAGAAAAGAATCCTGTAGGAGTATTTAGCTTTTAGTGTAGGATATACTTCATTTTAACAGGATATGATTGCTATTTACTCTTAGGATGACAGTGTAACTATTTAGGCTTAGATCCTAAACTGATGATGTCTATCCTAAATGCACTAAAGATCTAACTGCACCTTTGCCAGGTGATCTGGAGTGTAGGACAGGCTGTTCCCTTCCCCCATTATTTTCCTGCTCCATCCAATTGATCCTTATCTAAATCCAAATTCAAAGAAAAATGCAGTTTCAAGTAGAGAAATAGTAACTGAGGGAAAAGACACTAATCTATTCTTATACTGAATAGGATTGCTTTTGAGAAGTAGCGGTATAGTGGAAGAAAATAGAAACTGGCTAGATTATATTGATTACACATATCTCATGGCCAGGGAACCATGGGTATTTCCATAATATACTTACAACAAACCTGTGAAGTAAACGGGAGTGAGAGAAAGTAGACCAGGATCAACCAGTGAACTTTCTGCTGGAAAAGGAGTTTATATCTGGATCTTCCCACTCCCACTTTATCATTCTACACGATCTACTATATTTCATTGTTTCTTGTACTGTAATTCTTGCCTGCAGTCACATGTTCTTCATATACAGTAGATTAGTTTCAAATTTGGTTGAATAGCTACTTGGTCTGATTGTCTTGTGCGAGTCAGGTTTTGCTGTTTGCTTTCTGTCAAACTATATATATATATAAAAATTCCCTTCTCACCCCTATGGGTAGTATGTGTCTTCCTCAACCTCAGGTCCTCTACCAGAGGCCTGGGGGTTTGAGGGTTCTGCATAGTATCTTAGCTGTTCCTAGCATTGCACTCTTCTGGACAGGGAGTTCTGATGTTGCTCCTGGGATCTGTTGGAGCCACCCTCCCAGCTTAGGAGTCACAGCCCTGAGTGCTCCTACCACCACTGGGACAACTTTGGCCTTCACTTTCCACATCCTCTCTACTTCCTCTTTCAGGCCCTGGTACTTCTCCAGCTTCTCATACTCCTTCTTCCTGATGTTGCTGTCACTTGGCACTGCTACATCTATCACCACCACTGTCTTCTGGTCCTTGTCTACTACCACAATGTCTGGTTGGTTGGCCAGTACCTGCCTGTCTGTCTGGATCTGGAAGTCCCACAGGATCTTAGCCCTATCATTCTCCACGACCTTCTGTGGAATCTCCCATCTGGACTTGGGTCTAGCCCATATAATGTACAGATGTACCTGTACACAATGCCATTCACTTGGTTGTGCCATTCAGTATATGCTGTTCATGCCTGCATCTTACACCCTGCCACTATGTGTTGGACTGTCTCTGAGGCCTCTCTGTACAGTCTGCCCCTTGGGTCCTGTCTAGTGTGGTGGACCCCTGCTTCTATGGTTCTCGTGCTTAGTGCCTGTTCTTGTGCTGCTATGATCAGTGCCTCAGTGCTGTCTTTTAGTCCAGCCACGGTAGGATTTCCCAATGTCAGCCACCTCAGTTATCTGTCAGTGGTACATCCCATGCAGGGTCTTGTTTTGCCATGGTACTTCCTCTGCTTGATCTTCCTTCCATGTCTGCCGCTGCCTAGTAGCATTCCATCAATTCCAGGTTCTCATGTCTCATCCATGTATGGTTTGTTACAGTAGCCCACTTATTGTCAGATTGTCTGGGTTCCCCAATATCTGGTGCGGACCTTGTTAATCTGGGCGACGTCTGAGACAGCATGACTCTCTTAGTTCATGTCACTCGCATATTCGAGCTAGGCAGGTGAAGCGTTAGGGAGTATTTGCCCAAGCACCCCTACCGGTAAGGTAGGTACCAGCCAGAAATTGAACCCATCTCCCACGTCAAAGGGTGGTGCTCTAACCACTACGCTATCCATCCGCCCTTTGAAATATATGTATGTGGAGTCAGCTACACATGTCTCTTTGCCTTTTAACCTTTATGACAGGATTAGGTGAGTTATGTGAATTAAAAGCCTTTTACAGAATTTGGACAGCTTAAGAGAGAGGGCATGAACATCTTGAACCTGCATTGGAGTACACAGATGACTAATGAGACAAATTATGGCATTTCACTACTTAACCACCGACTTTTGGCACCTGTTGTTTCCATTTCCTGTTTCCAGCTATATGTAAATCCTGGCTTGAGTCAACCTGGCTGGAGTGTGTTATAGATAATAAGGTCAAAATAACCCCCACCCCAACCCTGGAACTTTTAGAATGGTTCAGGGAAATGAAGGTGGCAGCTAAAGAAAGTGAGCAAGATAATTGACTTTTATGTTTCTTTCAAAATATGTAGTGTCCTTGTGTGTAGTTATTTTATTTGACTTAAAGGAATGGGGGAGAAAAACTCACTGTTCCTCAGGCACAGTTTTAGCTTTGCCAGATCAAGCCTTGCATTTCTAGAGTGGCCATGCATTAGTGTTAATTACAGGAAATCTGATATACTTCCTTTGGTATTTCAATCATTTAGGAAAGGAAAAAAATCACACTTAGATGTTCTTTCCCTATTTATGTTTCAAAACAACAATAACAACCAATTTCTTCCTTCCTTTATTTTCTGACTATTGGGTACCGTATTTTCCGGCGTATAAGATGACTGGGCGTATAAGACGACCCCCAACTTTTCCAGTTAAAATATAGAGTTTGGGATATACTCGCCGTATAAGACTACCCCTCTTCCAACGCACTGGGAAAAAAAAGCTTTCCCAATGCATTGGGAAGCGGAGTAGAAAGTAAAAAACTGCAGGGAGAAAACAGGGAAGCGGAGTAGAAAGCGAATAGTAATGCGAAGCGTGGCAGCGCGGGGTGTGTGTGTGAAGGAGAATATTGGGGGGAGGGGGGAGAAAGCTTTAATTACCTGGGCAAGGCAGAGGGATGAAGAATACATTTCCAAGCTTTAGCGGAACAAACCATGAAGGAGGAGGAGGAGGAGGGTAATGGGGGGAAGTTTGAAAAATCAGATCCAAGTGCAAAAGTTACTGAGTCATTTCAGCAGCGGCTGGAACAGTTTTATTGACTCCAGCCTCCTTCCCTCCCTCTCGCTCTCTTTCCCTGGCGATGGATCAGTGCGGGGGGGGGATCTGCTTTTTCAAACCTCCCCCCATCATCACCACCACCCTCTTCCTCCTCCTCCTTCACGGTTTGTTCTGCTAAAGCTTGGAGATGTATTCTGGGGGGGGGAGGGCCCGGGTGGAAAATCTCCGCACCGATCAGCTGTGCGGCGGGGATCAGCTGTGCGGCGGGAAGTGAAGTTGCACCCCTGCGGTGCACCATCAGCGCTTCCGGTTTCAGCACCGCCCTATAAGACGACACCCGGCGTATAAGACGACCCCCGACTTTTGAGAAGATTTTCCTGGGTTAAAAAATCGTCTTATATGCTGGAAAATATGGTACATGTTCATTCTGTTTTCAAATGTGTGGATTAAATCAGGGCCCCCCAACCTTTTTGGCGCCAGGGACCGGTTTCAAAAGACAATTTTTCCATGGACTGGGGGGTGGGGTTTGCGGGATTTCTGTGGACTGGGGGGCAGGGTTTCCAGGATTTCCATGGACCGGGGGGCAGGGTTTGCAGGCAGGAGCCAATCTCGCGCACCAGGGGTGGGGTTTGTGGGCAGGAGCCAATCACAAACACTGGGGGGCGGAGTTTGTGGGCAGGAGCCAATCGCGCTGAAGGGGGCAGGGTTTGCAGGTGGGAGCCCCACGGCCCAGTTCCTAACAGGCCGCGGCCCACTAGTGGGCCACGGCCCACAGGTTGGGGACCCCTGGATTAAATATCATCTGAGATTTCTTCCTTTAAGGAAATATTATGTAATTAGAATTCTTGATTCTGGCTTAATCATTTATTCAATAAATGCAATATATGATACAATGTAAGGAACTGAGCAATATCCTATTATTATCTAGATAGAAAAATCACAGAATAATTGATGAGCAAATGAAGCTCTTCCCAAAAGTTCTCAATTCAATTAACAATATCATCGCTTTCTCACCAATAAAATAAAATGTGAAAATATATCTGATGTGATATAATTGTTGCTGGCTCTACTAGAATTCTGAATAGGAGTATTGTACAATGAAGATTGTATTAGAGTTTCCATTTTTGTTCAAGAGTAAGAGAGAGCTATTCAGCCTGTGTCTTCAGTGTTTAATATGCCTTCTAATGTAAAGGGAAGACATTCTAGAACAGAGTATAACATTCACTGAAACTCCAACATCTCTCACCATGTGTAGTTTAACATTTTCTGAGTCCCTCAGTCAAAAATGTCCATGACAGCCAATCTAACTTACACAATTGTTCCCAAGAATTCAGGCATCTTACCTACACTGCGACATTCTGATTTGTTTTCTGATAACAAAAACATCTTGGGAAAAAATATTCTATTCTTTCACAGCTCTCCTTGAAAAACCTCTCAGCAAAAGAAGAGACAGTGATGCTGTACAGAAGGCCAAGATACTTTATTCTTCATGTATGAATGAGAGTGAGTAACTATTTTTGTACCTTTGGCAACTGTATGGTACACAAATTGTTAGTCTCTATTAGGAGAAGAAAGATGTAGTAAAATTAATTCAAACCAATCTAGAAGAATATTTAATTGCCTTTGTTTTTAATTATGAGAAACTTGAATATGCAGCAACATTCTGCGTATTGGTAGGCAGCCTGTCTTTCAAAGGTTTATGAATCATAAATCATAGGAGAGAGTCATCACCTCTAGCTGACAAAGGAATGGAAATGCCTTTCATTCACCTACTGATCCGAAAGAGGAAGGAGTAGAAGCACTTGTTACCTTCAGACTCAGAGAGAGAGGGGGGAGGGAGACAGTGTAGGGAAAAAGCTAGTGAAGCAAGAACAAATGGTTCCCAGACTAGAGAAAATCCTGTAGATCAGGTGCCCCAAGGCCCTCCAAGTATATTTTGACTCAAAGGTGAGAAGATAAACCCTAGAATTTAAAGTCAGGAAAACAGACCTACACATAGGCTTTGTAGGCAGTTCTGTTTGTACAGTATATGGTTTCATTCTTGTTAGCAAAAGAAGACAAATATAGCTGAGTTGTGTCTGAGTCTTCTGACCAATCAGTCAATCAATTCCAGATTAAGGGGCTGAAGTCTGACACCCATGATTTGGGGATTATGCTACTGTTGATGCCACCTAAAATTTCATTTCACTTTTTTGTATTCACCTCACATTACTAATTACTATTCCTATTCAAATGTCTTTTTGACAAATATTATTACCAAACAGGTATTCCCTCATCCAGAACTGTGCATGTAATTGAATATGGGAACCACTGTAGGAAACCTAGAAATTGCAAACAAAACAGTCCTTTAGTAAAGGACCAGTACAAGCCATTTTGCAGCTCAAAGTAGAGATAGACTGCCTCCCCCTCTGCAGTGGTCAGAATTAATTCTAGTAGTGCCATACAGAAGTGCCATGACCTGGTATATGCTGACCAGGCAGTGGACCACATGGGCATACATCATATTGATTCAAAAACCTGGATGATTTGTATTTGTTCTCAAGGATCCCACTGACTGAACAGTAGTCAGGGCCTAAATAGACAGATGGCAAGAGAGTACATTTCTTCTGCTATCTGTGCCAAGACAAGCTATTCAAAGTGGCTCTTTCTTAGCCTAGACCTATGGTTCTAGCTGACATTTCACTTGTTGTAGAGAAAGACACAGAATGATAGGGAAGCATGCTTTGGTTGCCAACGATATATAGACAGACCAAAGGTACTTTTGAAGTGGATTGTTTGCAAGTTGCCTTATGTTGACTGAATTTTTTTCATTCTCCCAGATAAGATAGAGAAAGCTGATGCAAAACCACTTCTAAACATGCTGAAACATTCGCCATTCCGCTGGCCTGTGCTGGAATCAAACATTGGGCCTGAAGGTCTGTGGTCAGAAAGGAAGTTCAGCATGCTCCAGACCCTTGCTACTCTTCGTGGTCAATACAGCAATTCTGTTTTCATCCGATTATATGTGGCTTCAGATGATAAGTCTTCTAATGAGCACATCATAAAGGTATGGTTAAGGAAGCCATGCAGGTGGTATTTAAGTTTTCAGTTAATTTCATTCTATTATTTAGTATTCTATCCTTAACCTGGAGTGGGAGATCCTGGCAACTGGACTACAACAATGTGCTCTAAATGGGGCTGCCTTTAAAGACCACCTGGAAGCTATAGATAGTGCAAAATGCAGTGGTCTGCTTGCTGGCGAACAAGAACCACAATAGCCATGTAACAACCATGCTGCATTGGTTGAAATGCAATTCAAAGTGCTAGTTTTAACTTTAAAAGCCTATATTGCTTGGCTGCTAGGTACCTTCAGGTTCACCTTTTCCATATGAAATTGAATGATCTGACGTATGCAGGGCCACAACGGGGGGGGGGGGGGAGCAGGGCATGTGCCCTGGGCACCGCGCTGGGGGGGGCGCCAATATGACAAAATAGTATTTGTATACTGACTGTTTCCTGGCACGATCGCTGATAGGGCGCAGCATGCAATGGCGGGGATTGGCTGCGGGGCAGCATGGAGACAGGCCAGCTGGCCTGCCCCCTGCCCCGAGGAGGCCGAGCGGCTCTCACACAAGCTCGCCATTGGCCAAGGCCACAGCCAATCCGCGTCCGCCTAGCGCTGCCCTCAATCCCAGCCTGCCTCTGCGCAGGCGTGCCCTGGCAGCCAAGCTGAGCACCTCTGCAGAGGTGCCTCTTCCCACCTGCCGCGCTTGATTCACCAGCACTCGCTGCGGAGGGAGGGAGGCGCAGGATGGTCCCGCCGCTCTGATGCTCCAGGGGGGCTACCGCCATTGCCCGGAGCAGCCCCCAAGCTGCTGGGCTGTGCAGTGGGCCAGCGGGGGCACTCCTGGGGGGAAGGCGGCATTTCTTGGCTGTGCTGGGGCTGCCCCTGGCACCCTCCCCTGCCCCATCTGTGCCAGCGAGCAGGAGCCCTGGCACCCTCAGGGATGGGAAGGGTCCCCTTCCTCCCCCACATCCCGCCACACTGCTGTTCCCCATGGGGGACGAGGGACTCAACCCTGCGAAGGGGTGCAGAATCCATGGGGGGGGGCGCAGAATCTATGTTTGCCCTGGGTGACACAGACCCTAGTTGTGGGCCTGGACGTATGCTCCCTGACAAAATCTGTTAATGGCCTCAATTACAAAGTAGTTGGGGATGGGGCCCATGTGTATCACAGCCAATACCTTTTCATTGTGGCCCTTGGGTTATGTAACAGTCTCCCCTTGAGGTCAAATCTATGCCCAACCTAATGCTCTTCTTCAAACTAGTAAAAAGAGAATTTCCAGAAAGCATTTGGGATGATGACTGTATGCCATCGCTAGGCCTGTAACATATTATTATTATATTGTTGTCTTAATTATAATACTGTCTAGGAGTTCATGAAGATTACAATGGTATATAAATGATAGAAACAAACAGACAAACTTATAGATAATAAGCACATCAAAGATGTACAGTATTATTTAGTTAGTTAGTTATTCAGTTTATATACAGTATAAATTTATATAAAGGTACAATTAAGGAAGCCGTGCAGGTAGGATGTAAGCTTTTGGTTAGCCATCTAGCATTCCATATATAACAAGGAAGAAGGAATGCAATTTTGTGATACACATGGGCATGAGCTAGAGGGCCTGAAGCTGTGTCTTAATTTTTGAGTTCATTTATTTTAAAATCAAATGAAATTATTTATTTGTAGCCCCAAGAATTCCTTCCTTAACTACATAGGCAAGAAAGCATAGCATATTTTAACTCTGTATTTAACTCATATTTATCCACCCTACAGCTAATTTTGTTAACAGGAATTATAAACTTTTACATCTGTGTTCAACAACATCATGACATCTGGTTATTAGTATGTATATATGTAAATGACTAAAAGTTAGACAATATATGTAACAGTATTCCCAAAGGCATTCTACAGTCATTTCTAATTTGATTTTCAGCAATCTGCTTTACAGAAAGTACATTGCTATATTCTGCTTAATTTTTGAAGTAACACGTTGGTTCTTAGATTAGATTGCCATGAAACTTCTTTGGGATGAAGAAAAAATGTTATTGTAAAATTAGAACTCCTTAGTGTCTACATATTGATTTAGTCAAATACTGTATTAAGAATATCCAGTGTTAATATAATCTTCCTTTGATTTTTTTTAAATAAAAGACTTTTGTGGACATTTTTGTGTATCCTGAATTTTTTCCCCCTGAACTTATAATATGTTCCATGTTGACATTGCAACCCTTATGCAAATCTACTCATACATAAGTCTCACTAAGATCTTTGGGTTTATTTCTGAAGTGTGGCTATAGAACTGCACTCCAAATTGTGTTTCCGTAAATCTTAATTTTTATTTTATTTACATCTTTTAAATAGTTAGACCAAGCATCTCTGACTCTATCAGCACGGGAAGACTACCTGGACAATACCACAGAAGCTAAATCTGTGAGTATTACTTACTCAGTCACCTCATAGCTCATAGTACATTCAGGATTTTTTCCCAGCCTTTCCCAGCCTATGTGGAATTACAACTCCCAAAAGCTAGCTGAATTCTGGAAGTTAAATCCAAGCACACCTTCAAGACATCAAGTTGGGAAGCTAAGTATTAATTCTTCTATATTTTGTATACTGTACAGAGTATATACAGAGTATAAAGATTATATCTCTGCTAAAATTTTACATAAACCATATGAAAGGAAAGCTGAAAGAAAATCTTAATTACATGAGAATATATGGTATAAACCTTGTCACTTACTATCTATAATTACAGATCATTCCCAACATAGCAGGTAAATATGGGGGAAGGTAAAAAGAGGTATATAGAGAGTGAATATTTGAACATATTCAAACATATTCTTACTCTGCACAATAAACATGACCAATATTAACCCATGTCAGTTACTTATTATCAGTAGAACCCTGCCCTGTTCCATGACCCTATTCTTTTTCAGTCTTGACCATTATTTGCAACACAATATTCTTTGTTAATTTATGAGTTGGAACCAAGGATGTCTTGCTGGGTAAAATTTTGTAATCATTTATATATTACACAAGACTGAGTTGATAGTTCTCTTCTTTTGTTTAGTTTTCTGAATATGAGGACAAATATTTCTTGATAACATGGAAAGATAAAGGAAGTACAGATGAATACCATGTCCCTGGTTCCTCAAAATGCTTTGAAAACCAAACTTTTGAAGAAGGCTAGTGATCAACTTTCTCAATGTGTGCTGATTAATGCAACTTGGAATGCTAATTAATTTTTGTGATGATGTTAATGCTAATTCTGGTAGCAAGATTTACACCACCCATTAAATAATATCAAACATAACACTGTCACTGAAATTAAAAATGAAAATAAGTAAATAATGTGCTATGTTAGACTGTTCAGTATAAAATAAGGTAAGAAATGTTATCTGGTTTAATTGCTTGAGCTATTCTCCGTTTGGCTCTAATGATGTCTGAATTCTTATCCCACTGTAGTACAGAGATGCCTTGTTCCAGTTCATGGTTGATACCGCAGTCCTTTTGGGTGCCAATGCTTCACATGCAGAGTTGGACATGAAGTCAGTGCTTAAATTAGAAATCAAAATTGCTGAGGTTAGTGCCCTTCTAAATATAGATTTCAGCTGCACTTGTGGTAGCTAGTATTCAGAAGAGCACTGGATTTATTTCTCCATACAACATTGTTCTTTCCCAGAGTTCTAATTCAGTGACAAGACATTGTGTATTCTTAACACTGGTTGCTAGTTGCCTCTTCTGCATCTGTTATTCTCTTCCATCTGTCTTTGGAAGAACATTTGAAGATTGTGCTTCTTTTGAATCACAGTTCTTTGAAGCCAAATAATGTGAACTACATTTAATAAGGGGGTGCGATGGCTCAGCGGTTAAGACGCCAGGCTTGTTGATCAGAAGGTCGCAAGTTCAGAGGTTCGAGACCTTAGCCCTGCGTGATGGAGTGAGCTCCCGCACACGCCCCAGCTCTTGCCAACCTAGCAATTCGAAAGCATGCAAATGCAAGTAGATAAATAGGTACCACTTTGGTGGGATGGTAAAAGTGTTCCACGTGCGTCATGCTGGCCAAATGACTGCGGAAGCATCTTCAGACAATGCTGGCTCTTTGGCTGACAAACGGAGAGGAGCACCGACCCCTAGAGTCGGACACGACTCTTCGGGGAAAAACGTTAAACCTTACATTTAATAACCTTTGGCCACATTGGGAGAAAAACACTCTAGTTTTTGATTTTTCAGGCTTTATTGTAATTTTAGGTTGGCATGCACAGGTGGACTTTCAGTGTTATTTAATTATATGCTCTAGTCCACTTTTTAATGCCCTGGGGTTTTAATTCTATTGATACCAGTATGATTCAGTAAGTTCTTAAGATGAACAGAAACATTAAATTCAAATTTAGTATCCCTAGCCTATATTAGGGAGGAAGGATCTCTGATCATAATCAATTGTGATATTTAATGCATATTGAGTGTGTAATGGTATATTGCATGCACCCCCTAGTATGTGGAATACAAACAATATGTTGGCTTGCAGGATAGTTTCTAAATAAGAGCCCTTAGCTCTTAGAACTTAGCTTGCACAGACATGGGTGTTCACAGAAAGGAGGCAAATAGGGGAAGTATGGAAATGTACATTATGTGATTGCAATGCAATTTTTGTGTATTTTATACTTGTGTTGCAAAGTCACACACAATCACTCAGAGTTGGAGCTTGTATTATGATGCAAGATGACTTTGACAGAGATATGCAGGAACTATTAGCTAGGCAAAAGTATTTTTAAAGTCCAGAACAAGATAACATTCAAAAGTGGCTCAGACAGATGCCTCCCTCATTCACTGAACTATAAGAAGGAGGAGGTACAGCACAGACTTGCAAGATTCTGTTATTATAGCTAATCTTAAAAAAATAATTTTAGCCTTCCTGTGGAATTGATTTCCTGGTGTGGTCTACCTGGTGGGGCTGACAGGAACAGCGTGACAGGGCCCTTTCCCTATAAAGTTTAAAAAGGTAAAGGTTCCCCCCGCACATTTGTGCAGTCGTGTCCTATCTATCTATCTATCTATCTATCTATCTATCTATCTATCTATCCACATACATACATACATACATACATACATAAATCTATAAAGTTTAGGAAGGCACTAAAAGAAATAAATATGGTGTATAAATACTTTGTTCTAAATTGGGACACAATGTGTTTCGAGGGCAAATTTTTTACTCAGGTAAAAGTAGGAAGAAGTAGGAAAAATAACACCTTTACAATATATATAATGGATTTAATCTGTCCACCAAAGTATAACATTCATAAAGTATAAGTGCATAATGTATAAATGCACATGACACACATGAACAATCAGTATGAAACCGGGAGGGCTCCACAGAAAAAACTGTGTACCCAAGGTACAAAGCAGGGGAAAACAGGATGGAATCTTAGAAACTGATGCAAAACTTAAATAAAACAAAGAAAAAACTGATTAACCAATTAGAACAAAATTAAAAGCATAAAAATGTATCAGGAAGTAAGGCCCAAATGAATTAAGTACAGTTTAACAAAATGAAAAGTAACCATTCATGTTCTGACCAAAGTTTTTGCAATAACTTCTTGCAAGGATATGGGATGTTTAAGCTATTTATGGATAAATGTATAAGGACTTTCAGTATAGAACTGGCAATTACTATGTCAGAGTTCAGAGTCCAACTCTGAACAGGATGTGTGATGTGCCTTTTGTTGTTTAAGCAATTTATAGATAAATGTATATGGAGTTCAGGATAATTGTGTTTTATAGAGAAGGAGTGAATGGTTGCAAGTTATACATAAATAGCAAAAAACTAGAGCAAGCATAAATTATATCCATTATGCCGTAGGGAGGAAAATTAGTAGTAAAGTAGCTGTGAGAATGTTAAAAATGGAAAGACTCTAGGTAAAATATGGATATAATTTACTTAAGGAGCAGCTTTGGGATTTCTTTTTAGTGTGTATGAGAGTTCTGCATCTGTGTCTGATAAGTGGAAAAATGTGGTTATTGTTCTCTTCAAAGATAAAACTAGCAAGATTGAATGCAAAATTTAAAGGGGATTTATTTGTTAAGTGTGCCTGGGAAAGTCTTTGGCAGATTTCTGATTGAAAGACTATGAGAGGTGACAATAAGTAAAATTTAAGAATGTATTGTCGAAGGCTTTCACGGCCGGAGTTCGATGGTTGTTGTGGGTCTTCCGGGCTGTGTTCCAGAACACGGCCACACAGCCCGGAAGACCCACAACAACCACCAAAATTTAAGAACTTTAAGAAATCTGTACAGTCCAGATTTTTGCTCTTTAGCCAGACATTGAGAAATATATTTGTTGATTTAAAGAAAGTGTGTGATGAAGTGGATGTAATTAATTATGGAATGTTTTGTGTGAATATGATGTGAAAATGGGTTACTATGTGTGATAAAATTAGTGGTATATAATGAAGTAAAGTCACTGAAAATAAATTAAATGTTTAGTGAATGGTTCAACTCTGAACAGTATGTGTGATGTGCCTTTTGCTGTTTAAGCAATTTATAGATAAATGTATATGGATTTTCAATATGGAACTGACAATTACTATGTCAGAGTTCAGGTAATTTGTTTTACAGGGAATGAATGAATGGTTGCAAGTTATTTGCAATAGCAAAAATACTAGAAGAGGCATAAATTATATTCATGTTCATATATAGAGGAAAAATCTTAGAATCTTAACACAGAAAAGTGTTTTTTGTTTCTGTAGTTTTTTGCTGAAGTTATAAAATAATTGGCTGTTGTGGGTCTTCCGGGCTGTGTGGCCGTGTTCTGGAAGTTGTGGTTCCTAACGTTTCGCCAGCATCTGTGGCCAGCATCTTCAGAGGGCAGGAGCACAGATAGAAGCAAAATCTCTGTGATTTTCTCTATCTGTTTTTTCTCTATCTGTGCTCCTGCCCTCTGAAGATGCTGGCCACAGATGCTGGCGAAACGTTGGGAACCACAACTTCCAGAACACGGCCACACAGCCCGGAAGACCCACAACAGCCATTGAACTCCGGCCGTGAAAGCCTTCGACAATACATATAAAATAATTCTTTCTCTTGACATCAGTAGGTTTATTATGTATCGTTTGTTATGTCAGTGAAGGAAATTTGAAAAGATCTGTTGGTGTTAACAGCGTCAGAGTGGATTTCTCAGCCAAATAATACTTGTTTACGTTTATCTTTGCAGATAATGATTCCACATGAGAATCGAACCAGTGAATCTATGTACAACAAAATGAACATATCAGAACTCAGCACCATGATCCCGCAGGTTGGAAAACAACTTTGATAATGCATGATTGGACTGGATATTTACCTTTCCAGACTGAAACTGCTTTAGATGTGCATGAGGTGCAATTTAAATTAAAATAGTTAAAACATATGTTCACAATAATCTTAAATACAGCTATGTTTTTATTAAAGGTTCAAAATATTTGCAATGTGGGTGAACTTCAGCTTTGCACTCAGGTGAAAACTTGTAAATTATTCAGCTTTTTATTTTAGTAAGAGCCAAAAGCTAAACATTTATATATCTTTCAGTTCGACTGGCTGGCATATATCAAGAGGGTGATAGACACTAAACTCTATTCTGACCTGAAAGACATTGATGCTTCAGAGAATGTGGTCATCCGAGTGCCCCAGTATTTTAAAGATTTATTCAGGATACTAGAAAGAGAAAGGAAAAAGTAAGGATTTCTCATTGTCTTTTTTTTTCTTTTTTCTGTTGGACTTTCAGAACAATGTGTTGGTTCCTGGTGCACTTTGAAGTTTCATACCAAGAAATAATATACAACTGCAGAAGTCTTTCAGTTTATCATGGGACTGGGTTGTGCAATGCCAACAAAGTTATGTGAATGACATAGACAAAAATGCTGGTAGAGTTGAAAGGAAGCTTGCAATTTTTTTCCTTTTCAAGACCAAAAGAGAAATTTTAAAAGCTATCATATAAGGATTGGTCCACTAGCTTTGCAGAAACAATTGCATTATATATAGTAAAAACACATGACTATAATTTAGATAATATTACTGTCAGAACAGCTTTCCCTAACTTGAGAGCCTCCATATGTGGTAGAGTGCAGGTCCCATAAATGCTAGCCAATATAATTCAATGTGATGGACTCTGTTATTCATTTGGGAAAGAAATAAGGAGAAAAAGAAGGAGTAAAAGAACCATTTCATGAGAACATGAAGAAGCAGTAGCTTCTGACTGATTCCAAATTCTTCTTTTCAAATCCATACATGCTACTACTTTTTAATTGTTTAAAAATGAATTTAAACCAATACAAATGGTAATAAAGTTGATACAAATATCAACAGTTGCAAAGAAAAGAACAGCATTTCATTTTATTTAAACTAATGCCACAAAAAACACATTGCAAAAATTAGATAAACAAGACAGCAAAAACTTTAAAAAGGAGAAAAAAGTGGAAAGAAGAAAGAGAAAAAAAACGACTAAATAAATAAATAAATTCCTTTTTAGTTCATGATTTAAAAAAGAAACAAAACAAAAACACCTTTCTTGCTATTTTTAAATAAAAGCATCAATTTCTAATGAGCTCTACAATCAGATCTTAATTTCCTTCTCAATAGACCCAACTATGTTAGATTGACTTAAGTATTGGCAGTATCATTAGATTCCTACCTTAGTTAGAACTAGAATTTGCCAGGACTCCAAAGGTATTGAATAATAATAATTCTCAAATTAAGCCCACAATAGTATATATTGAATATTATTATTATTATTATTATTATTATTATTATTATTATTATTTATTCAATTTATCCCCGCCCATCTCCCCGAATAGGGGACTCTGGGCGGTTTACAGAATAGCAAAAGTAATATAATTTACATCACAGTTGAACCTTGGTATACTCCTTATTTTTATAATTGTTTCCATGAGACATTTGAGGTGGAAAATGATGGGTCATCATCCTGAGTTTTGCCCTTCCCTAAAATAAGTTGGTTTGCAATTATAGCTTGAGCCATCTGATGCTCTTTGTTCTTCAGGAATCTTATAGCAATAAATCAATTCTTGTTTGTAACATCTTGAAACCAAGCTGATGGATTAATAAGATTACCTTGCTCCTGGACACTGGGTCAGTATGACCTCTTGCTTCCATCTGGCTCTATCAAAGCAATAGTATTCTGTATTAAAACTGATGAAGCCAGAATGCATTGTTCCACATCAGGCAAGATAAAAGCGAGTTGATTCTCACCAAATTTTGCACATTTCCCCCTTTTTTCTTTTTGATATATAGAAAGTGAATGCAGCTGTTTCTACATATAGGCGCTGAATAGAAATTGAAAGTCAGAAAAGTCCACATGTCCATTAAGGCTAAGTATTAATGAGACTATATTGTAGCTCTCTTTGGACTGTACTTCAGAAATCTACTGGAAGTGCTCAACTATTTTAAAAACTCTCTCCTCCCCTAAACAAGCACACTGAGAGAAAATATCATGTTCAAGCTTTCCCAATGAGATGCTACAGTATTTTCTAGGCTTAGTAGAATTTTGAGTTAGAGGATGGAATATTCAAATACACAACAAACCACACACTTTATTGAAAGATGGTGGTGTTGTGCCATTTGGTAGAGGTGAGGTAAGTCTCTTGATTGTTTCTATGTCTACCAATAAGCTGCCTGAAAGGCCATAGGCCAGAGGTTCCCAAACTTTCTCTGTTCATGGCTCCCTTAGTGTTGCAAAGATATGATGTTGCAAAACCTGGCTTTGTAAATGGACATCCTGTGGTGCCTCGGTGAGTTCACTGTGGTGCCCCCAGGTGTCTCAGCACACAATTTGGGAAGTGCAGCCAGAGGCAGTTCATATACAGAATTTCACTCATTTGAATAATCCTCAAAATAATTTAATAAAGAAGCAAAGCCAAAGATCAAAAGATATCTAAAAGTATTGATTCTGTTCTCTCAGGCTCAGTTTTTAAAAATGCTTGCCTATTTGTGATGTTTAATTGCTTAACATCCTTTATATACCGTATGTCATTTAGCCTTAAAATGATCTTGTAATATAAGTCATTATTCATAGTGTTATACTTAAGATGTTGCAGTATTATGTTGCAGCATTAGACAAACAGTAGAGGCATTAAATTTCTGTTTTATCAGACTTAATTTTTTAGGGTTTATATTGATCTTGTGATAGCATTGATTCAGTTATTAACTGTCCAGAATAATGCAGGTTACACTGAAAGAACAGAGCAACATCTTTTCTAATAAACAATATTCTTACTATAATTTCTTTACTCCTTGGAATTTGTTGTTGTTTATTCGTTCAGTCGTTTCCGACTCTTCGTGACTTCATGGACCAGCCCACGCCAGAGCTTCCTGTCGGCCGTCACCCTCCCCAGCTCCCCAATGGTTGAGTCCGTCACCTCCAGAATACCATCCATCCATCTTGCCCTTGGTCGGCCCCTCTTCCTTTTGCCTTCCACTTTCCCTAGCATCAGCTTCTTCTCCAGGGTATCCTGTCTTCTCATTATGTGGCCAAAGTACTTCAGTTTTGCCTTTAATATCATTCCCTCAAGTGAGCAGTCTGGCTTTATTTCCTGGAGTATGGACTGGTTTGATCTTCTTGCAGTCCAAGGCACTCTCAGAATTTTCCTCCAACACCACAGTTCAAAAGCATCTATCTTCCTTCGCTCAGCCTTCCTTATGGTCCAGCTCTCGCAGCCATAGGTTACTACAGAGAATACCATTGCTTTAACTATGCGGACCTTTGTTGTCAGTGTGATGTCTCTGCTCTTAACTATTTTATCAAGATTTGCCATTGCTCTCCTCCCAAGAAGTAGATGTCTTCTGATTTCCTGGCTGCAGTCAGCGTCTGCAGTAATCTTTGCGCCTAGAAATACAAAGTCTGTCACTGCCTCCACTTTTTCTCCCTCTATTTGCCAGTCATCAATCAAGCTCGTTGCCATAATCTTGGTTTTTTTGAGGTTTAACTGCAACCCAGCTTTTGCACTTTCTTCTTTCACCTTCGTCATAAGGCTCCTCAACTCCTCCTCGCTTTCAGCCATCAAAGTGGTATCATCTGCATATCTGAGATTGTTAATGTTTCTTCCAGCGATTTTAACTCCAGCCTTGGATTCCTCAAGCCCAGCATGTCGCATGATGTGTTCTGCGTACAGGTTGAATAGGTAGGGTGAGAGTATACAACCCTGCCGTACTCCTTTCCCAATCTTAAACCAGTCCGTTGTTCCGTGCTCTGTCCTTACCGTTGCTACTTGGTCGTTATACAGATTCCTCAGGAGGCAGACAAGATGACTTGGTATCCCCATACCACCAAGAACTTGCCACAATTTGTTATGATCCACACAGTCAAAGGCTTTAGAATAGTCAATAAAACAGAAATAGATGTTTTTCTGAAATTCCCTGGCTTTCTCCATTATCCAGCGGATATTGGCAATTTGGTCTCTAGTTCCTCTGCCTTTTCTAAACCCAGCTTGTACATCTGGCAATTCTCGCTCCATGAATTGCTGGAGTCTACCTTGCAAGATCTTCAGCATTACCTTACTGGCATGTGAAATAAGTGCCACTGTTCGATAGTTTGAACATTCTTTAGTGCTTCCCTTTTTTGGTATGGGGATATAAGTTGATTTTTTCCAATCTGATGGCCATTCTTGTGTTTTCCAAATTTGCTGGCATATGGCATGCATCACCTTGACAGCATCATCTTGCAAGATTTTAAACAGTTCAGCTGGGATACCGTCGTCTCCTGCTGTCTTGTTATTAGCAATGCTTCTTAAGGCCCATTCAACCTCACTCTTCAGGATGTCTGGCTCTAACTCACTGACCACACCGTCAACGCTATCTCCAATATTATTATCCTTCCTATACAGATCTTCCGTATATTCTTGCCACCTTTTCTTGATCTCTTCTGCTTCTGTTAGGTCCTTACCATATTTGTTTTTGATCATACCCATTTTTGCCTGGAATTTACCTCCGATGTTTCTAATTTTCTGGAAGAGGTCTCTTGTCCTTCCTATTCTATTGTCTTCTTCCACTTCCGCACATTGCTTGTTTAAAAATATTTCCTTATCTCTTCTGGCTAACCTCTGGAATTTTGCATTTAATTGGGCATATCTCCCCCTATCACTGTTGCCTTTTGCTTTCCTTCTTTCTTGGGCTACTTCCAGTGTTTCAGCAGACAGCCATCTTGCCTTCTTGGTTTTCTTTTTCTTTGGGACGTTTTTTGTTGCCGCCTCCTGAACAATGTTGCGAACTTCTGTCCATAGTTCTTCTGGGACCCTATCTACTAAATCTAGTCCCTTAAATCTATTCTTCACCTCCACTGCATATTCCTTAGGAATATTAGTGAGCTCATATCAAACTGATCTGTGGGTCTTCCCTATTCTCTTTAGTCTGATTCTAAATTTTGCAATAAGAAGTTCGTGATCTGAACTACAGTCAGCTCCAGGTCTTGTTTTTACCGACTGTATAGATGTCCGCCACCTTTGGCTGCAAAGGATGTAGTCAATCTGATTTCGGTGTCGACCATCTGGTGAAGTCCATGTATAAAGTCGTCTTTTAGGTTGTTGGAAGAGAGTGTTTGTTATGCACAGTGAGTTGTCTTGGCAAAATTCTATCAGCCTATGTCCTGCTTCATTTTGTTCTCCCAGACCATGCTTGCCTGTAATTCCAGGTGTCGTCTGACTACCCACCTTAGCATTCCAGTCTCCTGTAATGAAAATAACATCTCTTTTTGGTGTATTATCCAGTAGGTGCTGCAGATCCTCATAGAACTGATCTACTTCTGCTTCTTCAGCATCTGTGGTTGGGGCGTATATTTGGATCACTGTGATGTTAAATGGCTTACCCTGAATTCGAATTGAGATCATTCTATCGTTTTTTGGATTGTATCCAAGCACTGCTTTAGCCACTTTATTATTAATTATGAAGGCTACTCCATTTCTTCTGTGGTCCTCTTGTCCACAGTAGTAGATCTGGTGGTCATCTGATGTGAAGTGGCCCATCCCAGTCCATTTCAGTTCACTGACACCTAAAATGTCTATATTTAATCTTGACATCTCACCAATAACCACATCCAATTTGCCCTGGCTCATAGATCTTACATTCCAGGTTCCTATGGTGTGTTGATCTTTAGAACATCGGATTCGTCGTTCACCACCAGCACCGTCGGCCGCTAGCCGTCCTTTCGGCTTTGAGCTAGCTGCGTCATCACATCTGGGGCTAGTTGAACGTATCCTCTGTTCCTCCCCAGTAGCATTTTGACCATCTTCCGACCTGGGAGTCCCATCTTCCGATGGTATACCGACATATCTTTGGTTGTACTGATCCATTTAGTTTTCATGGCAAGAATACTGGGGTGGGTTGCCATTACCTTCCCCAGGGATCGTATTTAGTCTGACCTCTCTGCCACAACCTACCCGTCTTGGGTGTCCCTTCACGGTTTAGCTCATGGTTTCATTGAGGTGCTCAAGCTCCAGCACCACGACAAGGTAACAATCTCCTTTGCTGGAGATCGAATTGGAATTACAGTATATATTTGTTTCCAGTATGTAACATGCCATTAAGAAACTAATTTCTGAGCCTTTCTGAAGCTTATACAGCTAAAACAATCAAGACAGTGCTTATTTAATCAGTATTTTTGTTTTTAGTGTCCATAAAATTTTTATCAATATGATTAATCAATTAACACTACAGTAATAAATATAAAAGTTATTAAAAGGAAGGCTGGGTGACTTTGGGCCAGTCACTCTCTCTCAGCTCAACCCACCCCACAGGGTTGTTAGACCATTAGTCTAAGGCTAAATCCCAATTCAGAATACTCAAAAGGAAAATGTCATCACTCATTCACATGATGGCAATTATGATGCAATCTCTTCAGTCTAATGTTTTTGTCAATTCATACTTTGCTTGTTAATTTCTAAGGTGAAGCTATTATTGTAGTGGAAAAGAAAGTAAAAAAAATATTTATGTATCAATTTACAGCATTGGCTGTACATTAGAACACATAGATCTAGCCATTCTACATTTGATGTATCTACTTTGACAGGACTATTGCCAACTATCTGGTATGGAGAATGGTTTATTCAAGAATATTCAACCTCAGCAGACGTTTTCAGTATAGGTGGCTGGAATTTTCAAGGGTAAGTGTGAGAAGTCAGTATCCATGTTATCCATGCCTATAAAACCAGTGACAGCATTTGATAGCCATATTTCATGAATGACTGTAATTCCATCTAGGCAGCCTGAACCAAAAGCTTTTGTAGAGATCAATGAATACTGAAGTCCTAACATTTCCCAGATCAATGGGATTTGGATCCTGACAGCAATTGGACTTTTTAAAAAGGAATCTTAGAGTTTGTTTGTTTGTTTATTTATTTATTTATTTATTTATTTATTTGAAAATTTGATATGGCCACCCATATTATATAAAATCACTCGAGGTGGCTAACAACCAGATATATAAATAACAGAACACACAAAGTCAAAAATTCTTACACACCACCAGGTGCCACAATGCTCCCATCTCAAGAACACGAATGCTGGGCTCACCTCCTATGCTGGCCCAATGCTTGAGGGAAAAGCCAGGTTTTAGTGGCCTTCCAGAAAACAAGGAGGGTAGGGGTGCTCTGTATTTCAAGGGGAGCCCATTTCATAGGGTAAGCACAGCTACAGAAAAGGCTGCACAGGAAATTAATATATCATCCTTTTAATAGCATATTATTGCTCTGAGGCTAGGTTTTGCTTCTCCAAAAGTTGGTAGATGGAAAATAGAGGAACAACCTTAATTGTGCAGTATCAGTAATGTACCATATAAAACTGGAAAGTTTCTAATTGTGGGGAAATTATTGATATTTCTAAGATATGCTTACTTACGTTCCACTTTGAGCTGGATAGCATATGGTCTGGTTTTCCTGAAACATGTTGCAGTGATTAGCAATTATAGATGATGCAGGACTTTTGTGGTCTATTGCAATTTAAAAAACCAAAAATAACTATATCAACAACTATAGCAACTGGAGCAACAGTGCTGGATGAAAAATAGATTGAACCTGACCCTATGCCAGTTTTGCAGTGTAAAATATCAACTGTGTGGAAAGCTAATATATACAGTACAAAAACATGCAATAACTATAGGGAGGATTTTGATAAGAAAGAATCCAAATTTGGACTCTCAGAAATGTGTCTCTGCTTTGATTTTTTGCACAACGTGGTGGGTCTTGATCTGATTCAGTAAGGCAATTTTTGGTCTTTAAAAAAAATGCTATTCAATCTTGAGTCTGGTCATGATTTGTAAGATGAAGGCATGATGGTGGCTCATGGGAATTGTAACAATAATTGTTTCAAGTGACCAATGAAAAATAAAAACCACCTCTAAACTATAAAGGATATGACTTTTCTGGCATAGTGAGGCTGTTCTAATTGTACTGTGAAGCCATTTACTTTCTTGGCCATGCATGGATCATAGAGCCTTACATGGTTCCACTACAGAGATGAAGCTAATGTATTACCTTCACATCGTTCATTAGTCTTCACATAGATTTTGTTAGTCCTTCACAGGGATTTTAATGTTTAACAATTTTACTATCATTTTTTATTATCATGGCTTACATTTATACCAAATAAATGGAAAGTTAGACTCTCTAATTAAAATATCAAAATGGCAAAGCTCACTTATGCTGGAGAATAATTGGGGTTAGAAGTAGAGTAGGATATCTCAGAAGTTGTTGTTGGCATTAATATATTATTATTATTATTATTATTATTATTATTATTATTATTATTATTATATTGTAGATAGTGCTCTGATTAGTGCTCACATTAGATAGTGCTCACACCATTAAAATCAAGATTTTTCTAACTTACCCATAATTTATAAATCTTAACCCAAACAGGTAATTCAAGGAACAGCATCCCTATTGCCTCAATGGGATAAATGTGTAAACTTTGTAGAAAGTGCTCTCCCATATGTTGTTGGCAGAATATTTGTAGAACTACATTTCCAAGAAGACAAGAGAGAAATGGTAGGTTTTAGTTTATTTTGTTTTGTTTTGTGTATATTTTTCTATTTTTTATTAATGCTTTCTTTAGCCATTTTTTAATAATTTTTTTAGGATATATATTTTATAACATACTATTAAAATGATAGATCTATTAATGTTTAGATAAATAAACATGTCATTACTGTAATAGGGTTTTATTGTAATAGGGTTTTATAGATTATACTATAATTGTCTAAATTTATAGTTTTATTCCATACAACAACAACCTATGTATAATTGTATTTAATTGATTAGTGTGATTTTAATTGTTATTTTATTAATTTTAAGTTGCTGGTCATTGACAGAATAAACAAAGAAATTCATTCATTCATTCAATCTTGACATCTCCCCAATAACCACATCCAATTTGCCCTGGCTCATAGATCTTACATTCCAGGTTCCTATGGTGTGTTGATCTTTAGAACATCAGATTCGTCATTCACCACCAGCACGGTCGGCCGCTAGCCGTCCTTTCAACTTTGAGCTAGCTGCGTCATCACATCTGGGGCTAGTTGAACTTATCCTCTGTTCCTCCCCAGTAGCATTTTGACCATCTTCCGACCTGGGAGTCCCATCTTCCGATGGTATACCGATATATCTCTGGTTGTACTGATCCATTTAGTTTTCATGGCAAGAATACTGGGGTGGGTTGCCATTACCTTCCCCAGGGATCGTATTTAGTCTGACCTCTCTTCCATGACCTTCCCGTCTTGGGTGTCCCTTCACAGTTTAGCTCATGGTTTCACTGAGGTGCTCAAGCTCCAGCACCACAATAAGGTAACGATCTCCTTTGCTGGATTTTATAGATATATGCAACCTTAAAAAAATTGACAAGAGTCGCAGAACTAAGACACTGAATTTGGAGTCACATCTCTGTGAACACTGAACAGAGTATAAGACAAGGTAGTAGGATGTCCCTTTGCCTATCTACGATGCTTGATAGAATGTTTATCATAAATCATAAAATGGATGGAGGTATTCTAAGATACACAAATGCTTGTAGAAAGGTAGTGGATCGTGTATGGCCTGTGGCAAGGAATGACTTATTGTCACAAGAAGCAAAACTGCTGTGTTTCTGCTCACTTGTTATATGGAAGTGAGAGTTGTGTCACAAGAAACATAAAATTATGTTGAATGGGGCACTTAAACAAGTAAAATAAATGGGTTAAGAATGGTTGATGACTGAATGTGGATTGAATACAAAAGTGAGTGACCACTGTGAAAGAAAGACTTTGAGGTGGCTTGGTTATATAGAGAGAATGAAGGAGATCAAACTTCAAACTCAAAAATGAAGAAAGTATGTGTGGGTATGAAAGGGGTGTGGTGGCTCAGCGGGTAAGACGCCAGGCTTGTCGATTGGAAGATTGCAAGTTCGGAAGTTCGAATCCCTAGTCCCGCATGACGGAGTGAGCTCCTGCACTAGCCCCAGCTCTTGCCAACCTAGCAATTCGAAAGCATGCAAATGCAAGTAGATTAATAGGTACCACTTTGGTGGGTAGGTAACAGCGTTCTACGTGTGTCATGCTGGCCACATGACTGTGGAAGCATCTTTGGACAACGCTGGCTCTTCAGCTAAGAAACGGAGATGAGCACCGGTCCCTAGAGTTGGACACGACTGCACAAATGTGCGGGGGGAACCTTTACCTTTACCTTTTTATGTATGGGTTGAGAGGAAGGGGAAGGCTGAAAAAATTCTGGCTGGCTGCAGTGAATGAGGTCCTGAAAAGAGAAAGTTGTAAAGTTTAAAGAACAAAAGGCAGCATATGAGGTGGTCAATGGATATGATGTACGCAAGTATAGAAAGGTATTGTGAATAGTGTTGGTGCAAGACTGACTCGAAGGCACACACACACAAAATAGTTTTAGCTATGTTTCCTTTTCTTTTTTCCTATGTTATGCTTTTAACTTCTTTTGCTTAATAGTTCTTACTCCTTTATTGTGTTTTGCATAATGTTGCTTAGTGGACCAGGGAATAGTGTGATGGGTGTGTAGGTATTGGAATGTTAGCTCTGGTTGAATATAGGCATAACCCAAAATGTCCTGTAGGGAAAAAAACCCTCGAAGAAGAATACTGTAAATCAAACCTTGAATGAACTGACCAGTGTGAACTGACCATCCTATGCATGCTTATCCTATAAAGGTTAAGTCCAATCTTGTACATGTCTCCTTGTGAGTAAATCTTACTGAAATGTTGGATTTTAATATGAATATGTATAATATGTAAATAAATACACTGGTTTATTTCATTTTTAAAGTGTTTTTTCCCCATTTCCTTAGCTTGTCTATCATGTTTCAGCTGCTTAGACATTATGAAATGATGGAATATCCACATCCCCTCAGTCATAGATGCCTGTTGCTAAACAAATAATTTATTATGGCGTTCTCAAATGTAGTCATTGATGAACTCATGCCCTGGGTGTCATCTTGTCTTTATTCTTCGTTCAAAGAGATATTATTTGTGATCTAAATATAGCAATATTGTTGACCTACAGTCTAGGCAGCCCGAATGGCTGCGCCTGAACAATTTCGATAACAGCTCTGAGGGTATGAGTACATTCTTCCTCTTACCACTATTGCTGCAGCTGCGCATAAAAATCAGAATATACCCCAGAGTCCAATTGTAGAACCTAGAATATGAACTGGCAACCTCCAAGTTCAGGGAGTTCAGCTCATTAGTGCACTAAGTTAATTGAAACATTGCCTTGCCATCAATATTCTCTGAGTTAACTTATTCCCCAGGATGCAGTTTACTCTTGATTGTTGAATGCTCAGCCATATTCTGTGTTAAATCTGTACTGACTTCCATATTGAGCCAAAATAATGTGATATTAAAAAGACGGTAATGAATCATAAAAATGAGATGCTACAAGTCCCTTAGGTCATTTAGAGAAGGACATTCTTTTTCTACATAGATCAATATCAAAACTCTATTTCAGCCAGCACTTTCTAGGGTGGTAGTTGAACTGAAACAAAAACAGCAGTGTTGTAGCACAAATATTATTTGTTATAATATTAATTTTCTGTAATGAAAGTTTAACACAATAATGTTAATCTAAACCCAATTCTCAGGTTTAAGCGAAAGTAGAAGTTTCATCTACGACTTACTCCATTCTTTCATATTTGAGTATAATTTTCCAATATTTATTTTCACATTTCAGATTGATATTTAGGGCAAAATCTGCCTGTCATACTTTTACATAATTTCCTTTCAACCCAAATGCATTTCATAATAAACCTGTATTTTTATCAGTCTTAGACAGTTTTTTTTACTTTGATGTTCTGATTTCTTAGAACTGAAATCAAAGATTGGCAATAAACCCAGGGTAAAAACATGGGAGCTGAAATACAAAACACCTTTAGGACACTAAAAATGGGGCATAGGACAAAGAATAGAGGAAAAGTAAAGTGCATTATGGACTCTGAAGGTCATACAGACATATTATTCTAAGCCAGGTCTTATTCTAGAATTGAACAGGCAATGTTGTTTGCTGGGAACTGGTTGAGCAAAATGATGCAGATATGAATGTATAACCAAATGCACAACTGCATCCACACTGGCAATTTGCACAGAAGCATCCTGTGGTATTGGATTGAAAACAGCACATGTTTGTCAAGTTCTTATTGGAGATGTTTCCTGCAGATGGAAGAGCTCACTGAAGGAATTCGATGGGCCTTTATAGACATGTTGGAAAATGAAAATGACTGGATGGATTTGGATACAAAAAGAAAAGCTATTGAAAAGGTAAGGATACTGAAATATATATGAATGTATAGCAAGAAAAAGAACTGAAAATAGGATTGGATGTTTATTGCAAAATTCTATGATTCTTATCTTGCATTTGGTTAAATCTTCTTTATACTTGTCATGGTAGCTCTTTGATTCTTCATTTTGCATTTAAACAAAACAAGTTAATAAATATATTTAAATAAACTGTTTACCCTGGGAGATATACTATTACTACATGGCTGAAGACTTCTCTTCTTATGTTCTTTAATTCCTGAAAATGGATTGGAATTACTGGATTGCCCCTTATGGTACTTCTGTGATTAAAGCATAGTTTTCAATTATTTTATTTGTTTATTGTTTATAACATTTGTATTCCTTTTAAAAATCTGGAAATGGTTTACAGTAAAATATATTTGAGTCATGGCACCTGATATCTTACTTATATTGTCAATACAAGTTAAATACAGTTTCTGCTGAATAGAATTTATTACAGTGCAATATGTTTAACTACTGTATATAAAAGAATAATGCTTATCACTGTATTTTATTTATTTATTTATTTAATTTATATGACTGCCCATCTCCCCCCAACGGGGAACTCTGGGCGGTTTACAACAAAAAAGAATTAAAACAGAACATACAATATAAAACATCAATTCATACAATTAATAATAAATAATTATAAAAATAAAATCCAGATGGATGAAAGAATAATAAAGGGAGAACTTTTTAGGATTAAGGGACAAGCCACCCCCATGAGGAACTATCCCTTCCTCCTTCCCATGCCAGGCGGCAGAACCAGGTCTTCAGATCTTTCCTAAAGGTCGGGAGGGAGGAGATCTGTCTCAACTCTGGGGGCAAGGTGTTCCACAGTGTAGGAGCAACTACAGAGAAGGCCCGTCTCCTAGACCCCATCAGGTGACACTCTTTAATTGATGGGGCTCGTAGCAGGCCCTCCCTGAATGATCGGGTGGGGCGGGTCGATAATATGGGGATAAGACGGTCCCTCAGGTATTCTGGCCCCATGCCATGTAGGGCTTTAAAGGTGATAACCAACACCTTGAATTGTACCTGGAAGCAAACCGGCACCCAATGTAGCTCGCGGAGCAGTGGTGTTACATGTGCAGATCTTGGTGCACCCAAAATTGCTCGCGCGGCCGCATTCTGCACCAGCTGTAGCTTCCAGATAGTTTTCAAGGGTAGCCCCATGTAGAGCGCATTGCAGTAATCTACATGGGAGATGACGAGAGCATGAGTGACTGTCCGGAGGGCATCAGCAGAAATACAGTTTCTGCTGAATAGAATTTATTACAGTGCAATATGTTTAACTATATAAAAGAATAATGCTTATCACTGTATAGCTTATCTTATGTAGAAGAATCAAATTTAAAATTTCAATTTAAGATGGTGTGGGAAATCTTAAGGCTAGGGTTGACATGTAATATTTTTTGGGATGGCTGGGGGCCAGTGTGTGTATGGAGATAATGCAAAGTAGGAAGGTGTGTGTGTGTGTGTGTGTGTGTGTGTTTCTGTGGACTGGTTGTCAAGTCTATGTTAAGACACACATTACAGTTTTTAATATTTTCCATTAAGACTGGCATAAAACTACTGTATGCCACCACTTTTCAGCAACTGTGATTAAAGGTTTAGGGGACTGTGTGCATCCCTGAAGCCTCATGTTATCTGTAATTTAGAAGTACCAACCTAATTGTCTCAAGTATTTTCAATCAGAAACTATGGTGCACATGATGCTTAGCTCATGAAATTAAATATATACCAAACTCATTACTTTTGTTTAACCTTTTCTGGTTCTTCAGTAGTTCCTAAAAATTCTCCTTTATTCTGTCAAGCTTTTTACTGATAACATAAGTTTTATATTTTTTTTAATGAAAGTTGTTGTTATGGTTGTTGTTCAATTGCTTCCAACCCTTTGTGACCTGATGGAAATAATTTCCAGTGTTGTCTGTTGGTATCTGCTAGTCTGAGTTCTTGTAAGCTCGTGTTTGTGCAATCAGTGATATTGTAGTTATCTAGCCATTCTTTCTTTGTTTCAATCTTAATAGTTTTACCATAACAATTATGCATTCTATTCAATGATATTATTAGTTACCATTTTTTTCACTAAAAACATGATAATGAAGATGATGATAATTGCTTCACCTTTGTTATCTAAAAATAGAACTTAATGGCTCTCATCTGCAATAAGAACAACCCCACTCTAAGATCTGCATGATCTTCCTTCATATATTTCTGTTAAAGTAGGAAGAAAACTCCAAAAACAAACTCACTGTGCCTTTATTTGACTCCTTGTTGGCAACTATGGCAGACTGGCCTGTTGGTGTGGGGAAACGTACTCTTGACTGCCACAGTATCTTTCCACATGAGTCTTCTTTTATGTGAAGCAGCCTTCAAACACTTGATCTTCCAGGAAGCACATATGTTGCCTAACAGCTTGAAATCAGCTTTTGATACATAATGTTTTCAATATTTTGTGTGACATAAGGAAAATATGCATCTATGAATGTATATTCACAGATTTCAGGGGGATTCTTGGAGTCTTTATTTTATAATCCTTCATTTTAAGCTTTCATAGGAAACTCATCCAAATGCTAAGCATAAGGCAATATGACACTTTAAAAAACACTTGAACAGTCAGAAGCAGAGGGGAAGAAATTGTCTCTTCTCCTTATTTGATTGGATTGGTAGAAGTGGCTTGCAAATACTTTTCATGAGGGCACTGAAACAGAGGCTGCATCTGAATCATTCCCAGGTTATGATGAGATAAAAACAGGTGGGATTTGATTTTCTACTCTTCCATTAAAAAAAGAAAAGAAAAGAAAAGAAAAGAAAAGAAAAGAAAAGAAAACTTCAGAGTTCTTAGATGAAAAAAAATATACTTCAGGTCTTTTAAGATGATACAAATGTGAAAATTTATTGAATTCTCCAGGATTCACTTAAGATATTTCAATTAGTCGGTATTGGAGGACAGAAAGGCCTGGCGTGTTGTGGTCCATGAGGTCACAAAGAGTCAGACACGACTAAATGACTAAACAACAACAACAAAAAAAGAACTTACTCAAAGCAGCAGCAGCAGGAGCAACTGGTTCATTTTGAAGGCCAGAAAAACAACAATAAAAAAATTCTGAGTAAATGCTGAATCAAATTTAGTAACATTGTTAGGAGGCTGTGATTTACAGTATGATAATAGCCATATTTATGTTTCCTATATCTGCAAATAAAAGACTGAGAAAAAATTCAGTGGCAAAGATAGTGTAGATAGGTTTACACATTACGCACAATAATTATAAGTGTTGTTTGATTTATGGCTTAACATGTACACATGTCCAACTGATTGAGGTTAATACAACAAGCCATGAAATAAAACATGGGTTAGTGCAATCAGTAAATAGCCAAATGCCAAGTGAAAAATGTCAACAGTAAGGGTTGCCTAACAGAATGTTCTTTAAGAGGCCACTGGGAAAAAATATTCCTCAAATAAGCCCTGTGACTGCTCCACTGCCCCACTGTAACTTTAATGAATAATGGGGTTGAGATCTTTAATACTTTATGGAACTGTCATGTGATAAGTACCTAGAAACATTAAAATAAGGTAATCAACACAAAACTATCTTTTGCTTTTGTTTTGCTACAATTCCCATTGCAAATATAACATAGCCCAGTCATAATGTTTACCTTTAGACAGAGAAATGTACAGGAAAATGTAGTAATCATCTTCAGCTTGGTATTCTAATTTTAAGACCTTTATGGCCTGGCTTTGAGATGACTTGTTCAATGTAGCTACATCGCCTGAGATAACACCTCATACCAACTGTTTTATAGTGGAGGAGCTGTTAGCTGCTGCTTCTGCTCAAGCTGGTAGGCTGGCTCAGCACAGGCAGCTCCAAGCTTTTGACTTGATGGCCACCTACGGACTTTTTTGGACAGCTTCTTAATGGGCAGCAGAGGGCAGCAGTAGCACACTAATTAGCCCTGGGCAGCTCAGGTAAAATGTTGAACTGTACATTGTGAGAGAGTCCCTAGGCAAACATTTGGTCAGAACCATACTATGTCAGTAATATTGTGGAAAATATAAATGGTAGTTTTCTAAGTGAGCCACAGAGGGTTGGGGGTCGGCAAAGCCAAGGTCAAATTTCAGTTTTGCTGTAACCCTTGGGCTCTGGCATCTGGCTAATGACACTACATGCTGATAGTTCTGACATCCAGTAAATACTTATACTAGAAACACTGACATTACCAGCTCTTAAATTGGAACAATTACCAGCTAATTGGAGACTCTGCAATGTGTGCTTTCAAATTGTTTTTTTTTGCTTTGTTCCAGGAAGAATGTTTGAGGAATTTATTTGTTAGATTTATGTCCTATCTTTTGTTCAGAGGCTCAAGGCACCATACATAGTGCTCCCTCCTCCCATTTCCTCCCACCATAGGAACTCTGTGAGGTGTGAGGTAAGTTGGGCTGAGAGTGACTGATCCAAAGTCACCCAGTGAGATTCTGTGGCTGAAGGTGAACTTGGACATGGGTTTTCCTGGTGCCAGTCTAACACCTTAACTACACTGGCTCTCTGATCTTTATTTACCTATCTAATCCATACTTCCTGATCTATTGTACACATTGGAATGTATCCATCCACTTTTGCATGTCCTGAATGTGTTGACCCAGATACAGATTAAACCAAAATCAATGTGCATTTATTTCAGAATGTTACTTGGAAAAAAATTTTCTCCCTAATTTTTAAAAATGTACATTTTGAAAGAAAATGCAGCATTATGAATATTGAAGAATGGATTGATGAGACAGGCTTATGAGTGAACAGATGCAAAATTGTCATGGATTAAATCAATGTACATGTAGATATTTTTGTTCAAGCTGAAGAGGTTGCTATGCTTTGGATTTCAAGTTTCTTAGCATTATAAGCAGAGGAAAGACAATCGGTTCTCATTAGACCTACCCAACAATGATTAATGGCAAGGGATTATGGAGCTTGAAGGGCAAGGTTGAGAAATGTTGGTGTAGATCTAATCTGATCCTATCTGAACCAGAACCCCATACCAGACTTTATGCAGTTGATTTTCCTTATGAAATCTGATGAACCTCCACTTCAACCTTTTTCTGCTTAACAGGTTTGGCAAATATATAAGAAGAGATTCAAAATACAAAGTTAACAGAACTAGTTATAGATTTTATGCGCAAATACGAAGGGTGTAAGTTTGAGATACTTTTTTCTAACTAATGTGTAATCACCCCATAATTATCAGGATGGAGCTCCAGGTGCTTCCATTGATTGTGGAAAACCCAAGAACAGATGGTCACTACTGTGTTTTTATATACTTTTTTCTTAAATCTTTCCCTCCTTACTTCCTAATTCATAGCTTTCCAAACTGTGTGTCGTGTACACACCTGCAGCTTGAATATGATTTATTATATGTTCCACGACAATCATAAAAATTATTTATAAAATGTCCCTTAATTTAGAAGTGACTGATATGGAATGAGGACTGTCAGGGTATATAAAAGGATGGCCTACCCAACCACTGGAGACATGGCATAATTGTGCTCTCTTGAATGGGAGAATGAGAAAGATTGGTGGATTTTCCCAGAGTTATGCTGCTGCTTCCTATGTGGGTCTATTGAACCCAAAATTTGGGAATAATATTGCAGGATAGACACCACAAATGCTTGCTTCAATTTGGTGAAACTTTAGTGGGATCACCTCACTGAAACAGTTTCATGAATTGAAGAACAACTTCAAGCCAGTAAAATTGGATAAATTTAAATAAGTCATAGACTTTTAAAGCACTTCACAGACAATTTGGAAGCTGCACCTGGTGCAAAATGCAGCTGCCTGCCTAAAACAGGACCAGACCCACTATACTTGTGTCATCCCACTGTTGCAGGAACTGTTTGGTTACTGGTTTACTCCAGGTGCAATTCAAGGTGCTGGTTATAATCTATTATGTCCTATATGGCTTGGGACTTGAGTATTTACAAGACTATCCTGTGTACTCCAGGTAGAATCCACCAGCCTGATATAATCCAGCAGAGAGGGCATGCTATGGGTCTCTGCCCCTGAAAGGTATGTCAGAAGGAAGGCTTTTCTATTGTGCCTCCTTTCAGAAGAGCTTGCCCTTGGGGCAAGGATGCCCCAGTCTCTGCTGCCATTTGTTTTTCTGCAGAGCCTTTGAGGACCAAGAGTGGGGTAGATTTTGTGGAGGAAGTTTTCCTCCTGGGGAGAAGCTACTGCTGTGTTGAATGTTATTTTTGTGGTACTGAGTTTAGTTACCATGTTTTAAATTAATTTTATACTTTACTATGCTTTATGGATGATGTGAGCTTTTCGAGAGTCATGTGACCTAAACAGCATGTACTGTAAGTCCTAGTAATCAAGTAATACAAAAATTGCTTTCCAGCTGCTTATGAGATTGCTACAGATAATACATAATGCCGCAATTTCATTTCCATATACAGAAGGGAATATGGGTGGAGGTGGTTGACCAGTGGGATGGGCTGTGTTAGCCAATTAATGTTCTACTGTGTCTATTGGAGCTCTTTTGGATGACAAGGTTATCATTGCTCTGGGCTTCATTCAAGTTCATCTCATTTCTTTAATGTGGTGAGCCATAAGCTCTAACTTTGCTGGATCTTGTGGTAATGAAATGTTATGTTTCTGGCCTGCCAGTCTTGGAAGTTGAAGTCTGCTCTCTAAATAGGAATCAAGGCTAACCAATCTGGTACCCACTCTTGGGTCAAGCCAATATGCATTCTTGAACCATATCTTACTTTTACATTCTGCTTGATTGGAGCAGGTTTAAGTATCTCAATGAATGAATGGATACCAGGCTAATGTTTATAGGTGTTGGTCTAAATGTCTACTGCTTTTAAATATAGGGGATGGCAAGGCTATGAATGCCATTTCTCTGAGCTAGTTTCTTTTCTCTGTGGCATTGTATCTTAGTGTGCCAGCACTTGCCAGCATCTGACACATCTGTCAACAAGCCACAGTCCTGAGGAGGTCCTTACAAACAAGCTTTGCCAACTCTTCTGGCACACCATAAAACCCAGTGTTTTATGGGCAGCAAAACCATACCACCTCACCAGAGCAAATTAATGGTCTTTATTCCCAGTCATGGCCAGAGGAAGCTAATCTTTGCCAGTGTGTCCTGCCTAGCTTGGCAACCCATCAAATCCAAGCTTTACAAGCCCTTTCTTCAGTTGATGTCAAAACCCTAGAAAAACAGGTAGAAAAGTAAGAGTTTTTATATTTTAATTTTAATTTTAAAAATAGATTAGGGCACTTTCTCCATTTGTCTAAAATACTTTGGCTCAGTGCTGGACACTGCCGTGCTACCTTTTCATCAACTCTACGACATCTACCTTAAGGGACACGACTTTATTGTGGGGAAACTCTTGAAGTTATCCAGCTGGAATTTGGCACAGAGTTAATGTCCTATAAAGGGTCTACCATCCCTGCTATTTTCATCCTACTCTGCTAAAGAATGAAGGAGTTATAGGCATTTTGATGCTTGCCAATTATGATCTGTGAACTATATTTTTTAATCAAATCAGTTTGCCATCAAATATCAAATCACAAACAAATTGTAAAATGTTCCTTTTGAATCTCCAACTTCAATCGAATTACATCTGATTCACACAAGCTTGATATATACAGTACATGTAAATAGTATTCCTAGTGTATGAATAAGATCTTGTTTTAATTATGAATTAAGAATTTATTATCAATTTTATTGATAATAAATCAAAAGTACACGTGATGATGATGATGATGATGATGATGATGATGATGCTATCCGTTCAATCATGTCTGATTCTCGGCAATTCTATGGACCAGCTCTCTCCACTTTTTCCCATCTTGTATAGCTTCTTTTAGTTCTGGATGGTGTTGACTTTGATGGTGTCTAGCCATCGTGTTTTTTGGCGGCCTCATTTCCTTTCACCGCTAATCAATCAATCAATCAATCAATCAATCAATCAATCAATCAAAAGTACATGTAGCAACCATTTTTTTTGAATGGCAGAACTATTTTTTATGTATTAGAAGCATTTGAATTAGATGAGGTATCCCCAGCTGCATTTGCAGTATGAAGATAGTATACTGGATAAATAGATGGAAAGTGGGAGGGAAAGACAATGAACATTGCTGTGAATATCAGTGGATGTGCAGCAGAAAGATCAGCAGGTCTGTGTTGAGAAATCACTAGTAGATTTCTGGGAAGATGGAGGACACCTATTTTACACATGTGCAAAATGGCAGATGGATTTAATAGACATTTGGGCAGGCATGTGTATAGGTTTCAAAACTATCATAAATAGTGTGTGATGCCAGAAAGTTTGGGAATCCCTGAGATTGTTGAAAATTTCCTAAATTCTTGTTCATAATTTCTGTACTTACAAACCTGCATTGTGCTGGAAGTTATTAAACACTCAATTTTGGAGGCCCAAGCTTTGGGTGGGAATAATGGAGTACATTGTGAAGTGTACACCCCAGATCTTGAGCCGCTGGCTTTCAATATTGATTTGAAAAAAAGTTTGGGAAAATGCTACTCTTTAAATATTGTCTTTTTTGTTGTTCAGTCGTTCAGTCGTGTCCGACTCTTCGTGACCTCATGGACCATAGCACGTCAGGCCTTCCTGTCCTCCACTGTCTCTCGGAGTTTACTCAAATTCATGTTCATTACATCGGTGATGCTATCTAACCATCTCATCCTCTGCCGTCCCCTTCTCCTTTTGCCCTCAGTCTTTCCCAGCATCAGGGTCTTTTCCAGTGAGTCCTCTCTTCTCATTAGGTGGCCAAAGTATTTGAGCTTCAGCTTCAGCATCTGTCCTTCCAATGAGCAGTCAGGGTTGATTTCCTTCAGGATTGACTGGTTTGACCTCCTTGCAGTCCAAGGGACTCTCAAGGGTCTTCTCCAGCACCACAGCTCGAAAGCATCAATTCTTCGGCGCTCAGCCTTCCTTATGGTCCAACTCTCACAGCCATACATTACTACTGGAAAAACCATAGCTTTAACTATACGGACCTTTGTCGGCAAGGTGATGTCTCTGCTTTTTAATATGCTGTCTAGGTTTGCCATAGCTTTCCTTCCAAGGAGCAAGCGTCTTTTAATTTCATGGCTGCAGTCACCGTCTGCGGTGATCTTGGAGCCCAAGAAAATGAAATCTGTCACTGCTTCCATTTCTTCCCCTTCTATTTGCCAGGAAGTGATGGGACCAGATGCCATGATCTGGGTTTTTTTAATGTTGAGTTTCAAGCCAGCTTTTGCACTCTCCTCTTTCACCCTCATCAAGAGGCTCTTTAGTTCCTCTTCACTTTCTGCCATTAGGGTGGGGTCTTACCTGCAGATAAAATAAATCCATAAAAGTGCAGTCTTTTACATTGCATTCTTTTCTCAAACTAGTCCCCTTTGGAAATGTTGGAGACAATGTACATCATCCCTAGCCTGATGATGGATATTGATGATGAGACTTGTAATCCAACACTTTTCATATCTTGTCTACATTAATGGGGTTTGAATAGTATGGGACAGAGATAAAAAGCACCAGGAAGACACAATATGACTGTGGTTTACCATTTAGATCTTTCACTCTCTTGAGGTACTTTCACCCTCAAAAAAACAATTTTAATTTAAATGCCTCTAATTCACAAAAACATGGATTCACTAACCAGATGTGATGTTTTTCATCTACTTTGGCTTGATCTGAAACCATTTGCCACGACATGTTTAATACTCTCTTATCCTTCGGTGTTAGATTATTTGCTGCCGTCAGCTTCTCCCTTGTTACCTGGCTGCTGCCAGTGCTCAGTCAGTTGTACGGAGATGTCAGATCCATTAATAACCTGAGCACAGCACAGACAGATTGTGGAAAACTGGAGAAGGGGAAGGAAATTATATTTAACCCTGAGTTTCCAGCTGTCATTCTATTTCCAGAGCACAGTGTAGCCCAAAAGATTAACAGAACTGTGTGAGACCGAAACACTTGTGGCTACTCTCATTATCTGCCTTACAACAGAAGAAAGGATCAGTGAGGATAATATTTACATACACACAACAAAGAAGACTTTGGAGTCAACAGTTTTGCAACAAACAAAAACAGTATAGTAATAATTCTTATAGAAGGATCTACACATGGTCCACATAGCACCATTAGGCAGTGACTGGAGTTTGGATACCTCTTAGGTACCTGATAACTGCCTTCATCCCACCCCATCTCTTCTTCCAGCTGCAGTCTAGTGAAGTAGCTGCAGCTGTTTCTAGAAATAAGTGTTCTGATACTCCAGTATTATATTGGGCAATCTAACAGTTAAAAATCTTCCCACTAGTAAAAAGTGTCAGTGCTAACTACAAGCAAAATCTGGCTATTATGCAGCCATGCGGTACCTAAGAGAACTTGTTTAGCCTTTAAAAAGCTTACAAATACAATCAACACCATCATACCAGTAAGCACTGGAGAATGACAAAAAATTCTGCAGAGTGCAGTGTAGATATAAGTGTGTCATCCTTTTTAAGGACTGAACACAGCTGAAATAAATTCCTTGTCCTTTTATTAAACGTAGGCGCAATCCCTGTTTGCCTGTGTCATTAGAATAAAATGCAGGATTGGAAGGCTGTCCTGATAATGAGTGTGGTCCAATGAAATAGTTTTTGGACAGCCTGCACATTTCTGCCATTCACTGTCTCTTGCATTCCATGATTATTTGATAGCGTTGCAACCTGATGTGTGATATGTCTTGTTAATGTGTATGCATGCCGTTATAATCACAACAAACACTGAGACATGGAAAGATGAGCTGAGATTTAAAAAACCCAACTCAATCAAGAGAAAATGTAAGGTCAGCATTTTGTAATGTGGATTCTTTTTCCTTTTTTGCAGCTGAAGTCCTAATAATAAAAGATTGTTTTAGTTCAAGAGAATTTTTTTTCTTTTTGTGACTTGCTCAATTTGGAAGTTGCAGACTTACAAGGCTCCTAGCACAGCTGCTTTTGCATAGTACAAATTCCAGCAATGAAATAAATTGATATTGTTAAGTGGTTGTCATGGGAATCTTAGTGTTTCAGGTAAAGAAACACTTCTTTTATTTCTACCTTTCCCCCCTGTCAAGTAAAACTATATGGAAAACATTCCAAATATATAAATATGTCGATGAAGGTTCTCAGTCAAATATATAAAATAGCTGCACATGTCCACAAAATAAGAGCCAACAATATTGGTATGACTTTCTCTCACTCACTAAGTATATGAAGTAAACATCCCAACTGTGTGAAATAAGGGGAACAGTTTTTCTTTTGCATACTTTATGTAGTGATGTTTTACTGCTCAACCCATTGTCTTAAGGCTATGGATGTCACATATTTACAGATACAGTGTTTTAGAAGAGCATGCTGCCACCTGATACTCTTTGTTATGTACTGAATTACAGCTTCCACCATGCAGTCTGAGGATGATGGGAGTAATTGACAAAGGAATCTTGAAGTTATCAGTTGGCTACTTTAAACCTCAGTGACTATGGGTACCATTAGCTTGGTAGAATTCTGTACCAAATACAGTGAACAATCACTTCCACTCTCCTTCTGCTTCCCCATTTGTTGGGAACTAATAGGGTACCAGTAATATGTGCACAGCATTTGATCAGATGGCATTGAGAGAGCCTGAAAATACAGACAAAAATAAATTCATGGTTGTATAAATGAATGCTCCATTGCATTGCTATGAAATATTCTTGCTTCCAATCCAGATGTTATGCTACATTTTCTGATAGCTTTCATGGTTTTTTAAATGAGATATTTAAAAAATGCTTAAAATTATTCAAATCATTACAGGAATTTATTAGATTTCATTTTTATTTATTGTCAAAGAATTGTGTATACAACCTAAAGTGATATAGAAGACCCATCCCTTAATTTGGCATAATAAATTCAATATAGTTTAGTTTAAATAAAGGCCTTTTTACTCTACTTTGGATATATCTCTTATTATAATGATGCATATATCCCTTTTATATAAAATATACTTATAAGAAGTTCTTTGATAAATAGACAGTTATTAAACTTGATAGCCAAACTAGATATGTGGAATTGCCGATCAGGAGATCCAGTTAGGATTCTTCCCATGATTGCACAATGACACAGAGAGAGAATGGTTAAAAATCTTCCAGATCTTCAGAGTTGTTCATGGGTTTGTTAGATAAACAAATAAATTCCACATATACTTTAGCCTGATAGCTCTAACAAAACTGAAATGAGGTTCTTCAAAATAATTTTTGGGTTTGCCACTTTCCTTAGTGTAAAATACTGCCTTCAGACCAGAACATGAAAAAACTGAAAAAATGGTTATAGAGCAAATTATTTTTAGGGGTCTTTCTGAATTCTTACTGTAGATTAATAAGAGATTTTAAAATTAAAGTTAAATACTAACTTCATATAATAATAAAAGACTGTGCAAACAAATGAGACATGCAGGAAAAATTAATGCCTTTCTGAAAGTCTGGTATCAGTAATCAGAATTAAATGCAACCTTATGTTATCCAATTTTCCTTGCATCTGCTTAGTGCCAGCATGAACTGCCAGGTTGAAGTGTGTGAGGGACACCTTGGCAAAAATAAAAGCTGTGGAGTCCTTGGTGCTCTCTGAGCCTTGTTGTTTTCTTGCAGACGTTTCATTGCCAGGCTAGGCAACATCTTCAGTGCAAAAAGGGAGTGGGACTTGCTCTCTGTTTATATACTGTACCATGGCTTGTCCTGCTTGTGTTGGTGGAGGTGTTGTTCTCTCCTTAGTAGTTCCTTGACTGGGCTGTTGTTTGCTACTTGGTTGATTGACTGAGTTAATAGTAACTAAAATAGTAAATAAAAGCAAAAACTACCAGAGGCTGATGTCTATGAAGGTTCTCAGTCATCCAGGTGGAATTGTCTGTAGCTTGAATCATGTCAACTGGATTTCTATTTTCTCAGTGGAAACGTTTCGCTCCTTATCCAAGGAGCTTCACCAACTTTGCTCAGACTGAAGAAGCTCCTTGGATAAGGAGCGAAACGTTTCCACTGAGAAAATAGAAATCCAGTTGACATGATTCAAGCTACATACCAGAGGCTGATATCCCAGCAGGGTCATCTCTAGCCTTAAGGACAGTGAGGGGAATTGGCCGGGATTCTCAAAATCTGTGGTGGTTTCTTCACACTCCTTTCTCATTTGCTTGGAGGCTTTTTACCTACCTATTGCTTTCTGTTAGTCGATTTGAGCCAAGGAACAGTCCATCTTTTAATTTGCAGTTAGGTTATGCTTCTGGATTTCACATGAACAATTGATTGACCCAACGGGTCAAGTAGAATTTACATATGAAAAAACTCCCACAAACAAAGGGGCATAATATTTGTCTTATCTACTATTTTCTTCAGCCATTCTATAATGATTGTTGCTGCTCTTCAGGGATTAAGAGAGGACTCAGTTCCCAGACCCACCCAGGAAGCATAGGAATTAATAAACATAGATGTATATTCTTGAAATAAAATGATACAGTAATGTTTCCTTTTGATGATCAATTAATCATATTTTAACAACACCACCCCCCAGCTTCACATGATGTTATACAGCCTTGTTCTGATTTAAAATATCTTTAGTGTTGGCATTTGATCAATATTTACAGTGATTGGTACACTTGTAAATCATCCACCAGGCTGGGCCAGTTTATCCACATTCATTATTTTCAAAACTACTGAATAATTAATCATGCTGCAAAATGAGTAGGTGTTTTCTTTAAAGGTCGTCACAGTTTAACAGCTCTTATAAATTATTATTTTCCTTCTGTTTGCTTAATCTGTTAAAAGGGGTGGATGCAACACAAAGTTGCTTAGTTGATTAAAATGATTACTTTAGAAGACATGCAAGACCTCTGTGACTTATCTAGGTCATTTAAGAAACCAGATAAGCAGAAATTTCAACATTTTCCCCACTTGCCTTTTTGAGCTGAACATAAGAAGAGAGCACATTCAGGTATTTTAACCCAGTAGTAATTGCAGTGTCAGTCAGATGGATACCAAGCAACAATAAGATGTTGCTTTTCTTGAAAATAATAAAAACTCATGAGGCTCTCATGCCCTTTTGGAAAACTAAGAACAAACGTTCTCTTTTGTTATTTACTTCATTTCCTATTTTGTTCTGCATAACATTTGTCTCCTATTGTTTTTCTGTCACTGAGGACATTTGCATGACAATGGGATCTGTCTTGCTTAAGGATTCATCTGCTTCTGCTACTCCTGCTGTTAATTTCCCACCTGTTTTCTGCAGGATGTCACGTATTAATTATCTCAATTAATTGTAATGTCAAGATATTTCCACAGGTGACAAATAAATACCTGGGGTTAGCAAGATTGGCCTAATAGAATTTATTGCCAGTGGGAGTAGCTAAGGGTAGCCATCAAGTCAAGGTGTATTGCTATAGTATCCAAGAGGTCATATTATTCTGTGTGTAAGACAACATACCAGGATTTTTCTTTTTCCAGGTGGTAAGATATTAATATTAAAATTGATTTAAATTATTTACAATCATGACATTCAAGATTATTTGCTAGGAGTTACTGCTTTAGTCTGCATAATAGAAAGGTTGGCCCTTGGCCTAGGAAGCTGAGGTACTTTCAGGAACTGAATGGCAACATTTCCTTTATAACTTGATCTTTATGAGCACTGCCTCTTAGCCAATACATGAGAAATGGAAAAGCACCAAAAAGAAGTAAAAGAACAATGAATTTTTCTGGAATACCATGCTTGTACCCTGCACAATATGAACAAAATATTCTGTAACCTAGGAGATATATAGAGAAATAATTTCATTTACTGAACTCTTATCTAGATGATAGATTCATTCCAACACATTATATTTTGTAGGGTTTTCAGATGGCTTTACTTGTTTTATATGTTACAGTTGTACATTATTTATTTATTTATTATTAAATTTCTCTACCGCCCAACTCACGTATAACGACTCTGGGCGGCTTACAGATAATAAAAATAACAATTGCTGAAAACAATTCAATGTAACTATAAATACAAAATACAAAATACAAAATAATACAAAATACAAAATAATACCAATATATAATTCAGGATGGGAGATGAGATCTTCTCCTTGGCACCCTCACAGTGTTATCCACCCCCATGAATAGCCGTCCCCCCTCCCATCACAGGCAAGGTGACATAACCATGTCTTCACTCCCTTCCGAAAGGCCGGGAGAGTGAGGGCCTGTCCCGGGGGAAGCTTGTTCCAAAGGGCGGATGCCACGGCAGAGAAGACCCTCCTCCTGGACCCTGCCAATCGGCAGTCCCTCATGGACAGGGTCCGTAACATGCCCTCTCTGCCTGACCGGGTGGGACAGGTCGATGTAATGGGGGTGAAGCGGTTCCTCAGATAATGAAAGAGAATTCTTTTCATTTGGTTTGAACATGTCATAACAATGTTTCCTCCAAATCTAGAAGTCTAGATTTGAACAATCTGTATATATCTTTAAAAACTTGCCTACCACAGAAGCCTTCATCATGGTGTACTGTATATATTGCTATCTTTTTGGGAAGAAAAAGTAATTGCTGAGCAGAGGCACTACAAGGCCAAATCTGGAGTCCCAAGGTTGAGAAGAAAGAGTGCACTGTAAACTATTTTGCATAGCTGCATAGGCAAAGAAAAGGTTTTGGATCAGACTAAAGCAAGATGGCAGCATGGTAGGATGGACAGTGAGAAGAGTAGGCTGGGGCATGCCCCCCCCCCACCAAAATATCTTTTCCAGGACTCTTTCAGACCTGGAACATTGGTGTTTATGAGCAACATTTGCCATAAGTGACAACTAAATATTTTTGATGGAAAGATCCAAATACCAACCATCTCCAGCCTGGATCTCTCCAGTTGTCTTGGACTGAACTACAATGTTGTCTGGAAAAATAACAGGAGTTTTATATACTTTATTGTAGATAAACAGTATACTGAAGGTTATGGTGTTTTTTGTTCTTTGCAGAAAAGTAAAATACAGACTTCCTGATTCAAAGCTAAAAACAATCATGAGAAGAACTAAGGGTACAATATGATTTAAAATTTACTTCAAATGACCATCCTTGTCACTGTCATGTTTATCCTTTTTTTCTGAAGGCAAAAGCAGTTTTGGCAAAAGTGGGTTACCCCGGATTTATAATGAACGAAACATATATTGCAGAAGGCATCAAAACAGTAAGTTTTGTTTTTATTATTTTCAGTTATTACTTGCTGCAATTATTGCTATGTTATAAATTACAAGCAGAATACATCAATGTTCATATGCTCATTCACCATATAGAATATTCAAGACGTAACTAGAACAGATAGTATAGAGAGAAAACTTTGTATAAGTATAAATGCCAAAAGTCTAGTGCTACACGCAATCATCCTCCCATTACAGAACCTTCTTTCCCTTGTGCAGCCTTATCTCATGCTTGTCTCTGTCCTGCTTCATACTTGACTGACAAGCTTTTGGGCAGTAGAATGAGAATGTAGTGAACTGGACGGTGGCTCTCTCCTTTCTTAGGCACTTCAAGGAATGGCTAGAGACACTATAAAGCCCATCTGTCCACTGAGGCCTTGTAGATACAATTCTGTTCCTTTCCCAAGGAATTTCATGAGGTTGGGATTTGATTCAAAATAAAATAATCGTTTTGTCACATCTATATCTGGTTCTCCCTGGAAATAAAGGAATAATGACCTTCTTATAGACTAGAGTTATGGAGAAGACCCTGCTTGCAATTCTTGAAAGGAAGAAAGGAAAGGAATGGGCTGTTTCTATGGCCAATGTACAAATCAGGCTTCTTCAGAGGTCAGCAAAGTGGCATCCGTAATGCCAAAATTTCATTAATTTTGGCAATCTGGCACCAAATTTTCACTGCCATAAATGCCATGAAATAATCTATGCATGTACACTTATGCAAAGCAAACACACACAAACACTCCTTCTTAGTTTATGAGTTACATATGTCATTCAGAACATCCAGCCTTTTGCAAGATAAGAGATAGATAGATAATTTTTAGAGATTCCATAACTTACTAGATAGGCAGAAAAGTTAGCCACTATGTGAAATAATGTGTTAAAAATAAGCAAACAAAAACAGGGTACAGCGAAATGATGTTCTCAAAGCAGTAATGATTTCAGGATATATTAATACCATGCATACATCTAATTCCCACTGGAAGTAAAGGGGCATTAACTTCTAAGAGCTTCATTTGTGTATGTCTTTAGTTATAAAAGTTTGCTTTGCACATTTCTTGAGTTCCACTTAATTGCCCACATTATTTACATGACATCTTTTGTTAAGCATCATCGCCTCTCAGGAGAACAAAGTGTTTTTAATTGAAACAAATGATGATAAGTAAGTATCCCAAGCTATATTTAATCTCTGAAGAGAAGTGTAAACCACATGTTTAGCTGTTTGTTTTGCAATATATGCAGTAGCTATCTTCAACACAAAACAGTGATTATTGTCAACTATGTTGCTGGAGCAAATTAATGACAGCTGCAATCCACTTTCTGAATCATAATTCTACTACTAAATTGCTAAATATTCAGTAAAGTAAAAAAAAAATGGAGCTCCAAGTATACCATACTGTCAGATTTCATACCAATAAATTTTAGTCTCGGATATAATCTACATATATCTGATGTTAACATTCGTAGGGGAAAATTATGTTTGAAAAACTGTATTGTACGCTATTAAACTGGTACCTAGATAGGCAACCAATAGCACAAGTTAGTTGTTTTAAATATCTAGGGGTAGTTTTTCAACCTTCTAGTCATCAAAGGACACATAATGACTATGCCACCACTGCAGTTCAGAGAAGTATGGCAGCCATTCTAAGATTTTTTAGGAACCAGGGTGGGCATATTATACCTGTAGCCATCAGACTATTTGTTGCAAAATTGGTAGCACAGCTTCTTTATGGTGTGTGCAAATGCACCCCAGCATAAAAATTCTAATAATATGAAAGAATACAATCATACTTTCTAAGACCTATATTCTCTACACCTAGAAGTGTGCCCAATGCTGTACTTAGACTAGAGGCTGGTTGATTAGCACTGAAACAAGAGTTGGGAACTAATCTTATCTTACTGGGTCAGAATCTATCTATCTTTCATGGGGCTTCTGCCCCTCCTAGTATATGATAACCATATAACTAGATGATATCCAGCAATAATATGGGGCGTGGTGGCTCAGTGGGTAAGATGCCAGGTTTGTCGATCGGAAGATCGCAAGTTCGGAGGTTCGAATCCCTAGCCTCGCATGACGGAGTGAGCTCCCGCACTAGCCCCAGCTCTTGCCAACCTAGCAATTTGAAGGCATGCAAATGCAAGTAGATTAATAGGTACCACTTAGGTGGGAAGGTAACAGCATTCCGTGTGCATCATGCACATTTTCTGACTTCCTTTTAAATATGAAATGGAACTTTTTGAAGAAATACTATAATATATTGAACTTCAGCATAATTTAGCAGCAGCCCTTAGGTTATATTGTCACCTCAATGAATCAAGGGAACCACAACTGCACATTATTTAAGATATCCTATATCCATTACCAATGGGCCTTTTTCAAAGCACATTTTAATGCCTTCCCTTCTGCAATTATGGATGGCAGATATAAAAGAATCTCTGAAGCACTTGGGCAATGCCCTTGTGGCTATGGCAAATTCAAAACCCTAGAAGGTGGTTTTCTAAAATGCAAATTCTATGCAGAACTGCACTCTTAATTAATTTATTCTTTAATTGAAAGACTACCCAGCCACCCCAATCAATGTTACCTTGAGATTTTTCTTTTAAATGACAGGTGTCTCAAAATCACCTTTTTAATTGCTCCATATATTGGTTTAATTTAATTGTCACATCCAGATTTGTTAATAGAAGTATAATTTGTATTAAACTGTTATAATGCTATTGTATTTTTGGATTGTACCTGGGTTGTTTTAACTTATGTTGTACTGGTTTTGGACCATGATACAGTAGAGGAGGAGGGGGGGGGGAGGCATACATTCCTCTTCAGAACATTTAAATTGTCTATCATTAAAGTTGTTCATCTTTATTCTTTCTGTTTTAATCTGTTCATTATACTAGCATAACCCTTATATTTATTTCCAGATGAAGTTTTCAGAAACAGACTATTTTGCCAATGTACTTCAGACTCGCAGACATGTGGCCCAATCTGATTTCTACTGGCTGAGAAAAGAAGTCCCCAAAACAGAGTGAGTTGGGAAGGCACGTACTGGGGAAGTGTTCAGATGAAATGTCATCTTACAATTAATATACAAGATATGTAACTCAAGACAAAAGTTAGACTTTTCAGCCCCAATCTATTGCACTGAAGCTGATAAAATTTAAAAATGCTTAGCTTTGGCTGGTTTAGAACTTAATGGATTTTTTAAAGAAAATGATAACTATGCTATGTATGAGTTGTACAATTTATGCTGGCAATTATAGCTGTTTGGAACGGTGCTGCTGGAATTTCTGTCCAATGGAATTTCATAAATGATGGCTATCCACTAAAATGAGCAGAGTTACTATTGTGAACTTAGGGTCAATACAGTAATGGGATTGAATTTCCATTTTAAAATGGATGAAAGAACTTCTCCATGCTCTGGGGATATTTGTAAGATCAAAAAATAAGACAATCAAGAGGAAATAGCACCCTCTCCTCTTTCCCCCTCTTCTTTGAGAAAGGGAAGGGGGATCCACAACCACATAGGCCTTTGAGTCTTTCTAGAACCTACATCTTTTTCTCTTTTAAGTTTAACTTTCTCTCTGCCTTTGGGTGTGCAGGAGAGACTGCAAGGAATATAATGGAACAGCTGATTCTGAGATCTATCTTTGTAATACAATACTAAAGCAACAGCAACACCTTTCCTAGCCCTCTAGTTATTGTTTTGCATGCATACATTGTAAACTGTAAGAGAAAAACCTGAAGGGGTTATTCTGAGATTCTTCTCTAGACCATTTGCTACCATTTCAGTAACAAATTATATTTAGTTTGTCATGAGTGTCCAGAGCCAAGTGGAAAAAACAAATTTTTTCCTTTATGAAAAAGGAGATAAACACCCTTGATCTTTCATTCTTATGGATGCAGCTATTAGCTGCACTAATATATCCTGAGGAGATTCTTAGTCTTGAAAATGTCACTGAAGATGAAATTAATTGGAAGATATTTCCTGAAATATAAAATTGTAGGGCAGTCCTATATCTATCATCTTCCATCACTATTCTACTTTGGAATGAAGGGAACTGTTCAACAACTCAGCATGAATTACAATGCAGTTAAGCTTATCTTTATTCTTTTCCTTCCCCAAGGGCTGTTTAATGTTACCTTTTCCCACTTGATCTTCATATTTATCTGGCTTAATTTTCTTTCTACTTGTTTGAGGGAATGTGTTCTGAAATAACACAAGCAGACAGAACATAGTAATATACACTTTTTGTGCCATGATCATAAGGCATTTCTTATGAGTTTTCCTTGGAATCTTATTTATTAGACTTTATTAGATTTACATTCTATCTTTTCATCATAGAACAAGTCAATATGCATAGTTTCTCCTCATTTTTTTTATTTCTGCAATACTGTGATATAAACTAGGGTGTGAATCTGTTCTGTCTAAAGTCAGTTGTTGAGCATCAAGCTTAGAGGAGAACTGAATCTGGATCAGGTGTCTCTAGGACGGTGTTTCCCAACCTTGATAACTTCTTAACCTTGGCAACTTTAAGATGTGTGGACCTCAACTCCCAGAATTCCCCAGCCAGCATGAAGTCCACACATCTTAAAGTTGCCAAGGTTGAGAATCTCTGCTCTAGGAGCTTGTTGCCTTCATCAGTAGGACAAAAGCAGCGTCATGGTGTTGTGCTGAAAGCTCTAACTGTTTTGGGTGTTTGATAGATGTAGAAATGGGCAGGGCTTGTGTTGCAACACTGCAATGCCCCTTTCATCGGTCCTACCCTCCCACCTCCCAGAAATACCACAGATCTGGATTTTCCTGGCCTACTATGGGAACCATTACTTCACAGTGACTTTCCCTTACAAAGACAGAAAATACTAAGGAAAGCTCATTAAGACAATTACTAAAATACAATGAAAGAAGTCTACGTCTTCTGATGCTACAGACTTGAAACATTGGAATAGTGAAAACTCGTCATAATTTTAAAATTACTATGATTTGTTAATACTGGCAATTCATGGTAATAATCATCTTTGTATCCAATCTAAATTTAATCTAAAATAACCCATTGAAATACAGGGGACAAATTAATAATGACTAAGTCACTTCAATTTCAATGCATCTATTTTATACATATCATTTTACCAAGGTCAGGAATCAAGCAAGGTTTTCAGAGTCTGATGAAATCCAGATCATCCAATTTTGGGATACAGTAATTCATTTTATTTCTTCCAAACATGAAAATATAGCCCTCATTATCTAAAAGTTCAGATTCTGAGGATGATTCTTCTGTAGCTATTGTAGTAGCCAGCCATATAGACATCTGAGGTTTCAGAAGGGCCCAAAGCTTGTAGGTAAAACATCACTTCACTCATTATCACATCATTCTTTATAAACAGATAAGCATTGGAATAACAGCTTTTTCCCCCCAGAGTGCTAACTCGAACTGTAAGCTTCCTACAGTGAAATCTCCAGGATATTCCTATAGCCAGATGCCAGATTTGTTAAAGTGTCTTCCATTCTGTATGAGTGGCTACCGTTTAACTGGCTATGAAGTCGTCCAGTAGGCCAGGGAAAATCCTATCAATGCCCATTAGTAGTTTTGGATTACAACTATGAACCTTCCCAGCCAGGGAAGAAGTCAAACATATATACTGTAGACATATAGGATTTTCTTTTTATTGTTTTCTATTTTTTAATATAAGATGCCCAGAGTTGTTCTGGAGTCAGGCGGCCTCTCAATCTTGTAAATAAATAAATAAATAAAATGAGAAAGATTGAATGACTGTCAACCGTCTTGGAGACATTATATTGCAGGAAGGATTTTAGAACTTTTTGTTTGGCAGTGGTAAGTTGGAAAAATGTTTCTTTTAATATTTGCACATTTTAAATTTACTGTAGCTGAATTTTCTGCTATTCGGTATTTTACAAGCTCAACTTAGAACTCTACAATAAAAGATAGCCTGAAAAGATATAAGTTTCAGTAAGGCTGCATAGATTAGTCTTTTTATATAAACTGTTTCTTCTGTAATAAGCCAAAAACCTATATTTAAAAAGCAGTCCCTGCAATTTTCTAATTATTTAGATAAGCATGAAAAATCTGAATCTGGGTCCATTTGTTAAATTCTTAGCATTTGCATTAAAGCAAAGATATGGCCCTGTAATGTCAGGTAGCCTTGTAGTATATTCACAAATAGAGAACAAGACTTTGCACGACCATCTATGTGAAGAGACTCCAAGTGACTCGGAAGCCTAAAAGCTCAGGGTTCCAAAGGAAGTAGGGGTGCCTGATCTGGGGTTTAAAAATTTGGATGACCGCTAGATGGCTGGAAGGAATAAAGACAGCTCTTAACCCTAGAGTCCTACAGGACTGCACAAATGTGGTGGTGGGGGAAACCTTTACCTTTTTAACCCTTTGATGCCATCTAGTGGTCATATGGAATATTTGCAGACTGTATTTGGAACCTAATGTAAATATATGAACATACATGCAACCATACAGGAAATCTTCTTTCCTGGAAGCAATTGTGCTATATGTACAAATATAACAAAGATTTGGGACTCTGGAGTATGTAGTGGAATTATTTAGGGCAGCTTCATTCCATCCTTATGTGTTTATATCAGTATTTGGAAGAACAAGAGAAGTCACCTCTTGTCACCAGCATCATGTACCAATATAATGCTCATTTTTTTGTATTTGCACATGGGAAACTTTATTGGCATTGTTTTTTCGGTAGGATATTCCTGCAAAGGTGTGATCTCTGAAATGAATGGTCATGTGGACATTTTTTTTTGTATGGGGAATGTATATGTGTAGATAATTAAAGCATTTTAATGTCAAACAATAGACATTTATAAAAGTTGATAATTAAAAAAAAACTATACTAAATATTTATCCACCTTAAGCAATTGTAAAACTTATGGGGGATGGCTTTGATGGCTTTGTGTTAAGGCTGGTAGAGCTCTCTAGGTGAGAACTTACACTGAAAGAAATCTCTGAGACAGTTGAAGAGATAAGATAAAGAGATGATGCTAAAGGTGGAGATCATGGTAGAGACTTGGAATGTGCAATGACATTTGAGATTTCCAATAAAAGTGACCTAGTGTCCCTCTAGGTCATTGCAAAAAGTCATTCAGTGTTATCCTATGTAAGGCCACTTCTTTTTAAGCATCTGTGCTGTTGCATTTCAGACTAGCGTATTTGGCTGTTGCTGTGAATGACTCTGAAATTGGAATGCAGTCAACCTTGCTAAATGTTTTCTCCTGACTCCTCAGCATAGATGTCACTCATCTTCTATTCTCTTACAAAAATATATCTTCCATCTTATCATTTTATTGGAAAATGTTTTCTAGAAGAGTGCAGGGTGGGGAGACAAAGCACATCTGCTAAATAAATTCTATGGGATTAATAAGTATTAACTTAATAGATATCTACTCAGGGCATATGGTACTTATATTTAAAATATAGAATGGATGATAAAATAATTGTTATGTTGTGTATGTTGTATTACAGTGTAATATTAAATAATATTATACAAATGTATCTGATGATAGTTTATTTAAAAAGCTGATAAAAAGAAAATGGTGACGACAAAGGGGATATAGTGAAGGGTCCTCTCTCATAAATCCTATAATTTTATTATTATGATCTCCATGCTTAATGAATTTTCTAAAATTTCATTTGAAAAAGGGAAGCTTATGGTTCCTTGGCTATAATATCAGCTATAGGATACCTCCTCGATATTCCATTTTATAGCAGATGTTTGAACTGCTTTTCCAGACTATCTATCTTCATCCTTTGCCACACTGTTATATCCTGTTTTTCTTAGTACACAGAATATTAATGTATCTCCTGGGCTCTGAATGGCAGGTTTTGCTCTGCAGTTGTGGTTTAAATCTTGAGGGAGATCCAAATTTAGCCAATAAAGCAAAGAGTCCTCATATAAGACCTTCACCTTTGGGGGAGGGGCAGGGACAGACTGTGACAGATGTTCCCTGGTTCATAGAATGAGAAAATCTAATTTGTTTTTCTTTTTCAATAGGTGGTTTACTAGTCCAACTACAGTCAATGCCTTTTATAGTTCATCTACAAATCAGATCAGTGAGTACTTGACTAAATCATGATTTAATTACTTACCTGAGAAAAAAGAATATCCTTCAGCTTCTATAAGCAGCATTCTCTCTCAGAATTTTAAAATCATACTGTATATGCTCATACTGTACAAAAATGCACACTAAGTTTATAAACCCTGTTCTCATAAGAAAAATATTAATAACGAGTGCATTGTATGTCTAAGAGAGAGAGAAAGAGAAGAAAGAAAAGGCAGATTGAATAAAAATATCCCTTCCCCTAAGAAGAGTGTCATTCCTTTGTGAAGTAAGAAGGCACCTGCACATCTTATATGATTCTGATAGACGTGTCACTAGTATAGAGATATAGTCTAACTACTGAATCTGATTTTTTAAAAAGTGTACAGGTTCAGTGATTCCCAGGTGCAGTGCACAATATTATGGTATTCTGGAAAACATATCATTTTCATTCATTGCTTAATATCACTGATTTATTTATTTATCATATTTATATGATGTAGGCTGTAATTCTTTGCAATGGGAATAAGCATTTTTGAATTTTTGAACAAGTATAGAGACATGTTGTTAGAGTTCCTTCTAGCATTATATATGTTCCTACCATTGGAGTGACCTCACTAATATTCTCCATGCTCATAATGGACCTTGAAGACTGAAAATAGTAACAATAACTAATGGTAGGCAGCTCCTGGTTGAAAGTGAAAAAGTGGAGACTCTAGTATGAATGCTCAGAAAACTCATAGGGCATATCCCTGCTGCTAGGTTGCCCTGTTGCCAGAATGAGCTGGTTGTCCTTTCTGAAGGGCAAAAAGGGACATCACTTTCTATTAATTTCCCACTCACCTTCAAAGTAACCTCAGGGCATATTTGTCTGCTCCACTTCCAAAGTACATGTTTCCCTGTTATGTTGCTTTGAGTGTTTCTGGCTGTGTGGAATAAAGTATTTCAGTTTGTTTCAGTCTGATTTATCAGTTCACTAGCTACTTTGCATAGAAAGGTGCACTCTTTCACCTGAGCCAATGCTTTAGTCTACTCTAATAGGTTCTATATACAACGGAGCTGAAACAGTGTAGTGGCTATGATCTTCACATAGCCTAGGGATGGTTGCTGGTTCAAAACCCGCTTTCAGGTTGGATAGCAAGAAAGGAATATGGAGCGAAATATGCCAGAATGGTTAAAATGAATAAAAAATTATTAATGTAGCCCAGATATTTAGAACATCGAGAGATCCTCCCCCAATCTGCCGTGGTGAGCACAAGCAGCAGTAAGGAAGTTCTGCCATGGCATACCACTCACAAAGGTGTTGCCTTTATGGGGTAAATCTTGTAATACCTCCACACTTTCTCCCATTAGGAATGTTCAACCCAATATGGGGAAGATTAACTAGGCAGAAATTATATCGTTTATTTGATTAGATTCCATGAGCAAAGAAGAGGAAAAGAGCATGTAGTCAGACAATGGAGAATCCACAAAGAAAGCTACAGGTTAGTGCAGGTTGTTTGCCTTGTGAAGCCTCTAGCAGTGAGGTGAGAGCTGCACTGGAGGTGAAAGTGGTTAGTAATTACCTTAGTAAGGTGAGAGCAGGGAGCTTGTTAATTCATGGCTCCTATTTAGCAAGCAAGTGATGGGGGCCACTATAGAAAGCAAATAGGAAGAGCTAGCTCGTCTAAGCAGCCTTTCTTCCTAGTGTTAATTAAAAATGCAGGTCAATCTCAGGACATATCTGGAATCGGGTGGCATACAAGTTCAATTCAATAAATTCAATAAATAAGTAAAGCACACAGTCACTCATGGTCAACATGTAGCAAGTTGAGTAAATGGCACATATCTAGCAATAATTTAGAAACAATCCTATGCAATAATCTGCCACAACCACACAGTATCAGCATCCTTAAGAAAAATCATTCTAAATCATCATGTTGTTTGTGTATTTGTTGCTGAGCTAATAGTATTGAATTTTTAGAGGACCATGTTTATTTTGTTTGTTGTTTATTCGTTCAGTCGCTTTCGACTCTTCGTGACTTCATGGACCAGCCCACGCCAGAGCTTCCTGTCGGCCATCGCCATCCCCAGCTCCCCCACGGTCGAGTCTGTCACCTCCAGAATATCATCCATCCATCTTGCCCTTGGTTGGCCCCTCTTCCTTTTGCCTTCCCCTTTCCCTAGCATCAGCATCTTCTCCAGGGTATCCTGTCTTCTCATTATGTGGCCAAAGTACTTCAGTTTTGCCTTTAATATCATTCCCTCAAGTGAGCAGTCTGGCTTTATTTCCTGGGGTATGGACTGGTTTGATCTTCTGGCAGTCCAAGGCACTCTCAGAATTTTCCTCCAACACCACAGTTCAAAAGCATCTATCTTCCTTCGCTCAGCCTTCCTTATGGTCCAGCTCTCGCAGCCATAGGTTACTACAGGGAATACCATTGCTTTAACTATGCAGACTTTTGTTGTCAGTGTGATGTCTCTGCTCTTAACTATTTTATTGAGATTTGTCATTGCTCTCCTCCCAAGAAGTAGACGTCTTCTGATTTCCTGGCTGCAGTCAGCGTCTGCAGTAATCTTTGCACCTAGAAATACAAAGTCTGTCACTGCCTCCATGTTTTCTCCCTCTATTTGCCAGTTATCAATCAAGCTGGTTGCCATAATCTTGGTTTTTTTGAGGTTTAACTGAAACCCAGCTTTTGCACTTTCTTCTTTCACCTTCGTCATAAGGCTCCTCAGCTCCTCCTCGCTTTCAGCCATCAAAGTGGTATCATCTGCATATTTAGTTTCCCTTGATTTCATGCACACACACACACACACACACACACACACACACACACACACCCCCCTTTGGTTTTGCCTTTGGCATAGAAAGATACAATATGGAGAGACTATCTTTCCTCTTCCTTTCCTCTTCCTTTTTCTTTTTTTTTGTCCTATCTATTAGTAAGCCTGTAGGCTGAGATTCTGTAATATTTTAATCTCTAAAAAATGCTATTTCTAGAAGTGTTGAAATTGCTGAACTTAGCAAGAACGTCCAGTTGATCACCTGGGTTCTTCATTCTGTTTACAGATTTTTATCCCAATGCAGGTGTTAATTAGCTTATCCTAGAACAGGTTTTAAATAGCTTTTAGGGTTGAAACTAAAGGGCAGCTTGTAATTTGTTTAAAGAAGTAAAATAAATTACTGTCAGTGTTAATATGTGATTATTACAGACATTTACAATGTAATGTAATTGCCAGCCTGCCATTTTTGTATTTCACTTTTATTTGATGTTCCTGTTCACAATTCTGCACTCCACCAATGTTTACCAATTCAGGATAAGACGTCAAGGACTTGATAAGCTTTTATGAAATGGAGCTCAGTTAATGCTACAATACATTTGCTAATCCGTAAGGTGTCATAAGACTCTTGTTCAGGCATTTTCTGATAGACAGAGCTAAGACAGATTCAAAAATGTTTCTCTTGGGACTGCTTGCATCAAACTGAAAAGGATGGAGGGTTTCACTTCTGATCTACTTCATATTCCACTTCAGTTATTGTATATGTTTAATTGGAGTTCATTTCCAATAAGGCTGCATTATCCTCAAATTTATCAGATTAAGCCTTGATTTTGATGATGTCATGGCACTGTCTAGATACTCTAAAAATGAGGAACTCTGAAATTATATGCATACATACATATAGTTCCCACTATTCGCATTAGGCAACAAGTAGAGAATTAACCATCCCTACACTAAAGAGTATTCAGATGGGATAGCTTAGTACCATGGAGCTAACAACATGCACTGCAAAAATGAAAGCTCTAATTTTCAGATTATGTTGATTTTAAAAAACGCAGATCAAGAAAATCTTGTTTCCATCCATACTGATGTAAGCAGTTTGTTTTGACATCATAAAGCTTATTTGACAATTTCCAAACAACAGTTGACTATGAGGATTGAAGTCCTTTTTAATATATATATATATATATATATATATTAGTAAAGAAATTTTAACAAGGTAAAAACAATACAAATTTTACAGAAAAAATAAAAATAGTGAATAGATAAGAAAGAAAATAAGAAAAAGAAAGAAAATAGAAATAGAAATAGAAATAGAAAGAGAAAGAGAAAGAGAAAGAGAAAGAGAAGAAAAAGTTATAAAGAAGCAGCTTCTGATCTTCTTAACAGTGTTATAAATGCATTTATATTTTACCCTCTCTCTCTGTAATATTACATCATAATTTCCTTCTTTCCATAGTTTACCCTTTCTAATCATCAAGCCCATAAATCACAAGTTCATTTTTTTAATTTCTTCAGCAAAAAGTCCATAAGGGGTTTCTAGTCACTAATAAATGAGGTTATTGTCCTTTTCCTAATCAGACAAGCAAATTTTGCCATCCCTTCTAATCTTCACCAACTTCCACTGTGGATATTTCAGAGTCTTTCCATTTTTGTGTGTATAATAGTCTCACAGCAGTTATCATATACAAAAACAATGTTCCATAGCTATGCTGACCATATTTCCTTCAGACGAAAACGGGACTTTGGGGATGGCAAAACGGGACAGGGTCTTATGCCACCATGCCGGCCTCCAAACCCCGCCCCCCAGTCCACGCAATTGGCTCCCGCCTGCAAACCCCGCCCCCGCCCCACACGATTGGCTCCCGCCTGCAAACCCCGCCTTCGAAAGGGCAGGCTCCGGGGACCCCGAAAATGCCCTCAGTCTAGGCAGGGAGGCTGCGCGCACGGGCATGTTGCCAAGGGGCGCTCAGCTGTTCTGCGGGGAGAATTTCCACCCCGGCTCCAGGGCAGCGTGTGCATGTGGGAGGGGAGGTTTTTGCCTCCCTGCCAGAACCGAGGGCATTTTCGGGGTCCCCGGAGCCTGCCCTTTCGAAGGGGCAGTGGCAGCAGCAGCAGCAGCGCTGCCCTTTCAAAAGGGCAGGCTCCGGGGACCCCGAAAATGCCCTCAGTTTAGGCAGGGAGGCTGCGCGCAAGCGGCGCTCAGCTGTTCTGCGGGGAGAATTTCCACCCCGGCTCCAGGGCAGTGTGTGCATGTGGGGAGGGGAGGCTTTTGCCTCCCTGCCAGATCCGAGGGCATTTTCGGGGTCCCCGGAGCCTGCCCTTTCGAAGGGGCAGCGGCAGCAGCAGCAGCAGTGCTGCCCCTTCGAAAGGGCAGGCTCCGGGGACCCCGAAAATGCCCTCAGTTTAGGCAGGGAGGCTGCACGCGCGCATGTTGCCAAGCGGCGCTCAGCTGTTCTGCGGGGAGAATTTCCACCCCGGCTCCAGGGCAGCGTGTGCATGCGGGGAGGAGGCTTTTGCCTCCCTGCCAGAACCGAGGGCATTTTTGGGGTCCCCGGAGCCTGCCTTTTCGAAGGGGCAGCGGCAGCAGCAGCAGCAGTGCTGCCCCTTCGAAAGGGCAGGCTCCGGGGACCCCGAAAATGCCCTCAGTTTAGGCAGGGAGGCTGTGCGCAAGCAGCGCTCAGCTGTTCTGCGGGGAGAATTTCCACCCCGGCTCCAGGGCAGCATGTGCGTGTGGGGAGGAGGCTTTTGCCTCCCTGCCAGAACCGAGGGCATTTTCGGGGTCCCCGGAGCCTGCCCTTTTGAAGGGGCAATGGCAGCAGCGGCAACCCGGAATCACCGCCACCGGCACTTCCGTGTTTTTGTTTGGAAAGCCCTGGCCTAGTGTGTTTGTGTGTGTGTGTGTGCGCGCGCGATTACGCTGAGCAAGTAATCTGCGCGCATGCACACACACACACGCACGCACCCTCTTTCCACAACCTTCCCGTGCCTGCTTTCCCTGGCCTCACCACTGCTGGGCAGACAATCTCAGGATCAGGTAAGGAGGCAGGAACCTGGACTGTGGTGCTGCTTCTGCTGCTGGGATCGCACGTGGCAACTGGGCTTCCAGTTGCTGCGCTGATAGGGCCTCTTGCCTCCAATGGCAAGTCCGGCTCCAGTCCTCCTTCCTGTCTTCCTGTCCTCCTTCCCACCGGGTTTAAAAAAGGGACAAAATTGAGATTTTTATCAAAACGAGGGGACGGTTGAAAAATGCTAAAATAACGGGACTGTCCCGTTCAAAACGGGACGTATGGTCACCCTATCCATAGCTCTTTTCTAATTGTCTATCCTTTAGTCCCAGCAAAAAAAGTTCTGTTCAATGTTAATCTTTAAAATTCCTTGTTTTGCTGTGTGTATTTGAACCCAAAATTTCCTGGCTTTTTTACAAGTCCACCAGGCATGATAACAGATTAAAAGAAAATAAAGATTTATTTTAATTTTTTTCTCTCTGGCTTTGCTATCAGGCTTACTTATAAAGACATATTATGCTCCTGATTGAGATTCATTGTTTAAACCATTAGATTAACTCTGTTACCCTTTTTTGCAGAAAGTAACAGACCCTCTACCTCAGTGTTTCTGAACCTTGACAACTTTAAGATGTGTGGACTTCAACTCCCAGCAACTCCTATGCTGGCTGGGGAATTCTGGGAGTTTGAAGTCCACACATCCTAAAGTTGCCAAGGTTGAGATACACTGCTCTACCTTGTCTAAATGTCTTAGAAAAACTCAGATTTCTTTATTCAGTGAGACTGAATTATTTCTTCTCCTCTTTCTCTTCTAAAATCACCACAGGGTTTCCAGCAGGAGAACTGCAGAAGCCTTTCTTCTGGGGAACAGAATATCCCAGGTAAAAAGTCTTTATGAAATGCTTATAAAGTCAAATACTCATAAATGAAATAATTTTACATCAGCAGAGACACTTGTTGAAGCAAGAAACTGGAAAATGTAAAGATATGTGCAGTTAATGATGTTTTATTAGCTTTAACTTTTTTTTTGCACTGAAAATATAGATCGGTATGAAAAACTGCTATCTTTATTTATACGATATGACCAAGCATTCTGGCCCCAGTCCTCCATCTTCTGCTCATATTTGCTTTACTGTGGTTTGCTTTCCAATAGGACTTGCCACCATCCTCCATTCGTCTGAAAACAGGCTGCAGGCAGAGATGAATTAAATATTCACAAAGCTTCCTCATGTATTGCAGTTCAAACTGCAATGAATATTTTTAGAAAACCAACTACTGTTAGCAATGGATCAACCTAGAAGCTGCTAGTTTTCACACATACAAAAAGAAAAGCCCTGTTAATGCTAAATATCATGTCTCTGGAATTTAAAACATATAATTCCTATTTATGAGATTAGAGACAGTTCGTAGGCTCCACTTTTTTGTTTTAATACTGTTCTCCATAATTGTTACACTGGAAATAATCTTTCCCCACAAGATTATTTCCCCCATAAATTCTTTATGTCAGCAGAATTTGCCTTCTTATAGTCTCAATGGGAATTGAATTATAGAGTAAGAGTGCTGAGTACTTCTGAGAATATAGTTCTCAAATCATGAAATGTGATAGCATCCAGATTCCAGAAAGTAGAGATTAGTTTTAGTTCTTCGCCTGGGGCAAAGTTTGATAGTTACTGGTCTATGAAATCTTTGTGGAATCCGTGCGTAGGGTAGTGTTGTGAAATCAACTTTTATTGAACAAGAAGTGTCTGGCTCTTCAGCTATCAAATGGAGATGAGCACCGGCCCCTAGAGTCGGACACAACTGCACAAACGTGAGGGGGGAACCTTTACCTTTTTACGCAGAAATTTAAAGTGCTAACTGCTACTTATAAATTAGTGTGCTTATTAATTGAGAAACAAAAAATATGAAATTATATATATGATAACATTTTGTGGAAGATTTTGTTCTTTTCAAGATAGATACTCTGTATTTAAACGTTTTTATTTCCCAGTGATTAACAGCTTTGGAAGACACAGCATATCAAACCATATTTGAGTTTGTTCCACTGCTGCAGGCTTATTCCACTGGGCTTATTCCACTTTGACTATTTCATTAGTCAAGACCAGACATAACAACAACAGCAAACTATTGATAATGGAAGACATCCTGGTTGTTTGCAACCATAACAAGTGGAGGACCAAAAACCTGTGTGCAGGCTCTTACTACTATATTGGCTCAGAACTACTGAACTAGCCCTGTGCATAAAATTCAGCCACTATTTACTACTAAGTCCTTTATTAGATCAGTTCCTATGTTATTTCTCTTTTTCATTAACTTTTCTTCTTCCTCTATTCTTCCCCTAGATTTCTATGTCTCATTCTGCTACAAAAGCTTACATTCTTTTTCATCTGTTCTACATTTTAAAAAAATTAGCTTGCTTCTCTGCTTAGTTTTCCTCTCTTAATGTCTCCCGCAAAGCTATTCCTGAGCTTACAGCCTGTTGTATGGTATTATTCCCAGACTGACCATTTTTTTTACCAAGAAAGTGGGCTGTAGGCATTCTGCTGCCTTTTAAATCTGAGAATTTGAAGTGTTTGTGAACATCTTATGATCCTGTATTTACGCATACATTGTTAGAAGTTTCATTGATAAAGTTTACATAAATAAATTATACTGGGAATGTTGTGTTATTGTTCCAGTATTGCTCAGTTCCTTGAAAAAAAAGGATAGAGATTTCACTCTGTTTTGTATTCCAGGCACACTCCTTGATATTATCAAAAAGTTGAACAGCCTTACTCTTAAGATTGTATTCTATATCTGATGCCATACCTGTCTTCAGTACAATATAAAATAATAAACTTGTCATAGAATGGGATGTTTCCATTGTTGAAATGTATAATTTTAACCTCAGGTTTGTAATGGAATTTAGCAGTGATAAAAATAAAATCTGTAAGAAGCATTTTATGACATACAAATTAGCTTTTGTGGAAGATAGAATAAAATAAAAGGCCAAAGTAAAAATTAAAACATGCAGTACTATAGGTTTTGGATATGACTCAGAGAGCAATTACCATGTTATGGATTGTTAAATCAAATGAAAGATTCTTTGAAAATCTGCAGTGACATTGATGGGGTTGTTGTTGTTGTTATAAATTCAAACTAAGCACGGGTTGTTTTTTTTCCTGATTTGGACTGGACTACAGAGTCAGTGGAGAAAAGGTATAGCCTTCCTTCCTCATTTCAATCCTGTGGGCAGTAGGGTGAGGTGGGAAAGATAATTGCAATTGAAAAGATACCTTCCTTTGGCATTAATAGGAGCTTCTTCCCCATCGGTGAATTCTTCCGCACGACAAACCATTGTGGATGCAGGCTACCCCAACAGCAGGTGAATCAAGCCTGCTGATCAGATGTACAGTATAACTCTCACTTGAAACAAACCGCAGTCTAGGGTTTGTGCCTGAGAGGCACTGCATGTGGTGGGAAAGCAGTTTCCCCTGCTGAAAAACACAACCCAAGACAAGCACAGAAGTGAATGTGCACTCCCAATATTTCTGAGCAGAGGAATATTTTGATGCTTGTGTTGTATTGTCCCAGATTGCAATGGGCCACCCCAGCATTCATTCCAGGCTTTTCTGGTTGGCTCCTTGCTTTGCTTTTTATATTAGCTTTTTTCCCCCAGGATAGTGATCTTCATCCCTCATCTCAGGATTGGCCGGCTTTTGGGTCCACCCCAGGCAACTAAGAGATTTTCTGAAAGATGTGATCTCTGTTGATTTTTAAAATGACTTGATGTTTAGAAATATAGATGCAGAAGATGGAGTAATAGGTTTACAATCTAGATTTCACTTTAGCCAGGCTGGATGCATTGCCCTCATCAGTCCTTTTTGGACGTTTTAAGTTTACTAAGGGGAAGAAATGGAAGCAGTCACAGATTTTATTTTCTTGGGCTCCAAGATCACCGCAGATGGTGACTGCAGCCATGAAATTAAAAGACGCTTGCTCCTTGGGGGGAAAGCTATGGCAAACCTAGACAGCATATTAAAAAGCAGAGACATCACCTTGTCGACAAAGGTCCATATAATTAAAGCTATGGTTTTCCCAGTAGTAATGTATGGCTGTGAGAGTTGGACCATAAGGAAGGCTGAGCGCCGAAGAATGGATGCTTTCGAGCTGTGGTGCTGGAGAAGACAAGAGTCCCTTGGACTGCAAGGAGGTCAAATCAGTCAATCCTAAAGGAAATCAACCCTGACTGCTCATTGGAAGGACAGATACTGAAGCTGAAGCTCAAATACTTTGGCCACCTAATGCGAAGAGAGGACTCACTGGAAAAGACCCTGATGCTGGGAAAGACTGAAGGCAAAAGGAGAAGGGGATGGCAGAGGATGAGATGGTTAGATAGCATCACCGACATAATGAACATGAAGTTGAGTAAACTCCGGGAGACAGTGGAAGACAAGAAGGCCTGGCGTGCTATGGTCCAGGAGGTCACGAAGAGTCGGACACGACTAAACGACTGAACAACAACAAAAATGTCTTTCTGGTTATGTCCATGTGGTGATGGCACAATAGAAACTCTAAGCCATATGCTGCTATACTGCTCCCTATATAAGGACTCTAGACGGACATTCATTTATCAGACCTTGAAGAAATTTCCAGCTAGGGAATGTGATTTGTACTTACTGTTACTTCTTTCGGACAAGGACTCAAAAACATCCTCCCAAGTCACCCAGTTTTGTGCTACCATCTGTACAATACATCACACCATTGATTAAATTTGGATAGTTATCTATTCATCACTTTTTATAATACTATTTTTTAATTTTATTACATATGTTCTTATTTATTTTTAGATCCTATTATACTCATTGTCTGTAGCTTGAATCATGTCAACTGGATTTCTATTTTCTCAGTGGAAACGTTTCGCTCCTTATCCAAGGAGCTTCTTCAGTCTGAGCAAAGTGGTTCAGTGGTTCTAAACACAATAAAATTACCTCACTTTTGGAGGATCACCATACATATGAAAAACTGAAAAGAGACCCCACCAGCAATTACAAGAAAAAGGTAATAGACAGTTTGAAACAATTGGAACATGATGGCTCCATCGATAGGATTACCTACCACCGTCTGTATCCTGGAGAAGCCATCCCCTGCATTTACGGACTTCCTAAGATCCACAAGGAAGGAACACCCCTCCGACCCATAGTCAGCAGCATTAATTCGGTAACATACAACATTGCCAAACACCTCTCTACCATACTAGCACCTCTAGTTGGACACTCTGAACACCACATCCATAATTCGGAAGAATTTGTTTCCAAAGCAAAGATCCTGAAACTGGATACAGATGAAACTATGGTCTCCTTCGATGTGTCCTCCCTTTTCACCAGCATCCCCACCACTCATGCTCTATCCGCTGTCAGGAAGAGACTAGAAGAGGACAGCACCCTTGAAAGGAGAAACCATCTCAACCCAAACCAGATCTGCCATCTTCTGGACCTGTGTCTTAACACCACTTATTTCACATACAGAGGTGACTTTTACAGACAAAAACACGGCTGTGCCATGGGTTCTCCTGTGTCACCCATTGTGGCCAATCTATACATGGAAGAAGTGGAGAAGAAAGCACTCAACACATTCCAGGGAATGGTGCCCACCCACTGGTTTAGGTATGTGGATGACACCTGGGTCAAAATCAAGGCCCAGGAAGTACAGGCCTTCACGGACCATATAAACACTATAGATGCCAACATTAGCTTCACCAGAGAAGACACCAAGGACAACAGACTGGCATTCCTAGACTGTGAAGTCCTCATTGGGACCAGTGGCAAGCTAGAAATAGGGATCTACAGGAAACCCACACACACAGATCAATATCTGATGTTTGACTCCCACCATCCACTGCAGCACAAACTAGGAGTCATCAGGACATTGTCACACAGAGCAGAAACCATCCCCACCTCCATGGATTCCAAAAAGAATGAAAATCAGCACCTGAGAACAGCTCTGAAGGCCTGTGGATATCCAAATTGGGCCTTCACTAAATCTAAATCTACCAGACCTAAAACAGCGACAGATAGGGCTGAGACTCAGAGTAAACGGAAGAACCTGGTCATTCCTTACATGGCTGGCGTGTCTGAAAAGATAAAAAGGATATTTGGCAAACACCACATACCTGTATATTTCAAACCCACCAACACACTGAGACAGAGGCTTGTACACCCCAAAGATCAAACTCCAAAGGACAAGGAAAGCAATGTAGTGTATGCAATCCAGTGCAGTGAGGAGTGCTCTGAACTCTACATTGGAGAAACCAAACAACCTTTGTACAGGAGGATGGCCCAACACAGGAGAAGTAACAACACAGGACCAGAGTCAGCAGTTTATCTTCATCTAAAGGAAAAAGGACACTCATTTGAGGACATTAATGTTCACATTTTAGACAGAGAAGATAGGTGGTTTGAGAGAGGGGTCAAGGAATCCATTTATGCCAACTTGGAAAATCCTTCCTTGAATAGAGGTGGGGGCCTCAGGCACAATCTTTCCCCTATTTTCCTTCCTGCTTTGTCTTCTGTGCCTAGGAAGATTAAGACCATTTCGCAAGCTCAACAGCAGCATGGTAATCTTAACGATCCTCCTTTAGATGATAAAGGGACTTAGAAATAACATCTCAAAATAACCATGACCTAGCCCCAGGTGCAAGGTCACACAGCCACCTAGAAACATATTTAAGGATTCCCTTACTAACTTTGCTCAGACTGAAGAAGCTCCTTGGATAAGGAGCGAAACGTTTCCAATGAGAAAATAGAAATCCAGTTGACATGATTCAAGCTACAGACAATTCCACCTGGATGACTGAGAACCTTCATAGACATATTATACTCATTGTTTTTCTGTTATACATATAGATGTATGCAATAGTTTTACTACTGGATATTTTACTGTTTCTGGCCCTATGACTGTAATAAACTGATTTTATTTGATTGTAATCTAGATTTAATAATATTTTAAAAAAAGGAGCTATTTGTATGTTAATATTACATAGATCTTTTTCTTCTTTTTTGAAGTTTTACCTACACACACACACACACACACACACACACACAGAGAGAGAGAGAGAGAGAGAGGGAGAGAGAGGGAGAGAGAGAGGTATATGTATAATTACTGTTATATTGGTTTCATTTTTGTTTGTTTAGTTCATTAATCATTCTTTTTAAAAGGAGGGAGAGATTTTCTGAGAGCTTGGGAAATGCCACGCACTTGTTTCCTAGCTTACAGTTATTTTGCAACTTCTGTACACCTTCACCCTGTTGTGATTTCCCCATTTTTCATCCACTAGCAGAGGGGTCAAACTACATTTTATGGCAGACTTTGGCTTTGCAGTTTTAAAGAAACATTGTTTCAGCTGCAAAACACCCTCATGAAATAAAATATGAACAACAGAAAATGAAATAGCACAGCAATCCAATGCAAATTCCAAAGATTCCATTCCATTTCCAAAACTTTCCCAACATCAATTTCACCATCTATCTTTAAAAAAATAATAAACCTGAATTTCCCTGATTATATATACAACTTGTACTTACATTTTATATTACTCAACTCCTAGCCTCTGGCCTCAGGGAGCCATCTTTCCCTTCTTTCCCTGTCATGGGTATATAATGACTCATACTGCAACCTACAGCCATTATTAAAGTTACCGTGAAAAGTGTCTGGTTGGGCATTACAGCCAACAGAAGCTTTTAAATACAAACAGAAAAAATGGCTTGTTTCCCAATAATAACTTTTCCTTCCTTCCTGCCTGCCTGCCTTCCTCAGCCATATAAATACATACAACATGTATTGAAAGCATAGATGGCAATATAATTGAATGTAATTGTACGTACACATGTTGGAGGAGCAAGGGAATTTTGTTACTCCAGATCTGGCAGCTCAGGAGCAGAATACTGTTTGATTCCCACTTTTTAAACTCTGCTATTGGTTGGATTCAGGAATAATTGATTGGAACCTGATGTTCCTTGTCTGTCTTCACCATTTTGAATTCAGCTCATGTGAAAACCATCAAACATTAGCTTTAGAGTGATTTCTGAGAGTAAAGTGGGATGAAAACTGTGCCCTCTGGAAGTGGTCAGTGTCACGTTTCACTTTCTTCATTGAAAACTTGACCCTTCAAAAACTAAAAATTGTGCCTTCATTCTGGGACTACTTCCATATTCTTTATTCCTACCTGCTATTTCAGTTCTTAAAAACATGAGAACCATGTGGTTCCTTTCACTGGTATATTTTAGAAGCTCACCTCTTCAGTCTGGTATTCAACTAATCTTGCATATCTCCCCTTTCCCTTCACTCTTCTCCCATTCTGTGGTTTTAAACTATAAGATTGAGGAAAGGCTTTTATATTCTTATATCTTCTGAAAAATAAAAGCCTAGCAATAAGTGAATAAATCATAAGCATCAGCAATTTGTTATTACTGCATGCACATCCATTCTAATAAATTTGACTATTTATATTTTAGATCTCTGTCCATCAGATTTGATTTAAGACTGCTTACAGGCCATATTTGGCTTGTATGAAAATAAAAGATTCAATATTCTTTTGACAATTTAATTAGCTTGAACTTTTTTTGCATGTTTGAAAGTTACAGTTGTTAAGAGAAGCTCTTCACTCTGCTGTGATAAATATGACATTTATCTTCCTTGGTACTGCAGAGCTAGTAATTGATTCCAAAAGGTTAATTGTGAGCAGCCATGAAAACAGTTGATAGAAATGTAACACTGAACTGTGATTTGTCCATTAATATAAAAACATCCAATGTAACTGTTAATTAAAACCACATACATCATATGCCATTAATACGTTTGTCATAGAGAATTATATTAGAGGTGGCACTGTGTTTAATGTACTCAGAGAAGTTCAGTGTGTTTCTATATGTATATTAGCCTAAATTCCATTTGCTTTTTACAAACCAAGGTATTTTCTTAAAATTTCTTAGCAGCCAAATGTTTCCCAAATAACAATGCCTTTCTTCCAATGATTTCTTTAAATATATATTTTTATTCACTTTTTTTCTGGTTTACATAAAACTGAATGTAAAATCTATTGCTCTGTCTTCTCTATCTCTGTCAAGGTTCTTTTCTTTTTCAGGTCATTAAGCTATGGTGCTATTGGAGTAATTGTTGGGCATGAATTTACTCATGGATTTGATAACAATGGTGAGTTATTCAGATTCTTAAACTTTGGTAAGAAAAGATTAAAAATAATAAGTAAGACTAATCTCATAGCCCCACCCTAAACTTCCATAGGAATAAAAATCATGAAATCTAAATGCAGACATCACATACTTTCCAAAGCAAGATGGAGACGTAGTGTTTGTGCTGTCTTTTAAGTGAAAATAGTTAACCATGCATTAAATTCTCTTTATATTCCCTCAATCAGGAAATTTTATGATTTACTGTAGATAAACAGTGCATTTTTTTAAAGGAAATGTTTCTGGGTTCAGTTTTAAGAGGTGTGTATGTTTATTTTATTAGTACCATGCTTTGTATTGTACTTTTCCCCCCCTTGAAAATGGAAATGCAGGTCGCAAATATGACAGGAATGGAAATTTGAATCCCTGGTGGTCCTTGCAGTCAGAAGAAAAATTCAAAGAGAAAACAAAATGTATGGTCAATCAGTACAACAACTATTACTGGAAAAAAGCAGGATTGAATGTAAGTTCAGGATGTTTGGCTAAAACTGATTTGGACCAATCAAAACTAGATCTGGACCAAATCAGCAGTAATATATCATCATGGCAGCTTATGTGCGCTGCATGTAGTATACTTCCTTACCTTCTTTGACATGGTTTCTTCCTCTATATTCTTTTAGCTAACTATATTTATTGCAGCTTTTTCAGTTATTGCGGTACTGTCCTATTGAGTAATGCATGCTTTCATTTAGTGACATCTGGCTACAGTGGCTGGTTTTAAAGCTCTATCATCCATCCATCCATCCATCCATCCATCCATCCATCCATCCATCCATCTATCATCTATCTATCATCTCTCACATTTATATGGCTGCCTATCTCACACAAGGCAACTCTGGGCAACATACAAAAATGAGGTAAAAACAATGAAGAAATAAAAACAGTCATCATAAAAGATAAAATGATTATTAAAAATATTATCACAAAATTATAAAATCACTATAAAATATACCAACCCTTCAGAGAGAGCAAGAATGTCAGTCATAGTGGAGCCATCTAAGAATGTCTCCCGTTCCCAAAGACCCTCAGGCCTGACAACACAACCAGGTCTTGAGGGACTTCCTAAACAATAGCACGGAAGGAGCAAGCCTAATTTCAAGGGGGAGAATGTTCCACAAGGAGGGAGCCACAGCAGAGAAGGCCAATAAATAAATAAATGCAAGTCCCTGGCAGATGGAACCCATAATATGCCTTCCCTGTTTGATCTAATGGGACGGGCTGATGTAATCAGGGAGACGGTCCCTCAGATATCCCGGCCCCATGCCATGAAGGGCTTTCAATGCTTTCCCTCACTTTTTCCTTTAACTTCAAGGCAGGGAGGCAAGGAAGAGATGAAGTGATGGGAAACCACCCATGCTTGCTTGATTAGATGATTATTCACTATGCACCTACACAATTATACAATTATGGTCACCATTTGCATGCTTCACAGCCAGCTTCCAACAACTAGAATCAATGAAGAAGCAGGCAGTAAAATTGCAAGTTGCAGTCATGTGATATTTCACTTAACAACAGCATTGGTTAGCGACAGAGTTGCTGGTCCCAATTGTGGTTGTTAAGTGAGGACTACCTGTACTTTGCTTGCAGTTATGCATTGGTATATGACACTAGATTACATTACATGCACAGCAGATTATGTATTATGTTGATTAATGTCCCTCCTACCATTCAGTGGTAAGTATATCCAAGTATAATACTATGGCCCAGTAATAGATCCAAAATGAAAATATTTATCCTATCCTTGTATTTTTCCCCCCAGTTATACAGAAACATTTGATGTGGATTCAGAAACAATCATGTTAATTAACAATATTCTTACTCCTAGATAAAAGGAAAAAGGACTTTGGCAGAAAACATTGCAGATAACGGAGGGTTGCGAGAGGCTTTCAGGGTAGGCAGCTCTTTTGTTTCTAAGTGCAGACCAATAAATACCTCCCACCCCACCCACCAAATATAATATTGCAGGAAGAAGGGTTGGTGAAATCTGCACTGCCTTCAATGTGTTCATTATGTTTCTCATCAGGCCTATAGGAAATGGGTCAAAGAAAAGAGACAAGGAGAGGAAGAGTCCCTATTACCAGGCATTGACTTCACCCATAACCAGCTCTTCTTTCTGAGTTATGCTCATGTGAGTAGTACAAAACGTCATTTCAGAATGGATACACATATTTAGCTTGTTCATTGTATGGTGAGTAGACAAGTCTGCTTGATTACGGAAAGAACGTCGTTTTCTTAAATTGTAGATTTTGACCAGTGCCTGCCTGCCCGCCTGCCTGCCTGCCTTCCTCCCTTCCTCCCTTCCTCCCTTCCTATATGAGCAAGAAAAATCAAACCAGTAGAAAAAGAACAAATTACAAGGACTTTCTTCAGATTTTTTTTCACAATGACATAACTTACAAAAAAAGATGTAAAGTATATTTCAGTGCTACTTCCTAACTGGTGTTTCATTCCTTTCTGGCTTCCTTCTCTTCCTGTTGAAGAGAAAGAAATTTCACAGGCAGTCCAAATTCCCTTTTTATAGCACAATCTGGGCATGGATGGCTTTGTGCATAATTTCTCTCCGATTCAAATAGGCTACAGATGACTACTTCTGGCATTAAACTGGACCATTAAAGAGTTTCAGCATCATATAACTCATTCTTTTATCTAATTATCTATTTATCTTAGGTGAGATGTAATTCATTTAAACCAGAAGCTGCAAGAGAACAAATCTACACTGGCGTTCACAGCCCCCCTCAGTTCAGGTACTTTAAGCTGCTTCCTTTTTTCTCAGTTGCAGGTTTTTTTTCCCATGTCAGAACCACCAAGGTGCTTTTGTAGTGAAAGGATTTGCCGGTGACATCACCGTTGCCCGGGGGACGCCCGAGGAGGTTCCTTTCATGTCCCTGTGATTTTTCCCACCGAAGTGGTACCTATTTATCTACTTGCATTTGCATGCTTTTGAACTGCTATGTTGGCAGGAGCTGGGACATATTGATGGGAGCTCACTCCGGCATGTGGCTCGCGCTCTTGGGATTCGAACTGCCGAGCTTTCAGCCTTAATGGCCTCTGACTCAGCATCTTAACCACTGAGCCACCACGGTCCCAGTTGCAGTAATACAGTAAATCATACAGGTCTAATATAAACAGCTGTTCTGATCAGTTAAGAGATGTGACAATTTCTTTTAACCACCCTGTTGTTCTGAAAGAACTCATACATTACGTACTTCTCTCCTTTCATTTTATTTTCCATACTGCTATTCTATTATCTATATCAGTGCTTTCCAAAGTGCTGCCGTTGGTGACACACCAAAGGCGGCAGCGGCGGCGCGGGGGCGTGCACAACGGCAGCGCAGGGTGGCGTGTGGCGGCAGTGTGCACGGCGGTGGTGGCAGCGGTGGCCTTCGCTAAAACGCAGAAGCGCTGATGGCGCACCGCTGCCGTTGTCGCTGCTGCCGTTGCCGTGCACACCACCGCCGCCACGCGCGCCACCGCACCGCCACCGCCACCGCTTCCGGGTTGTGTTGCGACACACCAAACTGTGTTGCGACACACTAAAGTGTCACGACACACAGTTTGGAAAGCTATGATCTATATACTACTAAAACTGTCATTGTGTTTATCTCTTTGTCTGTTTGTAACCTCAAGTTAGCCCAAACAGTGCATTATACCACAACCATATTTGAATCAAAGTACCTAAAATCCACTAACTTACAGAATGCGTAAAATATTGGGACCCTTTACTCCTGTGGAATTGAAATTTCCACAATGTTCAGATCAGTTTTATTTACAAAGCTCTAGCCATTGCAGTGTCCCTGCAGTCATGTGACTGTGATTTCTGATGCTCCCTGCCAGCTTCCCATAAGCAAAGTCAATGGGGAAGCCGACAGGAAGACGGAAGTCGCTCCCATTCCCACTGCTTTTTTGCTCGCCTGTGGTCATTCTGTTTCTGTGTTTAGATAAGTAAATATTGACTTATTCTTGAAGTTCGTTTGCCACCACAATTATTTTTCTATTTATTTATACTCCTCTTCGATGATCACAGGACCAACCAGCACTGGGGTAAAAAAATATGATCAGCCTAAAATTTAATGTTCATTCTGGTCACATCAGACTGCACTACCTTTCTCTCAAAGGATGTCCCAGTGGGTGACAAGGTTGTCCAGTAGAACATAATTTCTGGAATTTGTTTTTCTATCCCCAAGAAGCTGATTGGCAGAAGGGAGATAAAATGGGGGGATGAATTTCTTCTTTCCAGGCATAGTTTCTCTTCTCTGATGTTCTAGCATTTAGCTGTTTGGATTTTAATTTATTAATGTTTATTCTAGTATTCTGAATCCAAATCTAGCATTATACTCTTGGGTATGGACCAACTATGACCCCACATGTCAATAAATGTAGACCACATCTGGAAATGTGGGTAAGAAAGTTTGTTTTCTTTTTTTGGCAAACACACCCACCCAAGCATATACACAACTGAATGTAATTCTTGCCTACTTCTGTCCTGGCATCCAGCAAAAGCTGGTGTGTCTTGGCATGCTCTGCAATAGGAGTGTTCTGACCCAACAGTACAGTTTTATTCCCCAAACTGTTCCATTATTTCTGTGGGGTAAAATGTTTTTATACTGCTTTTTATTTGTTCTGCTGCATTTTATTTTTTAATTCCTTGTGTACCACTTGGAGATTGTAGGTAGCTTATATAATTATAATAATAAAATGTATTATTGTATATAATTATAATTAATAAAATAGTATTTTAAATTATTATTTTTTGAAATCATCAGTCTCTCCTAGAATATACATAAGTGTGTGTTCAAGCAAATTGGCAGTGCAATTTCCTGCCAAACTTTTAAGGAGAAACTAAAGAAAATAAGTGTATTAAACGTCCAACATGTTTATATCAAACTTAAACCCCAAATCACACAGTCCCCTCCTTCATCCCTAATTGTGGAGCTGTTTCAAGATATCCTTAGAAATGTAATTGCATCCATAGAAAAGTGCTAGGAATCCTCTTTTAGCTTTATCTGTTTTTAAAAGATTGTTGCCCCAAATGTCCATCTTCTGAAAGAGAAGGATTAAAAAAGCACCCTGCATGGATAACCATTTGGAATGAGAAAATACATTTTCCAGTAATATAGTTTCTCTATAGGAGAAGTTAGTAACTCTATAGGAAGAGTTAGGCAGTGAAGGATAATAATTCAATTATGACACAAGTTTGTTTGTTTTTCAAATTGGGTAACTCGGATAATGTTGAAAAGCTTGAATGGTGCTGGATCAAATGGACACATTTAATGAAAGAACAGTTTCAAAAATTAAAAGTACAGCGAAGCCTAATGTAAAATACATGAATATATGGTAATACGCGAACAAAGTCTGGTCAAGAAAAAGGTCAGGATTAAATTATAGGCACTACTGTTGAAATCTGTTTAACGTGCTGCTTCAGGCAATGAACAAGCAAGAGACTAGATTGCCTAAAAAGCTGGAATGACGTTATACAAATTAATGGTATATCCTCAACAACAATATTGTGTCTTGTCCTTGGCCACCTCGTCTCCAAAACATATTGCTGATTTGAATGCAGTTTAGATGAATGGTAATAAGATAATTAAGTATATGTATAAAAAGTAGTGGGATGAGGTCCTTAAGATAATTAGGCTTGCTTACTTTTGGAAGCAGTCTAATAAAGGAACATCTCCCCCACCCCACCCCTCTGTATGTATTATATAATGTAATATGTACAGTATGTGTTAAATATAAATGTTACTGGAAGGCACCTGAGCTGCTCCAACATTTGTCCTTGGGATAACATAACTGATGTTCCTTGCATGTTGTTGTTATTCTGGCTTTTTTTGCAAAGACAACTCTGCATATTTATAAATGAACAGAGCATGGGCAAATGGGCAAGAACAGTTAAAGCTGAATACAGATTGAGGTGCATCCAGACCTTACTGAAAAGTAATCAGGAGCAAACCACTTCAGGCCGTAGATTGCGCTATCACTGAAGAGTGCAGGAATTTTGCATTTCCTATTTTTATTGCCTATGTTCCAAAATATGCAGCAAGACACTGCTTCTGTCATGAGACTCAGACTGTACATTCAGAAACCTCACTCTTGTACTTGTTATCCTCTCCATTTTGCCTTCCATCCTTCTCTCTCCAATATGGTGCAATAATGCAGAATCCAATAACCACTGAATCAGCCAGTTTTGCAACTCACAGATAAGTAAAGTGGTGTTCCTTCTGTTAAGGCTGCTCCACAAACAAGGGCATGGAGATCTTTGTTTGAATTTGAGGGAACAGGCTCCTCCAGAGTGATTAGAAATTCTTTGGTGCCCTTGTTTAAATAATATTAGATAAGATTATTTTTTTCAGCCAGATACTACACATCTTTACTCAGAATTAATTTCCAATGAATTCAGTGAAAACTTGTTAGTAAGACTCATCTGTTAGTAAGATTAAGCATGTGTAATTGGAGTCCTTTCCTTCCTTCCTCTTATAGGCTGCCTCAATCACAACAGCAACTCTAGAAGGCTTACAAAATATGAATTAAAAAAATGAATGAAGTTAAAACACCAATGAAAAGAAAGATAGAACATAACAATATCATTACAATGCGCTTGCAAGGAATAGGAGTGGGAGCATTGTGCTGTGGTGGTTCTCCTCCTTTCTCTGCAGGCACTTCCAGTCACTGTGGCAGGGAGATCATCATGCCAGAAGGCACTCATTGTAGTGTGCATCAGGGCTCAATGCTTTTGCCTCTTCTGTTTAACATCCATGTGAGGCTGCTGAGTGAGGCCATCCATTCGGTTTGGGGTCTGGTATCATCAGTCTGCTGAAAATACCCAGTTGAATATCTTGAACCTGTACCACCTTAGTGATGCTGTTGATGTCTTGTCCCAATGCCTGGAGTCTGTGAGGGTCTGGGTAGGGAAGATTAGCAAGGCCAAGATCCTGAAAATATTCTTTAGTCCAAAGCTTTCCAAACTTTTCATGTTGGTAACACACTTTTTAGACATGCATCATTTTGCGACACACTCTTATAGCAGGGCACAAGGCAGGCACTAGGACCTGTGTGGAATCACAGCAGGTTTGGAGGCAGCAAGGCACAAGGCAGGCACTAGGACCTGCGTGGAATCACAGCAGGTTTGGAGGCAGCAAGGCACAAGGCAGGCACTAGGACCTGTGTGGAATCCTGGCAGAGATCGGAGGCAGCCAGGCACAAGGCAGGCACTAGGACCTGGGCGGAATCATGGCAGGGCAGGTTTGGAGGCAGCAGCAGCTGCAACACACCCAGACACTGCAGCCAACACACTAACGTGTCCCGACACACAGTTTGGAAAGCTATGCTTTAGTCCTAGATTGGGTAGCACTTCTCCATTTCAGGACTGGTATGTAATTGTAAAGGGAAGAGGGAAGGACTTTGAAAGACAGGAGGAAGAGCCGCTACCAAGGGAAAGTCAGATACGAGGGGCCTGAGCCTGGGCCAAGAAAGTAGCTTGAGTAAATATCTCAGACAAGCCGTTCCTTAATTCAGATGAAGATAAAGGGAGAGAGAGGGAAGCACATTCAGGCTTGCAAGATTGATGTCAGCCCTGCAAGGCAGATCAGACTAAGAAATCCAATGTCATGTAGGTTAGTACTACCATTATTGCAACAGCTATAGGAACAGAATCTTGAAGATAGAAGTGGCACAGACAGTAATGGGCATGTGGCATCATTGCTCCATGAACTGCACTTGTTGCCAATTGCTTCCAGGTGCAGTCCAAGGAGCTGTTTGCCACTTATAAAGCCTTTCATGGCATAAGGCCCGGCTGTCTGCTGAACTGTCTGTCTCTGATCATTTCGGTCTGTTCTATAAGACTGGACAAAAGTAAGCATGCTCTGGATCTCAGCGATCAAATAACATCACCTGATGAACCCAGGAAGTGGGAGGCGAGCCTTTAAAAGGATTCCATATGTTAGCCTGAATGGTATGATGCTGTAGCAGTGCTAGTTTGAGTTAGCATGTGTTTCATTAACAGGAAATCAAAATGAATGTTTTGTAGCCTGAAAGCACCAGAAGTATAGGCATTGAGAATATGTGACAGAGTATTAAACTAATTTGCATCTTTACTTTTTGTTTCCCCACTTCAGAGTTATTGGTGCTATGAGTAATTTTGAGGAATTCCGGAAAGCTTTCAACTGTCCAGAAAATACTACAATGAATCGAGGTGAAGATTCCTGTCGGCTTTGGTAGCACTTCCTCTGGAATCCTGTAGAGAAATCACGCCTTCATTTCACTGACTTGCTATTGCTTCAGAACTGCATTGATCAGCTGTGGACCAATAGTTTGTTCTGTAGCATTCCCATCCTGGTGCTTGACCCAAACAGTTCTGCCATTATTTAATTGCTTGTTCATAAGCACAGAATAATTCAAAATGTAGCATATAGAAAAGAACAGGTCATTTTTAAAAAATATATGTTCTTTATAAAGTTCATAACCAATACAAATCTGTAATATAGTACTCTGATTGCTATGAAGCAATGCAACATTAGCAAGATTACAATGCTGTATTTCCACTTTTTTGTGGTGGTCAGGCTGATATTTGAAATTAGTCAATTGGCATATCCAAAACCATACAAACCGACATATTCAGTAAAATACTGATTCTCAGCAATCACATGCATCTTTCCTCTACCTTCTTCAGGTGTTGATCAGAAGGATCTTTGAGAGCAAAACTCTAAGAATAAGGTTGCTTAACCTATTCTCTTTCCACTGCCTCTCTCAGTTGTGTGGTGGAAAAGATACAAATGAAGCACATTGTGTTCAGTTTTAGCTTCAGACATGTATGCTGCCTTCCACCTATGAATGCATATCAATTTCTGTATGATGCACACATACAACACACACACACTCATAATCTATTTTTCAATTTATGTAATACCAATTTGATGGGAAAGTGCCTTTAAGGCACTTTTTCTTTCTTAATGTTGCTTTCCCCATACTGCTTTAGCTGCCAATTAATCAGGCTTCCATTCTAACTAGTATTTACCTCATACACAAAGCTGAAAAGCAAAAACAATAAACCCCCCTCCTCAGCTGTAGTGAATATGGCAACATGGCAATAACATTTCTCAATGTGCAGACTCATCCATCCTATGTGCATCGCAGATCCTTTACCTGAATTCTAGGCATCATTTATCTTCATAATATAATGAACTAAAAGAACTGTGAAGTGGATAATTCTGAAGCAGAAACATCACAATCATTTAAAAGTCAGATGCCTGATCCTGACCCTGTAATGCCAGTCTAAGCACTTTCTCCACATATCTTTAGCAACTTGGATGTTGTAGCTTTTTGCTCCACACTGGTTAGGCATGCAAAAACTTGGGTATATCATTAAATCCTTGCTGAGTTAATTGCACATTGGCCTCATGACAAATGCTTTTGATAATATGCAAAGAGTAGATTTTCTAAAAGAGTGGGTTTTTAATCTACATAATATACTGTTCTGGACCTGAACAGCATATAGGGAAATAAAGCAGAGGGATGTTTTGCAGCATTACATAATGTCCACTTGCTCAGAGAAGGGAAGAACTTCCTCCCAGGCACCACCACTTGCTTGCAAAGTAGGAAGCCTTAAAGGGGCAGCTTCTGGCATGGAGCCCAGCACTGCTTTGTCTTTCTGAGAGTTCTTATTGGGCGTAATGCCAGGATTGGTCCAATAATTCCTGTGGACTGCAGAGCTATTGGAAGTGACAGTGCTGATTCACAGCCGCAGATGGACTCAAGGGGGGCAATTATAGTTCAGCTCAAAAGATTTGAGCATTTCTAGTATCTTAGGCTTAGAAGTCTCCATTGCAGAAGAGATCAGGAACTTGCAGTGACAACATTGATTCCATGGAGTCCGTGACCGTAGAGGGTCACCTTAGAGCTCTAGGATCTCAATATAAAAAGATCCCATAGACAGAAAGTTTTACTATGTCAGACTGTGTTTCAGAAGATTGGCACCGTCCACTGATCCTGTGAAAGAAAAGCTGCTTCTATGCTGCTGTAATAAATTACAGAGCCTGTTGCTTTGAGTATATACAGACTTTACTATACACAGCACAGAAATATATTCAGACACGACCCTTAACCAACTCCATACAAACTACCCCACACTTAATATATCTCAACCACGATATATATACACTCAATATTGCTGATTTATTTCTATACACAGGTGTAGCTCATTAGCATTGCATCATCATTCCTTCAAGGATGGTGATCTCACCCAGCACTTGCTGCTCTCTACTTTGTACATTCTTATCAGACCAGTAAAATATAAAGAATAAAATATATTTCTTTTTACATACACTGACATACTACACTATAGTAACAGTAGGATTCTTGCTGGTAAAGTTTTGAGTAAAGAGTGAGAGAATCATATACCTTTTTCCAGTTTTTTTAACTGCTTAAATCACCTACCTTTTCCAGGAAAAAAAAATATTTCCATATAAAAATAGTTTTAGATATATTGCTGTATACATTTCTGCACATTTATATTTAAGGAGATGGAACTGAATACTAACTGGTTGAAATAGTAGGATAATTTTGTTAACTATCATATACAGTAAGCATTCCCATATCACAGATGAAGATAATTAAAATGACAGTGTTTTTATCCATTGTATGACATTTTTCTACTGTAATCTGCTTTTGAGTTCACTTGTGAAAAAAGATGTGATAAGTTTTTAATAAATAAATCTTACAAGCTATTCCAATATTTTTTGTTGTCTTTATGTCAGAGTGAACAGGAAGAAAGGAACCCGAGTACCAAGCACTATTCAGTTGCCTATAAGGGAGCATCTGTGCTAATATTATATGGGCGATATCAGGGCAATTCTAAATTGAGTCTTAGCCCCAGTTAAATATTGTGCTGGCAGTAAGTGCAGCATAAACAGCAGGAAAGGATAAGGTTATTTACAAAAGATTCCTAATATATTTTGGATTTAGGAAAATATTGGTCACAACTTTGTTATAGGTCTACAAGACATTTAGTGTAACATAAAATCTGAATAATCCAAATTCTATACTTGGCCACCTGATTCTATGAGTCTATGCTGAGAAACCTTGGGGACGAGAGCTTTCCTGCCAACTGGGTTTGGGCCTTGGGCCCTTCTTCCTTAGCCTCTTATGGGCACTCTCTTAACGGGGTCAGGTCACAGTTTTTCACCACCCACTAAATAAAAATTTAAAAAATAGAGTAGAAAAATAGAACAACAAATAAGAAGACTACAAAAACTCCACAGCAAAAGAGTATTTGTAGCCTATATACAGCTTCAGTGTATGAAGCCAATCAAATTGCTAAGGGGAGGAAATACTATGAACAGCATCTGCTACTATTATAAATCACCTCTGAGTCATTGCCATATTTCCAGAGTTAGAAGAGGTAAGCAAGGCCTCAGCAGAATAAGAACATACAGTAAGCAGTGCCCTGCTGGATGAGACTCCTGGCCCTTCTAGTCCAGCAGTCTGTTCTAATAGTGGCCAACCAGCTGCATAAGGAAGCCCACTAGTCTCCCAGCAGATGGCCTTCAGAGGCAGTCACACTAGATCCCCCTGACTTCCATGAATTGGTCCCATCTTTTTTGAAGACAGCCAAGCTGGTGGCCAGCTCCACATCTCACGGTAAAATACATTGGCCGAGTACATTGACAGACAAGGAACATCCCAGAAAAACTTCTGTACTGTTGTCGAGGGAAAAAGGAAGCAGCAGCACAACAAAAGACTGGTTCTGACTATGTAGGAAAAGGAGCTGAGCTCAACTCACAGATATCTCTTACGTTTTTGTGAATCAAATGGTGATGATTATGGAAAGAATTTTTTTTTATGAAATCAGGTTGCAATACAAGAATACAGTCAAGTTTTGTGCAGTAAGTTTTCTCGTAATCTTTTAATGATCTACTTACAGTATTTACATTTATACAATCATGATAAAATTGCTACTGATTAGCCAGAAACATACTGTAAATGTTTACCATCCAACCCAGTTTACCATCCAATTATTCTTTCCTTATCTTTTTGATTAGGTTATCTACATAGATATAGATAATTACCTACAGATCCTGGCCACATGTTTTATTAAAGGGATGTTAAAATTTAAGTAGGCTTAAGACTGAAAAATAAGTATGTTTTAATTAGCCCACAATAACTATCCATACAAGAAGGTGCTCCAAGCAGTGGAATAAATTTATTACTCTTCTGATGTATCCTCCATAGCAGTGGAGCCCTACCATTTATTTATTTATTTATTTATTTATTTATTTATTTATCCAACTTCTATATCACCGCCCATCTCCCCCCACAAGGGGGACTCTTTTCCTACATGCAGACCACTACATTGTCATCAAAAGTTGCGGAAAACAACACATGAACCAGGGATCTACATAATGGTGCCTGGGAACACTATGGCACATATGTCACCCCCCCTCCTCATGGCATCCATTTAATTAACTTTTTAAAAAATAGTCAAAAACTTATAAGATCATTAACTATTGCCTATATCCTTGTGAGATTTGAGGCAGGAATGGCAATATCACATGGGATTTCAAGCAAAGACACCAACCTTGCCAAAACTTACCTATCTTATAAGATTGTGGCCATTTAATTCTTTAATATTTTTTTTTAGTCTGGTCCCTCCGTACATATCCTCCTATGCCCACTAGTGATCCCCAGTCCATTGCTATGCAGTTCTAACTGATCTATTTCCATAGTCTGTGTTCTTCGAGACACTAAATTATGAATGATGGCTTTGCCAATCATTTTAAGAGAAGAAAATTGGCTAAGCCTGTTAGCCTTTCACAAGGCATTGAAGACTTAGCTGTTTCCCAAGGACTTTGGGTCAGGTGGGTAGATGAACTCTTTTCTTATCCATGTGCTTTTTCTGTAAGTGGGGTTATTGCTTATCCATGAATACCAGGGGTTATATGTTGTGGGTTTTTCTGTCTTGCCTCAAGTTATCTCTGGACCAACTCAAATCAAATCTTTATTACAGTCAAAGACCAGCATAGGTCCAACTCATGTAAGTGATCATACATTGTATCTCGTTTTTTTGTCTCCAAGAAATTGAAGATAGAAGAAATTTCTATTATCTGTTACAATGATCAAATCACACCCTGGTCCAATTGCGATAGATAGCTTCCGATGACCCCCATAGGGCAGTAGAACCACTTTGGATTGTCTGTCCCAGTCACTTGAATGGACCTGATTGGTTTTCAAAGTGGGCTCGGGGAGTTTCCCAGCTTTCTGGTGGGCAATTCTGGTGCCCGGTGAGCAGCTGGCAACAGAAGGTGAGCTGGGTGCTGGACTTTATTGCCCCTGAATAGCTTCTCTCTGGTAGCCCATTTTTAGTCGCAAGATCTTGGTTTACTAATGACCTCTGGAAATGAAGTGCTAGAAGCAATGCCTGAAGTTCAGTGGGAAAAGATGAAAAGCAAATCTGACTGAGCATGGGTACAGGTCAATGTTCAGCCTACAATATGGCAGTAAAGGAGACCAAGCACTCTCCTACTCCCTTACTGCATTGGAGGGCTGCCATCCACTGGCCCTGTTTAAGGTTATGACTCCCTGCTAGAGGCAAGACAACCCTGTGATTATCCCACCTGGCTGCTAAGGCCAGTTCACAGAGCATTTTGCTGACAAAGTTGCTCAGAATAGCCATAGACATGGTTCTGCCTGGAGATAATTTTTGGTGGTGACTGGGGTATCATCTTAGTCTGTTATCTGAGGCTTCTTTCAGCTTATGATGTCTGTGGAATAGGGGACTGTCTTATTTATTTATTTATTAATCATATTTATACCCCGCCTATCCCCTCCCTATCGGAGGACTCTAGGCAGCTTACAACATTGCAAATTCATATATATTATACATACATTCATATATATTATTACCGCGCGCGTCTTGGTTGTCTTCTTCCACCTGTCTCTTAGACCCCTGCCAATGTGAGGATGGTGGGCAACCTGGATGGGGGTAGTGCACTCACCCTGATCTTGATAACGTAGCAACAATATATTGCATGCTCTTTTCCTGTCCATGTTCCCATTTTCACTTTAGAAGAAACTGAAGTTCCTTTTTATATCCAAATGCATGGAATCATAATTTGTACTAGAAAAAGAGCTTTCAGATAGATGGTTCCTAACGTTAACGAGCAAAATATACTGTGGAAGGATTCTGTCTTTTCTTCCTTAATTTTTTTTTTATGAAAGCAAACTCAAAACATGGTTTCATCTTCTGATTGGTTGACTGAGTGTTATTAAAATAAATCATTGCTCTCCAAGCTTAGACATAATACCAAACTCTGCTTTGTTTTGCTTTTGCTTTTGTTTTTCTTGCAGAAAAGTTGAAAAAGGTTTGTAGGTTGCTAGTGAACCAGAAATTCAGTATGGCTCATTTCTAAACATTTCAATGGTGTGAACAGAGCTTTGATATACCCTAATAACCTCACCTTATCAGATAAAAAACACAATTTACAGTGTGGCATATTTGGCTTTGATACAATGTTTATATTTACCTTCATTGTTCACAAAAAAAACAAAAACAAATTATGCCTCTCAGTTGCACAGTCTGTGATAGTAGGAATCCATGGAAACTGGTCAGTCAAGCATCCAAACAGCCAGAAGGCTTGAACCATATTAATTAAACTTCCTCTTTGACAAGAGGAAAAAATCTTTAAAACAGATAATGTCGTAGGATTGGGGGTAGGAAGTTATCTTGAGATCGTTTGAAGTTTCCACCTGATAATGAATAGCTAGTGAAACCTAAAGAGAATTGTTGATTCAACAAAAGATGCAGTCATGCAGCTATGTAAACATTAAATCTGCTGCTCTAATGCTAAACTTAATGTCTGAATAGTGATGTTTTTCTTGTACAAAAGGGTAACATATATTTGAAGTGAGAATAATGACATGAACATCCACAACCAAGCACATGCCTGGCTGGCTGCCCTTCCTATTTCTCCTGATGTGTTCCAGCAGACGAGTGCAGATTTAGTTGTAGGGCTAATTTTTCTCTACTTTCACTACCAAGCCCTCTCTGGGTAGGTTGTAAAGGAGACTTATCTGAATCACTAGAAAGAGTATTGGATTTTAGAAAACTAGCGCTGAAAACAGAATATTGGCCCAAAGCATTGGCTTTGGATCGTCCATGTGAAAGGAAGGGTAGAAGGAGAAAATGGATTATAAATATATTCAGAAGCGATATAAGGCAAATAAACACCAAACGGATGCTTGACATCCCCTTATAGAAGTGGTCCTCTGCATCCAGGCAGGACATTCACATTTCCCAATCTGATCCATGTTCATCTGAGCACATGTACTGACTACATATATAATTTGCTACATTTGCTACACATATACCGTAAATTGCAGCTATTTGCTCGTGACTAGTCAAGAATTAGGGCCAAAATTTTTTATTTGTGTACTTGCATACAACATGGATCCAGAGCTTATTTACTTGGAAACAAAGTCCACTTTGTATAAATGTAAAGTTAGTCTTGTTTTAAATCATTAAAATGATAACAACAGTTATTATTATATTAATCAAACAAAACTCTAACCCCTCCAAAATGTAATGACTAGATTCTTATATAGCACAAGATTTTTGATAGTTCAATGGGATTTTTCCACCTGTCCTTCAGGATAGATTTTGCCCAGAATCTGGATCCAAGGTTATAAAATTACGTTCAAGCCAAGGGTATGTAAGGCAGTTGTTTTTAAAACCTATGTTTTAATAGGTTCAGTAACAAGAAACAATAACAAAGAAGTAAACTAAATAGGATAAAACCAAAGAGCTGAAAATTCACAACACTAGAAGATGGATTTCAAAGTAATTATAATTAAGTTTGTTTATCTGTAATTCTCTGAAGGATTTTTAATCATCTGTTTTCATTGAGTAACAAAAGGGTTATGGAACATAATGAAGAATTAATCAGGCAAAGAGAGAATCAAGGGAAATTTCTCTCCCTTAAATTCTCTTCACATGATTTTCTCAATTTTACCGCATTATTAATGAAAATGCTATAGTAATTTACTTTAATAAAAATCCTGCCATGCAGTTCTTTTGATAGAAAAGAAATTCTTAGTTTTTACCCCCTTAAATCGTTTAATGCAAGATTTTCTCTTTTTTTTAATAAGAATTTTGTTAAGTTTCAAGCAAAGATAAAAGTTATAGAAAAACAAAAAAACTACAAACAAAAAAGAGCTTTCAGATAGATGGTTCCTAACGTTAACGAGCAAAATATACTGTGGAAGGATTCTGTCTAAAACTTTAAAAAACTAAAAAAGTGTATAAACACAAGGTAATTTTTTTCAAAATTACAAAAAGAGGTGATTTCCAACTTTTAACAGCAAGGATATACAACAATATTCCATAATCAATCCCTTACTCTATATTAAACCAAAATCACATTATTTCTATAAATCATTCCATGGGCACATTATAAAAATCACTAAATACAGTTGCTCCCTCCCCTTATATTAAAATAAATAAATAAAGAAAGATATATGTATAAATAAAAATAATAATAATAATAATAAAAAAATAAAAATAAAAATAAAAATAAAAATAAAAATAATAAAAATAAAAATAAAAATAAAAATAAAAATAAAAATAAAAATAAAAATAAAAATAAAAATGGTAAAGGTTCCCCCACACAGTCGCGTCTGACTCTAGGGGGTGGTGCTGATCCATTTGTTAGCTGAAGAGCCAGCGTTGTCTGAAGATGCTTCCATGGTCATTTGACCTGCATGATGCACACAAAACGCTGTTACCTTCCCACCAAAGTGGTACCTATTTATCTACTTGTATTTGCATGCTTTCAAATTGCTCGGTTGGCAAGAACTGGAGCAAGTGTGGGAGCTCACTCCGTCACATGGGGCTAGGGTCTTGAACCTCCGAACTTGCAACCTTCTGATCGATAAGCCTGGCATCTTAACCTCTGAGCCACTGCACCCCATACACACACACACACACACACACACACACCTCTCCTAAAAAACTTGCCTCCCAAAGATAAAATTTATTTAATTATTTCCTTCCTGCTACTATTCTATACTTTCCTGTCTACTATAATAAAGATCAAACTAAAAACATATAAATTGTCTGTCATTGTACTTGATAATACAACAATTTTAATAATCTTAATCATATTAAACCCAAAACCAGACATTTATTATTTTTATTATACCTTAATAATCTTAATCCAAATAGTTAAAGATAAATGAAATCAGCCAAACTCTAAAAGCAATCCAGATAAATATTCTTAAACCCTTATCCCACTTCAAATTAAACTAGAGCATTTGCATATCCCCACAATGCGCACAGAGCTTTTTTCTTAAAAAAATCGAACAGCCCAACTGCCCCCCTCAAAAACTCTGACTTCTCTTCAGGAGACCTCCCATACATAATAACCCCCTTTTTTCCATTGTGTTCCATCAGAAGATCAATTTCACTTATGGCTTGCAACTCGAGCTCTCCCTTTAATTTCTTCAACTCAACTATCCAACCTTCATCCAGCATTTCAACAGAAGTCCCGATCTCACTCTTAGAAGAGACATTTTGGTCGCTGTTAAATTTCTCAGTTTCATCCACGGCATCCCCAACCAGATGACACATTTTAGACCTTATATTTTCCACAATGTCCTGAATGCCTTGCATAAAAACTTGGTAGGAATCAGAAAGAATCTGTTTAAAATCTTGTTGGAAGTCAGAGAAAGTCTGTTTAAAATCCCCCATGTCTCAAGAGGTAGATTATGGCAACCCCTAGGAGCTTAACCAGTGAAAGTTGAAGATATGAAAGGATTCCGGAATGTGTTTACATAAGCGAAAGTGAGATATTTATTTATTTATTTATTTATTTATTTATTTCCAACTTATATCATTGCCCATCTCCCCCCACAAGGGGACTCTGGGCGATTTACAGTCAAGTTAGTAATTAAAAACATATAAAATACTTTATACAATTTAAATATTAAAAATATAAAATCCAAGAGGCTGTTATGTAATATTTGCAAGCCGAACTCTACGGCACAAGCCATCCCCAAGAAGAGCTATTACTCTTCCCATCCCAGGCGAGGTGGCAGAGCCAGGTCTTTAATTGCTTTCGGAAGGTCAGGAGTGTGGGGGCTAGCCTCACCTCAAGGGGCAGAATGTTCCAAAGGGCGGGTGCTACTGCAGAGAAGGCACGCCTCCTGGATCCCGCTAGATGAAATTCTTTTGCTGATGGGATCCGTAGTATGCCCTCTCTGCATAACCGGGTGGGGCGGGTCGATGCTCTGGGGATGAGGCGGTCCCTAAGGTAACCTGGTCCCATGCCATGTAGGGCTTTAAAGGTAACAACCAACACCTTGAATTGGACCCAGAAGCAAACTGGCAACCAGTGCAGCTCACGCAGCAGAGGTGTCACATGTGCCAATCTTGGGGCACTCATAACTGTGCACGCAGCTGCATTCTGGACCACTTGAAGCTTCTGGATACTCTTCAAGGGTAGCCCCATGTAGAGTGCATTGCAATAGTCTATATGGGAGATGACCAGGGCATGAGTGACTGTACGGAGGGCATCTCGGTCCAGGAAAGGGCGTAGCTGGCGTACAACTCGAAGTTGCACAAATGCCCTTCTGGCCACGACTGCCACCTGCTCTTCAGGCAGGAGTCGTGAGTCCAGAAGGACCCCCAGGTTCCGCACTGAGTCTGAACGTGGTAGTGCCACCCCGTCCAGATCTAAAGATGACAACTCCTTGGATCCCGAGGCGCCATCAATCCACAGCCACTCCGTCTTACGGGTTCAGCTGAAGCCTGTTGTTCCCCATCCAGGCCCCCACAGCCTTCAGACACTGAGAAAGGGCAGCCACTGCATCACTTAACTCACCCGGGATGGAGATATATAATTGAGTATCATCAGCATACTGATGATACCTCATCCCGTGTTGGCGGATGATCTCACCCAGCGGTTTCATGTAGATATTAAATAGGAGAGGGGAGAGAACCGAACCCTGCGGCACCCCACAAAGTAGGGGCCGAGCGTCGGACCTCTCATCTCCTATTACCACCGATTGGGACCGGTCTCAGAGGAAGGAGGCGAACCAGCGCAAGACTACGCTGCCCACCCCCAACTCTCCGAGCCGCCCCAAAAGGATACCATGGTCGATGGTATCGAAAGCCGCTGAGAGGTCAAGAAGAGCCAGGATGGAAGCACTGCCTCCATCCCGCTCCCGCCAGAGATCTTAACGATCCTCCTTTGGATGATAAAGGGACTTAGAAATAAACATCTCAAATAACCATGACCTAGCCCCAGGTGCAAGGTCACACAGCCACCCTAGAAACATATTTAAGGATTCCCTTACAAACTTTGCTCAGACTGAAGAAGCTTCTTGGATAAGGAGCGAAACGTTTCCACTGAGAAAATAGAAATCCAGTTGACATGATTCAAGCTACAGAAAGTTCGGAGGTTCGAATCCCTAGCCCCGCGTGACAGAGTGAGCTCATGCACTCGCACCAGCTCTTGCCAACCTAGCAATTCGAAAGCATGCAAATGCAAGTACATAAATTGGTACCACTTTGGTGGGTAGGTAACAGCGTTCCGCGTGCGTCATGCCGGCCACATGACCGCGGAAGCATCTTCGGACAACGCTGGCTCTTCGGCTAACAAATGGAGATGAGCACCGGCCCCTAGAGTTGGACACAACTGTGCGGGGGGAACCTTTACCTTTTTATAGCAATACTATCAACATTGCTACTAGATCTGGGTTGGAAACACCTAGACAACCTCTCAATAGAAGCAAATAGTTACAGTGTTCTGTATTCCTTTATTGCTATCGAGTGAAAGTTTGTAACCTTTAGAACTGGTAGCTCTGTTCAAGCCAACTATGACAACTACTGTATATTAAATTCTATGGCAACTCTATTTCCCTCTCCAATTGACTTTAAAGACCTACGTAAATGTCATTGTACTGAACAGGTCCTTCTCTGAGAATTATATGATTCTGTTACCTTTTTGGAATTTAAAACGGGCAATGAGGTGCAGATGCATTAGAGATATTCTGGGAGCTACTGGCTCTAAAGCCCCTTCACTCCCCATAGATGTTTCTGAATGAGTTTCACAACTGCTTATAGAAGCCTGGAGATGCTAGAGTAAATTTCTTTCAACTCACACAAAATTAGTGTTACAATATTTGGGCTGAAAAAAACAACAATGGGAGAATCACTAAATGGCAACGAACACAAAGTTTTCTCTCTTTGCTTCCATCTAGAGGTTGTCTGGATTTTAGCACCCCGGATGTGGTAGCCATAAAGCTAGTGGTAGAGAAAAACAAGAATTTCCTTAACATCAAGGAAAAAATACATACTCCTAGGGCCATCAGGGCTTTGAAAGTGTCCACTGATATGCCACTTGACTGCTAAATGCCCTTAGGAACAGAGTAGGCCATATTCAGTTCTACGTTAACTACTACCACCACCAAAACCGTGGGATGTGTATGTTTAAATGTGTCCCCTTGGTTAAATCCTATTGATTTCAGTTTGATTTTGCTTACAGTCATAAGCATTCCGTCTTTGGAAAAAAACATCATAAAAATACAGAGCTTTCAAGCAAAAACATCTAGATTAGCCTGTGGGTAATGTTTCTTACTTTGTTAACAATATTAACATTTATTAATATGAACTCTATAGCCATAACACCAATTTTACAGCTTTACAGTTTTGCTGACCTCTTCTGCCTCAAAATGGCAGGAAACCATGCTGGCAATCTGTGCCAGTTGTGATCAAATAGGATTCCAGGCACCACAAAAAAATTGTCTAGGGAGTACATCTATTTTGTGACCCCGCAACCTTGTCAGGATGCCCATTAATAGACACATGGATAAATAATATATTTCTGTTAATGAAGGGAGCTAAGAATATGAGTGAAAATTTTATATCCTTGCTAAAGGAGTGGGGAAATCATTCTGTTGAAGGAAATCTTATAAACACACACCACACACACACACACACACACACACACAGAGAGAGAGAGAGAGAGAGAGAGAGAGAGAGAAGAACTGCAGCACATAGTACATTTAGAGATTGAGGTAGATTGTCATCCTGATGTAAGTGTACTCTGTCCGTGTGTATATGTGTATGTGTGTATTTACCCAAATGGAAAGTCTAATATTTTGAGGAAAAAATTAACCGTTGTTATTTACTGAAACAAGTAAACAGCCATTTATGCACCTTATGTGATTGCCAGTGGTTTTCTGTTTTCCCTTATCAGAATTCATTTGCTTTTAGCAT